>JAANDH010000592.1:41822-184451 GCA_011799765.1 Nymphaea thermarum
CCCCCCCCCCCCCCCCCCCACCCCCACCCCAAACCAACGGTGACTCCACTTTCTAACTAAGGCGGGCAACAATCTCCACTCTTCAATCGACCCCCTCTCTTCAATGGCCACCAATTACTTGCACTGTTGGATGGTGTGTTATAGTTACGTCCTCAGTTTGATTCTTGGATGGTACTATCCTGATGGTATTGAGGGGTAATGTTGATCTTACGACTAGGGGTGTCATTATGAGACCAAGTGGACTGGCCTTTCAGTTCATTATTTATTGCAAATGAGGATAAGGGGTGCCATTATGAGGCCAAATGGACCAGCCTTCAGTTCATATCATTTATTGCAAATGAAGACAACCGAGTCTCTCTCTCTCTCTTTCTCTCTCTCCTCTCCCTCACACTTTTTGTGTGGCCTGCTTTCTACCCTTCCCCTTTTCCTCCGCTTTGCTGACCTCTCATTGCTCACCCCCCATCCTGGCCTCTTTTGCCTTCCTGTGAATTCACTTTTTTCTTCTTGCTACCTGGCCTCCTTTGATTCTTCCATTGCGTCGCTCCCACCCTAGTCTTTATGGTATCCCGGTCCCTCTCCTCATGTCATTGCTTTTGTCTGACTTCTTATTACTGGTTACATCAATACTTTTGACCACCTACAACACCTTGGCATTAGTCTATTTAACCAATGAGGTTGTCAGCCCATTTCTTCATCTTTTTTGGCGGCCTTATGCAAGAACGCCTTAGCTATCTCTGTCTGTTCTTGCGAGTCTCTGACGAACTGGTAGGCGAAGGTGGGCCTTCCCTTCTCTTGGGCAGCAAGAGTGTGAGGCATCAACGGTTGCTGTCTGGTGGCTACCTCGAAAGGACTGTGGCCTGACGACTCGCTCTTCTGTAGGTTGTAACAGAACTGTACAACATCGAGCAGCTTTACCCAGTTTTTCTCGTTGGCGTTGACAAAGTGCCGTATGTACTGTTCCAACAAGGCATTAATGTGTTCGGTCTGGCTGTCACTTTACGAGTGGAAGCTCGTGGAAAACAACAAGTCTGAGCCAAACAGCCGAAACACTTCACGCCAAAACATGCATGTGAAGCGAGCATCATGATCGCTCACAATACTCTTCAGCACTTCCCAATACTTTACGACGTTTTTCACAAACATCTCCGCAGGGCTCTCCTTCGTAGTTGGGATGAACGTGACATATTTAAAAAATCTATCGACAACAAAGAGGATAGAGCTGTAGCCCTCAACTCTGGGTAGACTCACAATGAAGTCCATGGAGATGCTCTCCTACGGACGCTCTAGAATAGAAAGAGGCTCGAGCAGGCCGGCAGACTTTTGGTTACTCCCCTTGTCCTGTTGGCAGATGAGACAAGTCTTCACATACGCCTCCACATCGTCGCGCATCTGGGGCCAATAATCCCTTCGTTCGAGAATAGCCAGAGTCTACTCCTAGCCTGGATGGCCAGCCCAAAGCGTATTGTGGCACTCCTTTGTTAGCTCTCGCTGAAGATTACCCCACTTCAGCACGAAATCGCGTCCACCCTTGGTGAGGAGCAATCCATCTCATAGCCAGAATCTTCGAGTCTTTCTCGCTTCGGCCAAGGCAACCAAGTGTTGGGCCGATGAGTCCTGCTGCATTCCTTCACGAACCCGCTCAAGGAGCGCACCCTCCAATTGGTCTTCGGAGGTCCCCGTTCGAGAGGCTGCAAGTTCTGCCTTTCGACTCAATGCATCTGCTACCACGTTGGTCTTACCAACCTTATGCTCCAAAGCAAAATCAAACTCCGCCAAGAATTCCTGCCAACGAGCCTGCTTCGCAGTTAACTTCTTCTGAGTCTTGAAATAACTTGTTGCTACATTTTCCGTCTTGACGATGAACTCGGCCCCCAGTAGGTAGTGCCTCCATATGCACAAGCAATGCACAATGGCGGTCATTTCTCGTTCATGTGTATCGCTTCTCAGGGTCCTTCAACTTCCGGCTCTCATAGGCGATCAGATGACCATCATGCATTATTACCCCATGATGGCAAAATCTAAGGCGTCTATGTGTACTTCAAAGGACTTTGAGTAATCTGGCAATCTGAGAACGAGCTCTTGTACAAGGGCACGTTTCAGGCTTTCAAAGGCATCTTGGGCAGACTGAGTCCATATCCAGAATCTATTTTTTTAAGTAGGTCAGTGAGGAGCGCTGCTATCAATGAATACCCTGTGATGAACTGCCAATAGTAATGGGCTAACCCAAGAAATGACCGCAATTCAGACACATTTGAGGTCGGCTTCCAATCTTGGACAACTTTCATTTTCTCTGGATCTATTCGCAGCTGGCCATTTCCTACAATATGGCTGAGGAAACTGAGCTCTCTTTCGCCAAAGAGACACTTTTTCTTCTCACATAGAGGTCGTTTTCTTTGAGTACCTGGAACACCGTCTTCAAGTGACCAACATGCTCCTCTAGGTTGCTGCTAAAGACCACAATGTCATCAAGGTAGACTACCACAAACTTGTCAAGGTAGGGGTAGAATATCTTGTTCATGAGAGTCGAGAAAGTTACGGGGGCATTCGTCAACTCGAATGGCATGACTAGGAACTCACACGCTCCATAGCGGGTGACGCAAGTTGTCTTCAGTTCATCACCTTCTACGATTCTGACTTGCCAGTAGCTAGAATGAAGGTCTAGCTTCGAAAAAGAACCTCGCCTTGCCTTACTGGTTGAACAAGTCTGCAATCAAAGGCAGCAGATACTTGTTCTTCACCGTCACTTTGTTCAAAGCGCGGTAATCCACCTAGAGTCTCTTGGAGCCATCGTGCTTCGTCTGGAACAATACATGGGCTCCAAATGGTGCCTTAGAGGGACGGATGATCTCTGACTCAGGCATATCATCAAGCTGCTTTCGCAGCTCTTTCAGTTCGGCCGATCCCATTCTGTAGGGGACCATAGCTGGTGATTTGGCTTCAGGAACCAAGTCAATCTCATGGTCAACTTCACACCTAGGAGGTAGGCGTTTGGGCAACTCAGAAGGCATTCACTCCCTCAAACTGCTTCAGGATTTGCTTTAGGATAGGGGCTAGCCCTGGGGGAATGACTCTCGGTTGATGTTCATCTTGTAGATGTACAACCACGAGTAATGTTTGTTCTCCATGACGCACACCCTTCTTCCTGCATTGTAGACAACGTCGGCTGGGACTTGCTTCTGGTGAAATGGCAGCACACTGTATGGGACTGATCTGCATCCATCAACGTTAATGTGTTGAACTTCGGCAACATCATTACATTCTAGCCTATAAGGAACTCCATCTTCATAATCACCTTGAAATCATCCAGGGGTACTACGGAGAAGTTGGTAACTCCACTGATGCACTAATCATGCAGTCCTCATTCTCAATATCCAACATTTTTCTCCTCCACCAAGCCACAACATCTCCCTCTAACAACATCGCTGCAGTCTTAATCTTCAAGTCCTCTTCTACTACGTTTAGCAAGTCCATGTAGTAGTCTACTTGGAACAGAAAGTTGTCGATCGCCCCGGCATCCCGGCTACCACTGTACTTCACCGGTTGTTGAACGTCGACCCTACTGGCCATCTCTTGACTACTACTGGCTGATACGTAGCAATCTCTGGTTTTGAGCTCGAAGTCCAACGACTTCATCCTGTAGGGTCTTCACCAAGTCATAGAGTGATCGGTTCATGGACACTGACTCGGTCATCTGTTCTTGCATCAACTTCATCTCCTCCTTGAATCCCTCAAAGGTTTCGGCAGCAAAGCTGAGGGCTTCTTCATGGGTAGCCACATCTGCGACCAACCGATTCACCGTTTCCTCTAGGTTTCCCTGGTCATGGGTCGGGCTCGTCTCCTCTGGACGGGCCGACTCCTTGTCTATGGCACCTCGCAAATTGTATTGTGATGCCATGGCGTCTTCCTCAACAGCAACAAGCCGGCGTGTAGCTCTACACCGACTTCCCAATCGCTTTCCCAGCTTTGTTGAAGAACAAAGCTCTAATACCAGTTGTCACGGGCCAATTCCTCCGAACCATGCGGCACGACAAGTAGTGTGGAAGGAAAACTCGTAATATATTCACTTAAACAGTTGGGTACATCATGAGGGAAAGCAGCAAGCTTTACACTTTACTTACAAAGGATGACCGAATCCGTTTACAGAATTCTTATGCCAACCATCCAAAACAAGGAATCCCAATGTTACACTTGGGGCCGGTTTTGAGATGGTGTTCCGACACAAGTGAACATTCGAGTGTATACCAAGACTCAACATAAACAAAACAAGTACAACAAAGGCAAAGGATGACTCTAAGACACAACACAAAGGAACAAAAGACTTATTAAATACTATTTTTATTTTCATAGTTATCCACAATTTTCATGTACATAAATGAGTTTTACTTTTTGACTTACATTAGTCTATGTTCCTTCCATCAATAAATTTTGACTTCTTGTTTCTATGTTGACCAAATCCCATATCCTTATGCATTTGTATTTACATATAATCACCAATATATATTTATATTCTATTGACCTCCACAATTAACTTTTTCTTTATTTTATGCAAGAAAAATGTAGGGCCTTACATTCAATGCATGATAATGTAACCTACATTATGCACATACATTCAACCACTATATTGTCATCCTTGTATATAACATATGTCTCCTTCTTCGAGACACTTCTCCCTACTATACCACATGGTACCCATGCACACTTGATTCTTGCATGTTGTTACGTGTCGATTCCACACCTCGCCTTGAAATACCAACGAGGCCGCTGTGGCAGGCCATTGACACCCTGCCAGGAACGTTCAAAACCCTGAACCTTCCATTGGGGGCACTTGAGCTAGAAGTGCCTCGAGTGAACAGTCGAACTCAATGGGAGTCGACCCAACTTGCGGCCAAGGAGGGCCAAGCACCGAAGGACCGGCAGTGAGCTAAGGAGCAAGGCGTCCGCACGACAAGGAGAAACGACTTAGAAGACAGAAAAGAAATCCAAACTCAATCGCTAAGAAGCCTCCGAGTCTGAGAGACACCCGACTGAGATCGAGTCCAGTCCAGAGTCGAGTCTAAGTGAGAGTGTTAAGACCGCCTTAGGGAATTGAGCCAGGCGCGTCTAGTAGTATGTTTTATGTCATTCCAGTTGTTTAGCAAGGGTAGTTTAGTCCTTTTACATTCTAGTCTTGAGTCTTGTCTATTTAAGCTGACGCACTGCCTTGTAAATCATATTCTGAATCATTATAATGAAATAGCGTTGAGCTTTCTCTTTCCTTCACCCGAGAGGTGTTTTTCCCACCGTTATGGTGTGTATTCCCCGCCGTTGAGGCGTGTATCCCTCCCCACCATTGTGGTGTGCAAATCCTTGTGGCCGTGGTTCTGCCCAAGAGACGACAAAGGAGTTAGTGGACGTGGTAGCGGTCGGAACGCTATCATCGAAGCTGCACCTACGATAACTCTGACGCTTCGGCAAATCCCGCACGGTGCAACCATCCTTGACAACGAAGGAAGGTTAGAGGCTGGCGGTGATCCGGGAAGACGTAGTAGAGGGCCGTGGTTCTGCCCTTTACTGTCGTGTAAAACGACAATCCGGCGTGGAAGGACAAAGGTAGGTACCGAACTCTCCCGGTACTATCTCCTCCGTGTTACTAACTAGGCACTACTTCTTCCCTAGTAGGCCGGCCTGTTCCCCGGGCAATCGGGAGATAGGTTGGTCGGAAAGGAGGGAGGATCCTGGTTTTGGCAACACTGCCGAGCTTGACTCTAGTAGGGAGCAGCCCCCTATGATAAGGAGGTTGTGACCGGAAAGGTCGGCGAGGAAGTGGAGCCCGGCAACCCCCGCCAAACGCGATCCTAGTAGGGCGCTGCTGCCATGTGAAAATCAAGGGAGCGGCGACTGGAGAGATCGGTGAAGCGGAGTAGCCTGCTCACTAGGGCTGTTCGAGGAAGGTACGAGGAAAGACTGTCGAAAGACAGATGCCTTCGCCCGTTCTGTTGAGTAGCCGGAGTGGGCCAATCGGAGAGAGCCTGGGTTAAGAGACTGGGTTAAGAGATCGCCCGATAAGGAAACCCAGGCCGAAGAAGCTGTAGCTCGGCCAACATCTAGCCGGCGAGAGACACCGGCGAGCGACGGCCGGAATAAGTGGCCACGACGCCCGAGTGGCATCGGCCAGGAGAACACCGGCCAGCCCTACCCGTGGTGACGGTCCGTTTCCCCACGCCATCAAGCCAGCGCGGGATTACTAGGCGCCATTCAAAGCTGAGGAGTCCCAAGACACATTTGGGTCAAGGCTTCAACCGTGGCCTTCCATCTAGCCACGCGTCTTCCCAAGAGGGCCCACGCCCTTCAAGGTTCCAACGTACCATCAAGGCATCCAATCCTCAAGCCATTAATCCCAACCACCCAGTCGCCACGTGTCACCCATCAAGGGCCCAACCCTTCGCGTCCCAAGAGGAGTTAAGGTGAGTAATAACTCCACCTCGTCCTCAAGCCCCTTCCTCGCCATCATCACCTAGCCTAACCCTCCTCTATTCCTTAGTCGAGCCATTATGACCCACCTATTTCCTAGTTAGGACATAACCTATCTCTTCCCTTACCGAGCTGCCATTAAGTCCCCGTATAACTCCCTCAACCCCCCTCCATAAACTCGTATCATAACTTAGTGTCCCATCCCTAGGAGTCTTGACTCTGTCCTCTAGTCCCAACTCGAGTCCCCCATCCCGAGCCTCGAAGTTACTACCCTACACCCCTGCCTACTACCTGCTCGCCATATCCATCCCAACCTTATGAGCCTTAGGCTCTTAGCCCCCCTGACTAGGTAACTCTCCCTGCCTCCCAGGGACAGGCCTCCCTTGCAGTCTCTGTCCCATCTTCTCCTCATCGCTTCCGCTATCCTTCCCCTTACACTGGCCAAGAGTGCCGCGCGCAGCAGCAGCACCTCCCCGTCTTCTCTCGGCAGGCGGCCGAGCCACGTCCCCGCCATCTCTCGGCAGGCGGCCCAGCCGTTTCCCGTCGACCTCGGCAGGCGGCCGAGTTTCCCTCCATCCCCATCGTTGTCATTAGTCGGCCGACAGTCCTCGGCCCTAGAAGGTGTTTTGCTTGTGAGTCGTCGTGTCAGCCGGGGTTGTATGTCCGGCTTAGTTTATGTAATAGGTTAGTTTGCTTCCGCTGTTTTCTTTGTATTTCCTATGTAAGGTCAGTCTGTAGCCTGTGAACAGGCCAGAGTCCAGCTCCGTGCGCTAGGCGCTGTGAGTTAGCAGGAGGTTCGAGTGGTCTTGGTCGAGACCCGGTCGTGGTCGGGTGTTACCCGCGGCCCCGGATCGGGCGTTCTCAACACATGTCCTCCTACATTACAATTCATGGCTGGGACAACTTTCATCCTAAACCTTTCAAATGCAGCTGAGGTGTAGAGATAGAGGTTGGATCAACATTTGCATTCCCAAAGTTTGAGGGCGTGTCTTGAAGGTTTTCACTCCTTCAATCTCACTCTTTTTACATCTGTTCATTAATATATATATATATATATATATATATATATATATATATATATATATATATATATATATATATATATATATATATATGTGTGTGTGTGTGTGTGTGTGTGTGTGTGTGTGTGTGTGTGTGTGTGTGTTATGAATTTTCATTAATAATTCATGAAAAATTGTTAAACACAAGTAGACTAGTTTTTATTGCAATGGGCATGCTCTCAACTATTTGTGTTTTTGTCATATCTGCACGAAGCTACAGTATTTTGTACATCAATGCATATATTTTTGTTTTTGTACAATCTCACAACTAAATATTTTCTTCAAAGTTATGTGCAAAGATTATTTATTCCTTTGATTGAAAGGTTTCAATATTTTTGTGCTTAAGTACTTGCAAAACTTTCCTTGAAGTTACTTTTTGGTTCATTATATCGCATATTTGTTTGTTACATTTTTGAAGATATGCTACAAAAAGGTTCGATGTTGTGCATTTGCCATACATGAGATCACACATTTGCTGCAATTGCATTTTCACTATTTATAAGCACAATTTGAGGTGCTTCCCATTCATGGCTTCTATGAAGACTTTCAACAACTACTCAAGATCTCCATATTGACCATACAAAAAATATAGTAAAAAAAATGCAACTCTATAAATGATAGGTTACGCTTACACCTCGAAGCTATAGACAAAGGATCTCTTATCCTCGATGTGGTCGAAAAAAGAGCCAGATTGTGCAATGATGAAGAGGAACAGTGTATAGTTTGATTTTCTTCTGCAAGTAATCAACCGAAGTGCATATCCATTTTTATGGTCACTGTTTTTTTTCTCCTCAAGAGGATTTTATAATCCATGTTTGTAAATGGCACATTTTTGCACCCGACATCTACCTTCACAAAGTAATTGTATGACTTCCTCGGTAGAATGCCAACAATATTTGCTAGTTCACTTATTGCGTTGCAGAATGTGAAGACGTCATTTTAAGACGCGACCTCAATATAGCGGACATGTGAAGAGGTGCCAAAGGATGGCTTTGATCATGTATAAAATATATAATATATTTTCCATTACAAAACTTTCTTAATGCAATTTTCACTGGATGACCGCATCATATATCAAGTCTATTCTTTTTTGCACTTTCACTCGAGTTCTTTTAGCCTTGCTTAGAACAAACATGGCCTCCACATCCCTATGCATTTTATCCAAGTAAACTTTCTTACACTAAATCTATCTTTCAGAGGATAAGAATTATAAAACTTGTATGTGTCGTTCTCATTATCAAACCATGTTCCTATTGGTAGAAAAGTACTATCAATGACAACATTTGTATCGTGCTAACAATTGGAAATAGTTTGTTCGTCAACTTTATCTCTCATTTTTTGCAACTACTGTGCTTCGAGGTGCATCATGCATGCACTCACGTGAACTATTTTTTACCACAAATTTTTATGTGAAATAATCTTGTTGGTGTTGTCATTCAAACAATTGTTCACTTTCCATTGATTTTCATATTTTTCGCTGCTACCGAATGATGATGATGGCACTGTTACCAAGCGATCTTTAGGACAAATCCAATGAATCAATTTTCATTTGATTTAAAATGCAATAAAGCACAATTTGATTACTTACAAGATTAGATTAAACGGGAAAATAAAAGGATGTTAGGTGAAAGCAAAATAGACAAGAGATTTACGCTTATGACAAAATAGTTGTGTGATTTCATTCCATGCCTAACAGGCGAAACTAATGTCCATTCAAGTCCCATGGTGTGTTTCATTAATCTTAGGCGAAAAACAATGTCTGATTTGGTTCCAAGATGTGTGGTTTCTTTCAAAGGTGCAATATATTAATTGATCGACTCTAATATCCAACCGGTTGCTAATCAAAGATATGGTGGGCAAAAAACGTAGTTTCATACTTGTGGTAGCATTCACTTGCCAAGTATGTAACCAAGAAAGCTTGTCAGTAGGTGGAAAAATTCATTTGATTTCTTCGAATGACCAACCATGTAATTGAAGTTCTAAATATGCTATAACAGTATGACATTGTAAACAAATCACACAATTCAAAACAAAAGCATGACGGCATATGGATATACTCACTGACCTCGGACTTGTATTTTTGTTTCTCCGTACCTTTCTTCAATACGACTTCTTATAATAATATTTTTTTCATCTTCATGTCATTGTGCTTCATGAAGATGAAGATGATAGATGATTTGATGTTCCTTCAAACTCTGTCATTAATGCAAGTCGACCCTCCACCAAGGCTGACTCTTCCAAGGAAATGGATGTTATCAAGGCAAAATCGGTAGATCGTACATGTGATTGAAGCCAACCCATGCGAAAGGAACAGCCACAGTTACAGCCGAAGGCCATGCAAGCTTGCAAAGCAAGGTTTTACAAAGAAAAAGCACATAAAGTAAAAGTGCAAGCATGTGCAGTCAATCCATTTTTGTATTCAAGGTTACGATGGAAAAAAATATGTTTATGGGTCCCACAATCATCCTCCTGCACAGTTTTTTCATGCACAAGGATGGGGAACAAAACACATCAAAATGTGGTTTCAAAATTTTAATTTTTTGGCTGTACCAAATTCAACCGAAGCCCACTTCCAACGGTGTTAACTGTTAAGGTCTCAGACCCCAAACCAAACACTCCCCATATAGGCACCTGCATCTAGATGACCTTCTTGTCACTATGCAGCACGTGACCATAACCTAAGTTAGCTATCAAGTACAACTTTGGTGGTACGACTGTCGTGTTACGATGTTGAACACGTCACTCTTTTTCCCTTTTATACACAAAATAAGCATGGGTCGCACAGCACTACATAGATGACACAGCGAATTTACCATGAACTTCCAAAATAATCTAAATGACATAGTTACAGCAGTCTGACAGATATATCAATCAAACTTTATATCATAGCAACAACACTCAAAAATAGGATCTGCATTAAAAAAAGCTACCCATAAAAAATGAAAGCTTGATGTCTTTATAGTTCAGTGGAAAACATGGAGGTCTCAACTGAGCAGAGGAAATGGTTTCAGGATCAAGCAACCTCATGGAACAAAAGCATACATTCAGCTAGAAGAAAATAAGACTTTCAGTATCACTTCAGCCCCTCGTCTAGCTTCTAAGATCTCCAAAAATGGAAACCAAATTGTGGATAGGTACTTGATCAATTCCATGCAGCCTTGCATAGCAGCTGTGTCAGAGAATTAGTAGCACCATTTGTGAGAATAAAGGAAGTTACTCAACCTTTGCCTCTCCAGGTACGCTGCTTTCAGCAATGGTCTCCTTTACAAATCTGAATATTAAAGGATAGTTAGAACCATTTACTGGGTTCTCTATTCCATGCAAGTGCTTTTTGAAGTGAGATAGGGGAAAATTATACAAAAGCAAATGGACCTCGTCAAAATCAGGCAAGAAATTACCTTGCTAACTTCTCTTGGGAGGATTGCAACACATAGATTGCCAGAATAAATGATAATACAAGCCCTGTAAACATCATCAGAGGTAAATGAATTATTTTGACTTGGATTAGAGTGCAACTGTGCATGTGTACCTCAGGTCTATGTGCATCTGCAATAATATATCTGCATTACCTGAAGCAAATAGTACATAAAAGCCACCAGCAACATCAATCTCTGACTTCTCCTCCCTAGAAGGAAAATTACAAACCATAATAAAAAATATGCAAATTATGAAAGACCAATTACAAAAATGGGGACAGTAATAGGAAACAGTTTCTCTAGTTGCAACTGCTCTCTGACATACTTGAGGTTCTGAGACCTCGTTGTCCAGCTATGGAGCCAATCTAAGACACCTCTCTCTCTCTCTCTCTCTCTTGTGAGTTTAGTTTCAAATAGCAAGCCAGTGCCCTAATCATGCGCAGCCCTGTATAAAATCAAACCTTAACACAGTGGCCTCCCAAAAGTGGCATCAAATCCATTTTAACTCTACTAAAGACAACTACACTCACAACTCAAAACCCAAACATTAGAAACTATCTCAAATTTTATTTCGCATTTTGGTGGGGGCATGTGAATGTGTTCCCCCGCTACCACAAATTATGACATCCACACTCCAACTTGGGAAGATGGTGGAGGGACTCTCCTCCCAATTAAAACGGAGGCAGTCACCCCAGGCCATCGGCCTTCTTGAACATCGATTGACCCCATCCAGGTAAGTATAAAAATTTAAAAACTAAACTCATGAAAGAAACACACAAACACATCTATAACAATTTATCAGTACAACTGACAGGGTTTTGAATTGAATGTGAAGGGGAGTTTTAAACCCCAATGGAAAAAAAGGGATCCAGATCTCCTTTCATCTGCCAACCTCATATAGAATAATACAAGGTATATTGTAAAGGTAGTTGCACTCCTATAACTAGTTATAAGGGTGTAACATAACAGTTTTCTCAACTGTTACATTGAACATTGTGATGTATCATATGACAATATGATATCCACAGCACCAATGCAAAACAAATAATGCCCATAGAGCTTGAATTGGACTATCCACAACAATCGAGGCCCCTTTCCACTCTACCAAGCTTCCTTGCGCCTCTTTCATGGTGGCTCAATCCATCAAATCAATGAGTGGCTAGCTCCTCATTCCATCACCTTAAAGTGTGTTCAGTTGAAAGTTTCTTCTAGAAGTGGGTTCCTATGTTTCATGGTTCAATAGAAAAAGACCACTGGTCCTTCATGCTCCCAGGAAATACAGGCGATATTCTAATACTTTCATAGAAGAGTGATGACTATTTCCAAATATCAACAGTCAGCAGCAACCACTGAAGCAAGAACAAGAATCAGATGCACAAGTACCGGATCTAAGGCCAACTCATTATATTATTCTCAGGTTTTCGATGAAGAGGTTTTTCTCGGGTATTCTTTGGCAAATTTGTTTTTCTCAAGAAAGTCTCAGCAATTTTGGAAACAAATAAATAATATCATAAAAATTAGGTAAAAATAAAACAATTGAGAAACTAATAAGAAGACAAAAAATAACCAGATAAAATGATAAATATGATGTTGTAGTGATGATAAAAATGATGATGAATAATTTAAGTTAAATTTAAATTTTAAACAATGACAATTAGAGGTAATATTCACAATCACAACATCATGAAGGATACCCAATGTAGCAAACTAGTGCAGTCACAAATGAAAATTAGAAAAGAAATGTGCGAAGTTCAGTAAAAAAATATATAATCAAAATTTATTTTGAAGGTCATTTTAGTCCATTTTTTTTTAACAAAACAATTATTTTAAAAAATACGGGCAGACCTATCATCTTTTTGAAAGGATGAGAGAGAGAGAGAGAGAGAGAGAGAGAGAGAGAGAGAGAGGAGGGAAAGAAGAGGAAAAACAGAAAAGGAAAAAGGAAAGAAAGAGAGGGAGAGGAGAAAAAGGGAGAGAGAAAGAAATGAGAAGACGGGAGAGGAGAGTGTTGATATCTTCAGGATTATGGTCACTGAAAAGAATGGCATGGGTGAGAGAAGAAAGCAGTGCTTTTTCATGGAAAAGTTTTTTGTTTTTTACTGAAAAAAGGGTGGGTGCGGTCAGCAGCACCCAACACGCATTGGCATGCCCAGAGGCGGCTCTCATTCTGAAGAATCGTGAGATGTAGCAACACCTTTTTGCAAACAGCTTCCATGGCAGGAGTAAAGCATGCAAAAAAATACCACAATAACTTAATAACTTAATGTTAATAACTTAATATCATGTTTTTTTTTAAAAAAAGATGCAAAATATGTGGCTTTGAGGTAAAGTAAGAAACTGCATGATGGACTATCTTTTCAGTATCCAAATCAAACTTTTGGCATCGATTCATCCTCGAGTTCAGATAGGCTACAAAAGAAGGTAGGCCCCTTGTTAGAAGTGTAAGAGATTTATAAGAAATCTCACTTTTAGAAAGCCAGAAGCCATTTCAAACTACAATGGGTCATAAGAAGTACACTTACAAACTACAACCAAAATATCCATCTATAGACACTAAAGTCACCATCTATGTGAAATTTCTACATGAAAAAAAATTCATGAAGCAATATCCACATAGTTAAAATATAAATGATATGTTGTCCTTAGACCTTAGACCTTAAATTCACGTGTACCTTTGGATGTGTATTTGACATCCAAATTGCACAACAAACAAGAAATTTGCAAATTTTTATAATCAAATGAATAATAGCTATAAACATGCAGAAAACTTGCAGTCTAATGTTATTTTCTCTCCATGCTAAGGCATCCAGCAATTATGGCATAGCATATGAACAGCCTACACAAACAAGACCAATTCATAGGATCTAACCATGTGTAGCGGACAAGCACATGTTTTGGCCAATGTTCAGGATCCCAGAATTGCTTCCGTATGTCCTGGTGAAGTTCAATATCTGCATGAGTGAAGGCATGTTTATACCACCTCGATTTGAAAGTTGATCAGCATAATAACTAAAGAACAAAGAATAACTAGATTCCAAGCAAATACATAGTGTGTTCCTAAGCCTGCAAAGTGCAACTATAATTGTTTCTCAACTGAAATTCTTATTTCTCATTTTCAGCCCAAAGGAATACTATAATTGCCAGTGTTTCACAGTTCAATTATATCTCAACTTTAGCCTATAGAAATTCCAGTTACTAGAAAGAATTACCAAAGAAAACCAAAAGAGTTTGTCTGAGGCTTGATTTTCACTTCCATGGTTTCAAATATTCCTCAGCACCAATAGAGCAGTCCATTCTAGCCAAATTTAAACCCCATCTTATCTTTCCCTGCCTCAAGCAAGAGCTTGGATGTCAAAGCTGAACTCTTTTATGTGTGTCAGTGTGTATGTGCTTCAAGCACCGCATCTCTGTATATGTGCACAAATAGTACATATATAGTATTCTCGGTTCACAAAGAACATGCAGATTCTCCATTCATTTGTGATCTTTTGGTCTTTTTGGATTTTATTTTCGCTTTTTCATCCTCTTTCCTTTCTTCCCTTCTTTCAGCCAATAATTGGTTGACTAGGCCAGCCGTTTAGCTAGCTCCTCTTCTTCCTTGTATATATTGAGGCTTTGCCTCCTTTTATATTCTACGTGTATTATTTAATGAATGTTTTCCTTTCATTGAAGCAGTGTTATCAGTTGTGTACTCAGAGCTTCTAGGTTCATACTTGTGGTTCTGTGTTGAAGCTTTTGTATTTTCCAAATGCACTAGTTCCTCATGGGATATTAATTAAATTCAATTAAAGACATAAAACACATTGTACGAGATAATCCTTCATTAGCAAGTGACTTATGATAAGAAATACCAAGTCACATTTTCACCACTATAGTTGTTTATTCTTGCACTAGTAAATGGTTTTCTCCTACTCGAGATAAGGCAGAAAAGCTTAAAACGTAAGATAACTAAGCTGGAGAACCGCCAACATGAACAATAGGGTTTTCTTGTCTTAATAATTAACAGTCACCAAAATAACAGCATTTATTTATATTGGAGCTGAAAGTAGAAGCATTTTATGAATGTAAAATCAAACTTCACAACCACAATCAGGTTATTAGTTTCCAATAAGACGCAAATATACAACCAAACTCTAGTTGACAAGAAAATGAGAAGCAAGAAAAGGAAAACAAAATGAAAATTAAAAAAAGAAACGCATCAGCAAGAAAAGAATGGGCAGATGAGAAGATACATACAGCGGTGAGGCATGTCAATAACTTTAGCAGTAACACCATGTATGTCATTTCCTGAATACCTCTGGAAGAACATTACATGAGAAATAAGCATAGCTTTGTACAAGAACCATATATAACAACATGACAGATGAAACTGCAATATTCACAAATTAAGCATATTGCTCAAAATTCTAGAGATCAGCAACAGTCTAACCAAGTGTACATCAATCATGGGAATTTCAGTGCTTTTGCGGTTAATCACAAGCAGCCATGGGATGAGATATTTCTCCCTTCCAACTTGGAATGAACTGCATGACACGTCAAAGTTTCAATCAGTCACTTATGTAAAGATGCAAACTTGAAGGAAAAGGAGCAAGATGACTAAATCTATATCATAACTCCCAAAGCAGAAACTATCAGCTAAAGGAAGCATCAGAAAGGGAAAGGGAACCGGAGGGATGAAATGAATAGGGCAACTATTCGTCCAGCCATGCCATTCAAAGACAAAATAATCAAGAGAATCACCAATTAAGCAACTGACGTGTGTGGATGAAGGAAAGATAAGATAAAATCTCAACTTCTAGTAAAATCCCTTCCCAAGTGACATTTATGCAAGCACATAAATCTCCTAAAGCAAATTTACAAATTACAGTGCAAATATGTACAGGGGCACCGGCATGACCCTATGACAATGCAAATCACTTAAATATGACCATATATATGGATGCTTGGAAAAGACATCTACTTCAAACAAATAGAACATGAATGTAATATTATCATGGGATTATTCTAACTCATAGCCGAACAAACATCATTACCACTTGGCACAAAATCCATCATAAGGCTACATAAAATACATCAGGTGTAACTGCTTCCTTCTAGCTCTTGGAATTCATTTAACACACAAAGGTCATGATAATAACAACAAACTAACAAATGACATCTCTAGAAAATATAAGCACAGGAAGAGGAAGGTGCTAAAACATGAAAGAAACTACGCCCTGAAATCCTTACATTTTATAGGCATCAGTGCCAGTATAACCGGTAGGTTTAGCGATGGGCATCAAAACCTGTTTCAGAGAAAGAGGAAAAGAAAAGATTAAGAATCCTGAAAATCAAGATCGTAATTTCAACCGTCCGACCTGTGGAGCGCATAATCGAATACCTCGCGATTAACGGCGAAGATGGGACAGTGTTTTCCGATCACATCGTGCCAAGGGGTGCGCATCTGAGCTTCACAAGAAAAACCAACCAAAGATTCGTCGACTAATTTCTCGTCAAATTTTCCAAAGATGGGAAGAAATAAAAAAAAAGGCGTGGATAAAGGCTAGGACTGTTACAGAGTGATATTGTCCCATTCTGCTCATTGGGACGATATCTCCAGGCCGGTAGGAAGCAGCTGATGGCCTCAAGGACAAGATGAAGAGGATGGAGAAGACCATGGGGAAAGAGATGACCACCTTCTTCGCCATGGACGCTGCTTCGTCCCTGGGAGGTCCAGCGAGGAACTATGAACTCCGAAACAAGTCAATCAGCGTCTGATGAGCAGGCCACGATTTCCATTCTCAACGAATATTTACAAAGGAGGCTAAACTTTTCGACGTTGTTAAAAAATACTTCTTTCTCGGTTAATTAAAAAACAACCTAAAACTGTTTTTGGCAAATTTATTGACTAAACAATGAAGAAATTATGATTTATGAGGCCGATTTGTGAAAAATATGTTCCGAAAAATGTTCATGAATTAAAAAAATTCTATCAAATTACGTCAGTGCCCGTGAACACAGCACGACACTTTTCTTATTACAATCATTTTCGTGCTTTTACCTACACGTATTTGGACACATTAAAACTGATTTTTCCTAAATGCCTGGCACCTACTAATGACCTGCCACAACGCTTGTTGCCTCATAAACAGTTGATCTCAATAGAGAAATCTATCCATTTTAATGAAGTGTCTTTCTTCGTTGGTGAAGACCATGGTGGAGTTTGAATGAATGAACACATATCTTTCCTTGTGGAGTCAATACTCAACCTGTTCAACCTTGGTAGATAAATCATTCGATAGCATTAGAGAGTCTACATACATCGCTAAAGAAGACTAGGGTTTCAAGAAGACTAGCAATAAACGAAGAAACAGAAGAGCTCTCACCAAGTGCCTGTCCATGTCATATTGCTTTTGTTCAAAAATCAAACAATTCATAGTGTCATATAAGTCTGAGCATCAGGTCGGCCCATCAGGAGTACCCGGTACCCTGTTCGACTTGTGCCCAGATCCAGGCCCAAAAAAAAAAAGGCTTCGGGCTAGCTCAGGTGGGCCTTTAATATATATTTTATTATTTTTCTATATAATTATAATATTTTATTATTAATTTTTAATATTTATATATTATTTTATATTAAATTTAGTCGTGCCGCGTCTGGGTGTTGGATCGGCCCGAGCTCAGGCTTAGTGTCATATTGTTGCTAGGTGATTTTCATGGTTTCATAGTTGGAGATGTGATAGAAGTTGTTGGACCTATTGATGATTTCGCTTGGTCACAAAGACGAGAAAACGAGCCAACAAATGGAGCACCAGCAAATGCCAGCTTTAGTTATGTATCATTTTCCTTATTACGCTGGCTTGTTATCATTCATGTGTATCCTTTATTGCCTTGACCATTTTCATTTAGAAATCAGTACTATTTGATGTATTAGGTTCTGTTACTTTAATAGGTCAGGATTATTGCATCATGTTGGTAAACTCATTTCATCTTATTATTTAAATAGCTCTATCAGCTTTTAATTTAATTGGTTTTAGAATAGTAATTGTCATTGCCCGGTTGTTAAATGTGTCATAAATCATTATGAATGTTGTTGGTGAACTTTAAATCATTTCATTTTTCTATGTACTACTCTTAGCTCACTTCATATGATAGTTATTGTTTCACAATGGAATGGTTTCATCTGCTAGCACTCGAGAAGCCGTCTGTTGCAGCGGAGAAGAAAGGAGAGAGAGAGAGAGGCAGCTGTGCGATAGATCAGAACCAAAAACCTATCATTACGATAACCCTAATCTCTCTTATAAAAGAGATTAGGGTTGAAACGAGATTTACAAAATAACTCATTAAGAAATAAGGAAAATATTAAAGAGTGTTATAACTCTTTAATATTGCTAAGAACCTCCTAAAACATAAAGCTTTTCTTTTTCAACACTCCCCCTCAAGCTGGAGCATATATATTAAACATGCTCAGCTTGTCACAACATCTAGAGAAATCACCAATAGGGAGAGCTTTGGTGAAGATATCTGCAGCTTGATCTTCTGAAGGAACATGAACAATGGCAATGGTTCCTGCTTGAACGAGATCCCGAATGTAATGGCAATCCACTTCAATATGTTTAGTTCTTTCATGAAAAACTGGATTGTTTGCCATGTGTGTGGCTGCTTGATTGTCACAATACATCTTCATAGGAGGTGAGATTGACACACTTAGGCTGGATAGCATAGATCTAGCCCATGTCATTTCTGCTATTGTTTGAGCCATAGCTCTGTATTCGGATTCTGCACTAGATCTTGACACCACACCTTGTTTTTTGCTTCTCCACGATATGAGATTGCCTCCCACAAATACACAAAATCCTGTAGTAGATTTTATGTCCTCTACTGAACCAGCATAATCAGCATCACTGTAGGCTTCCACTTCTAGAGTCTTGCCTTTTGTGAACAAAAGGCCTTTGCCAAGAGAAGGTTTTAGATATTTAACCACCATCAAAGCAACATCCCAATGGACTTTCCTTGGTTTTTCCATAAATTGACTTAGTTTTCCCACTGCAAAACTAATGTCTGGTCTTGTCACAGTAACATAGAGAAGTTTTCCAATAAGGGATCTGTAAGATCTAGAATCCACTAGCTTGTTTGGTCATCATAAAGATGTATACGTGGATTCATAGGTAAATTAGCCGGTTTAGCTCCTAGCATCCCTGTATCATCAACATAGACCACGAGAACAGTTATACCTCTGGAAGCCTTCTTAATAAACAAATAATGATCAAGAGGAGATCTGACAAAGCCACACTATGAGACTATCTCAGAAAACTTGTGAAACCACGCACGAGGACTCTGTTTGAGTCCATAGATAGCTTTCTTCTGCTTGCACACTTTTCCATACTCCCCCTGTCTTTCAAATCCCAGTGGTTGTTGCATATAGACAGTCTCATCAAGATCACCATACAGAAAGGCGTTTTTGACATCCAGTTGATACATGTGCCAATCATGGTGGACAGCCACAGAAATAATAAGACGAATGGTTCCCAACCGCGCAACTGGGGAGAAGGTCTCAAAGAAATCCACACCATAGGTCTGCGTGTAGCCCTTAGCAACCAATCGAGCTTTGTATCATTCCAAAGAACCATCAGAATTATACTTAACTGTGAATACCCACTTTGAGCCAACAATATCACATCGAGGAGGAGGATCAACAAGTTCCCAAGTCCCCCTCTGCACTAGGGCATCCATTTCATCTTGCATAGCCCGTCTCCATTGGGTGTCTAATAAAGCCTGCTGGTGACACGTAGGAACTGTATGAGCAGCCAAAGCATGAATGAATTGTTGCATATTTTTACCAACCCCATCGGTAGACACAAAATGAGATATAGGATGTAAAGTACATTGTCGCATGCCTTTGCGAAGAGCAATAGGTAAGTCTTGACAAGGATCAGAAAGAGTAGGGCTATGCACTTCAGGTGTACTTACCTCCTGAGAAACGATTGGCAAAGGATTATGAGAGGGCTCCTATTGACGTGTGTAGACCAGCGGTGGATCACGAAACTTGGACACAACAGACGAAGGAGATTCACAAGGAAACGACTCCAAAGGAATAGGAGGAATAGGTAGTGGGTTTGGAGGCCGTGGCATCTCAGTAGATATAGGGGTGAGGCTATAATAAGGTTGAGACTCAAAGAACGTGACATCCGCACTGATATACTCTTTTCGAGTCAAGGGATCAAAGCATTTGTAGCCTTTATGGTTTCTGGAGTAGCCAATGAAAATACATTTAATGGCTTGAGCTCCCAATTTGTCATGTGTGGGTCCAAGAATGTGAACAAAGCATGTGCAACCAAATACTTTGGGAGCCACTGGAAACAAGGATCTCTTTGGGTGCACAAGTTTAATGGGGATCTGGTTATCAATGGAGGACGAGAGTAAACGGTTGGTCAAGTAGCAAGCTGTGAGAATAGCATCTCCCCAAAAGTATGCAGGGAGATTAGTATGAAGCATAAGGGACCGAGCTACATTTAAAAGTTGGCGATGTTTTCGCTCAACTATTCCATTTTGCTGGGAAGTATGGGGACATGTAAACTTAGGAGAAATGTCATTATCTGTGTAAAACTTCATTAAGGTTGATGCCTTAAACTCAAGAGCATTATCAGTGTGAATGTTTTTGACAAGAATACCAAACTGGGTCTTTATTTCAATAATAAGATTTTTGAGAATACATACGACTTCAGACCTTTCCTTCAAAAGGAAAACCCAGGTGACTCGAGAATAATCATCCACGATGACAACAAAATAACGAAACTTTGACCTACTAGCAACTCTGCTAGGACCCCACACATCAACATGAAGAAGATCAAAAAGTCCATAACTAGACGGACTGAGACTCGATGAATAACTACTACGAGTGTGTTTGCCAAGTTGACAGGTTTCACACTGGAATGACTCTGGTAAGGAGAGATGTGGAAGAAGATGACGGAGTTTGGAGACAGAAGGATGACCAAGTCAGAGATGCCACTGGAACGAGGAGGACAACAATGTGATCGAAGATGCTGTAATACCCATGGAGTCCGACAGGAAGTAGATGCCTCCTTTCTCATAGCCTCCACCAATCGTCTTCCCAGTTGGCAAGTCCTGAAATGAACATAAACGAGAGTCAAACGTAACACAACAATGTAAATCATTCACCAATTGTCCAACAGATAACAAATTTGTGGGAAACTTAGGAGCATATAACACATTGGGAATAGTCATAGATTGAGAGATTTTGATATCTCCATATCCCATAATGGGTGACAATCTGCCATCTGCAAGCCTCACATGACGTATCTGAGGTAGTGAGTATAGGACAGTAAACATAGAAGGCTTACTACAAAAGTGTCTTGATGCCCCTGAATCAATAATCCATGTAGTACCTATATCATGTGAGATAGTGTCAACAGACATAGCACTGTCAGTCATAACTATGGAGGCCGATGGCTGCATAGATCTGTGTGCTAGGAAGTCCTCATACTCTGACTTATTGATACTCACAGTCACTATCTCAGGCTGAGAAGAAGATAAAGACTCATCTACTACTGATGATGATGCCTGGGCCGCTCCAATGGAAGACTGTAAAGGGTTCTTCCCACGCTTTGATGTAACATTTCTACCTAAGGATGGCGCTGCAGTGGGACGACCATGTTTATCCCAACATCTATCTTCCAGATGACCTATTTTCCCACAATAAGTGCACTAAAATCTCCCCCTACCTCCTAATGACCCACGGCCCATGCCTCTTCCCCTGAACACACCGCGTCCTCGTCCTCCTGAGGCTGCCAAGGCAGAGGCATGAATATCACTGGAAGGTGAAGAGAGGGTCACCGCAAGACGACTCAGCCTGTTATAGGCATCAGCTAGATCAGGGATTTCTGCTCCAGTCAACATCTGAGCCTTTGCTACTGCATATTCAGAGGAGAGACCCTGTAGGAATTTTGCCACCATAGACTGTTCACCATGAGTCTTATAGCATGTTGGACATGGAGCGTGTAAAGTGTTCTTTCCCAGCTTTGATGTAACATTTCTGCCTAAGGATGGCGTTGCAGTGGGATGACCATGTTTATCCCAACATCTGTCTTCCAAATGACCTATTTTCCCACAATAAGTGCATTGAAATCTCCCTCGACCTCCTCCTGACCCACGGCCCATGCCTCTTCCCCTGAATAAACCACGTCCACGTCCTCCTGCAGCTACCAAGGCAGAGGCATGGATATCACTGGAAGGTGAAGAGAGAGTCACCGCAAGACAACTAAGCCTGTTGTAGGCATCAGCAAGATCAGGGATTTCTGCTACAGTCAACATCTGAGCCTTTGCTACTGCATATTCAGAGGAGAGACCCTGTAGGAATTTTGCAACCATAGACTGTTCACCATGGGTCTTATAACTTGTTGGACATGGAGGACGTAATGCTTTAAGTCGTTCAGAGATGGACTTAAGGGAAGCAAAGTATTGAGCAAGGCTTTGGTCACCCCGTTGCAGATTAAGTATTCCTCCTCTACCTGCAATATTTTGCTAACATTCCTGTCATTCGAGTAAGTCTGTTTCAAGAAATCCCACATTTGCTTAGCCGAGGTGTAGTATGCAATAGTTGATGCAATTTGGGGTTGCACACTATTCATGATCCATGACTGTTATCACCCCAAATTTTTCAAAAAAAGGGGCTATTAAAATTTTGGGTCTATTATTTTTAAAATGAATTTTAAATCCAAGTTTAGATCCAAATCTAGCATTCAAACTCAAAATCTAATTATCAAATCCGAATTAGATCCAAAATTCAAGTTTAGATCCAAATTGGGAATCCCAAAGTTCTACCCTTTTGAATTCGAATTTCGAAATTTGGCTCCAAAGCTCTTATCTCTTTAATTCAAATCTTGATTTTGAATTTCGATATTTGGCTCCAAAGCTCTTATCTCTTTAATTCAAATCTTGAATTCGAATTTCGAAATTTGGCTCCAAAGCTCTTATCTCTTTAATTCAAATCTTGAATTCGAATTTTAAATTTTGGCTCCAAAGCTCTTATCTCTTTAATTCAAATCTTGAATTCGAATTTTGAAATTTGGCTTCAAAGCTCTTATCTCTTTAATTCAAATCTTGAATTCGAATTTTAAATTTTGGCTCCAAAGCTCTTCCCTCTTAAATTCAAATCTTGAATTCGAATTTTAAATTTTGGCTCTAAAATCTCTATAAATACCTCATAATCTTTTCTCTTGAGGGGGGCCAACCATGGAGGAACCTATTGTGCTTCCTCACTTCAAATTCCAAATTTTCCTTTGCTCTCTCTTTCCATTTCTTTCTTCTTCTCCAACTTGGAGTAATTTCATCAAACAACAACTCTTCAAGGGAGCATCAAAGATCTCTTGGAGGCTCCATCTTCAACATCTTGGGAGTTTCTTTCAAGACAAATCCAAGATCATTCAAGAGATGACTAATTTCTAATATCAATCACATTCGAGGTATTTAATCTTCCTCTATTTCTATTTTCATTTTCTCTTCTCTCCATGGCATTTCCAAATATCATTCATAGCCGAGGTATGTAAATCTCTATTTTCATTTCCTCATTTTCTCTCTTCTTCCTCTCCTCATGGTCATATGAGATAGCCCTCAATCTCTATTTTTAGAGTCAAGAGATTATGCTCAAGTGCATCGGGAGCATGAGAAGATGAGATGATCTTTTATTTTCATGCTTAGATCATGCAATCTTTCCTTTTCATATCTTCATTTTTCTCTTGCCATCTCCCCTTGGCCGTGCAAGATAGCTCAAATGATCCGGAATCAAGAGCTACTCTTAAGTGCCCAGGAGAATGAGCAAGATGAAACAAAATCTATTTCTTCATTTATCTCTGAAAATATATTTGCTATATTGTCTTTGTTCATCATTCATGCTTGAAATGATGTTCCTGCATGATATTCTAATCTTCCATTTATATGACCCAATGCACGATGAGAGTGAGTGTTTGGGGTTGAGATTTCTTCTTGTGATTTTTGAGGTTGGGGCTTGTCCAACCCGGGAAGACCCTTACAAATATGTACATGTTAATATGCATTTGCATGACATTTTGCGTTAGTTTCTTTCCTAATCACCCCATTAGGAACCCTAATGAGTGCCTCGTTATATTGCTTGATTTTCTTCCATACCCAATGGTGGAAGAAATATATCACTTGTGGCAAACCAAATCATGACATTTTATGTTTTTATATAAATCATATTTTCCAAAACATTTCAAAAGAAGTCTATCTAATATGGCCTTGGAGACTTAACTTAGGTTCTTGCATGAGCCCAAGTTCCCCTCCGGCCTACATAAAAAATTGAAGTCGGCTATTTTCAATTCATTTCTTGATTTTAATATTCATGAAGACGTATGCGTATATACGTGCTATATATGTATGTGTGCACATGAATATCTTTCTTTGTCATTCTCTCTTTATGATTTAACATATCCTTTTACAAACTCTCATATACGTATATATAAATACATATACGTGTATTTCATTTTTAAATCTCTCTCCCTCTCTTTCGAAAATGATCTTTTCTTTTTTATTTGATTTAAACATCATTTTTTACAAGCTTTCATCTACGTATCTATACATATATACGTATATGAATACATATCTCTCTTTCTTTTAAATCTTTGATTTTTATGATTTTCAAGATCTCTTTCTCTATATCTCTCTTGGGATGTAGTCTTTCATCTTTTCCGTTCTTTCAATATCCTACCATTTAAGATTTTAATTTTTCATTTGCCGACTTCATCAAGACCACAAACCAAGTAATGACCCAATATTGGGTTCATGCTTGATAGGTCTACAATTCCAATCTATGTTCAAAATTTTTTCTTTCATATATATGATATTTACAAAAACAAAAATCTTAGATGCATGTTATGGTAGGAATGTCTTAGATGAATGTTGTGGTAGGAATGCTTCATTCTCTTTCAATCATATAGAACCAATGCATCCATTCATTTTCACTTCCACTCAATATCACAAATGAGCACAATCACATCTCTAAAAGAACTTAAGCAAGATGAGATGGAGCTCTAACTAGGTGGCAACCGAATTAGAGCAAAATCTCAAACCTACTTAAAGTCTTAAGAGAACACTAAAGTGATTTCAAAATGATTTTCAAGTTTT
This sequence comes from Nymphaea thermarum, assembly GCA_011799765.1. Classification (NCBI taxonomy): domain Eukaryota; kingdom Viridiplantae; phylum Streptophyta; class Magnoliopsida; order Nymphaeales; family Nymphaeaceae; genus Nymphaea; species Nymphaea thermarum. Next base: position 66,886 of record JAANDH010000592.1, read on the forward strand.
TCAAATGATATTTACAAAGATTTCTCAATTCTAGTTTTTCCCAAAATATTTCACATTCTCAAGCAATTCTTCAAGAATCTTTTCAAAAGTTTGAAACATCAAACTTTCAATATTTTTCTACACCGCATATTGAATAAAAAAGATGTTTAAGTTAAAACAAAATGCATCAATGATAAACATAGCCCTTGGGTTGATTACCCCCGGTAAAGGCGCCGGGAACGGTCGATCCTCGTACCGACGGACGAGTTCCTTTTCTTCCCTATTTCAAAGCAAAACCTCATTTTTCTGGAGCACTCCAAAACCAATGAAAATTTTGGGATGCAAACAATGACATGACAATATTATTATCTCCCTTCCATGAACTGTACTTTCCACTCTTTTCAACAGGTTCATTTTCTTCTATAACATGTTCCTTTTGATGTCCAATCATAGACATCATAAACACACGAGACCAAATCTCATAGTTAGAACCATCTAACTTTACAGTAGAACCATACGAAAAAGGATTTCCTCCACTTTTAACTTCATGAGAAAACTCAGATTTATTACTTTCAGCCATCATAAATCTGTCCACAGGAAATCAACCAGAGAATATATATATATTTCTATTGGAAAAAGGAGACTTATCGACAAGAACCAAAGTCCCACACAGCAACGTTAGATGCACAGCAACAATGAACCTGCTGTCCAACCGTGGACAGCCGTTTCACAACAAAGAAGGCTGCAATCTGAAGACAGAAAAAAAACGCTGCTAACAACCAGCCCACAACTGAAAAAAACGAGTCCCACTGCTTGTAATGTTAGCACCGACCAACACTTTATCTATTTATGCATCTAACGTTGTTGAACCACAGGTTATCCTTCACAGATCATGAATAATGACAACAAATAAACTTGCAATAAACTTCATAGATAGCAGTCCTCCACTTGGCTGCGATTCTCTATATATTTCTGAAAAGATCCACGGCAAATAAACTTGCAATCGACTTCATAGATAGCAGTCCTCCATTGGCTGCGATTCTCTATATATATCTAAAAAGATCCACGGCTGGAGTCTATTCACGCATCTTTCCAGACATGAATAGACTCCTCCACAACTGTTCTATTGCTAAAAACAACAACTAGAACAGCCGAGAGGTGAAGGAGAAAGAAACGGAGGGAGCGGAAGAGATCAAGCCTGAAAGAAGATGGAAATCGCTGACTATGTGTGTCACTCCCACGCGCCGGCTGTGTGTTTCACGTCGGCAGATGTATGGTCGTCCTCTGCCCGCACGCCAGCTGTTTGGTCCACGTCGTCAGTCCAGTCCGTGGCGTGGCTTTGATACCATGTTGCAGCGGAGAAGAAAGGAGAGAGAGAGAGAGAGGCAGCCGTGCGATAGATCAGAACCAAAAACATATCAATACGATAACCCTAATCTCTCTTATAAAAGAGATTAGGGTAGAAACGGGATTTACAAAATAACTCATTAAGAAAGGAAAATATTAAAGAGTGTTATAACTCTTTAATATTGCTAAGAACCTCCTGAAACATAAAGCTTTTCTTTTTCAACACCGTCAATAGCATTGTAGAGCCTATTTGCATTGTGAAGAAAACTAAGGCTTGAAGAACGTAGACTCAGTTTATCAAAATGTTGGGCAGATTAATGACGTTATGCTGTGAAGCAATAGAAAATAACATTTTAGAAAGACATGTTGAATAAAGAAATAGAGAAACTGAAGAGCCTCTACCAAGCAGTGAGCTTCTATCCATGTATTGGTTCTTTTGGATAAAAAATTGTGTGGTTTACAATGTCAGATTGTTATTGCAACTTCAAGTGATTTCGTGATTTTGTAGTTGGAAATGTCAAAAAAGGTGTTGAACCTATTGATGATTGCACTTTGTTAAGGACACGAGAAAAAAAACTATCAACGATCAGAGGCCCATTAACCAACTGGTGAGTCGCAGTTGTGCATTATTTGTGTTATTTTGTTGCTCCGTTGTTATCATTCATTTGCAATTAAATCACTTTGTTTCCTTATATATATAATTTATAAGTCAATATTAATAATTACATTAGGTTCTATTATTTTAACATAATGATATTATAGCCTTATGTTGGCAACTCATTTCATCTTATTTTTTTAGGTAATTATATCCGCTGTTTATTTGGTTTTTGAATGTAAATTATTGTTGCCCAGTTGCGAAATGTGTCATAAGTCTTTGTGAATGTTGTTGGTCAATTTCAAATCCCTTATTTTCCTATGATGTACTCACATATTTCCTATGATTGCAAAAAGTTGATGACAAAAACCCTATAAAGAAGGTTAGGTCGAAATATGTCAAGAGTTCCATATTTGGATTTTGAAAATCAAGCACTTGGCCTATTACATAAAAGGCTGCTTACCTCAATTTTGCCATTACCATAAGAACAACAATTAAAATACTAAAACATAACAAGAATGCTTAGTTCAGGTAATTCACAGAAGGGCTACTAATTGGATTAGAATTGGCTGACTTGAATTCACTTTGAATATATATATATATATATATATATATATATATATATATATATATATATATATATATATATATATATATATATATATATATATATATAGAGAGAGAGAGAGAGAGAGAGAGAGAGAGATTCTTGTGCCAATGGTTTGATAAATATTTGTCCTATAATGTTAACATTGATCCTCCATGAATGCCATTTTTTATCATCATTATCTGTAGCTAAATTTGGTTTTAATATATTAACAAACTTTTGCGAGAACTGCACATTTTCACGACAATATCAAACAACATCAAAGTTTTGTTACAACAAACTATTTTGTTTCCCTTTTTTTCTTTCAAATAAATTTTCATTGATGAGATAACATACACGAGAGAGCTTTTTTCTCAATTAAATGGTCAATTCCCTTTTCCTCTGTAGATTGTTTTGCTTTTAATTAATGGCGTGTTGCATGTCAAAGAGACTCAATTGTTTTGGTTGCTTGAGTAGAGGGATCCAATTCACCCTCTCTCACATGATTAAATAATTTGCAAATGGATGCTTGGTAAGTAACATTTTATTAGTTATAAATCAGATATACATCTAGTCATGCTTGAGTTCTTTTATCAATGTCTAATGAATGACTCATATATATATATATATATATATATATATATATATATATATATATATATATATGTTTACATAGCCCGTTCAACCAACATAGGAGATGCCATTATATTGCATCCATACAAACGGCTAACAATAGTTTGTGATGTTACGGAAAAAAGGCTAGGCATCGGCATTTGGTAGACACACGACACTGCCTCACGAGGGAGCAATGAGAGGGAAACTGTTAGGACCCAGACCCGGCATCGACCAAGACCTCTGCCAAATGCCAATCCTCTCCCAAGATCTCTCGGAGGAGCCGTCAGACAAAACAAAAAACAAGTTTTATGTACAATAAGATACCCGACCGGACAGTCACCCTGACTCAAAATTCCCCTAGGGCAGTGAATATAAGAGTGGTTACCCGCCCACAATCTTGAACCTACTATAAGATGCTAGGGGTTGTGAGGCTAGTACAAGCGTAAACGATACATTCAATTCTCTCATCACTCAACAAACCATTCAAACCACAGCATACACCTTGTCATTCATGCCAAGGATCGGCCAAATCACACCAATCCCAGTAAGTGGTCTAGGCAATTCCGCGGTCGTGTCCTTGGCTCTCGAGCTTCGGAGGTACCGCAGCCGGATGCTATGGCAAAAGCCGGATAGAAAACAAGTACGAAAGCAAATACTCCTGAGGGCTCCGCTACTATAAGGAGTTTAGGAAGTTACCGGCCAAGGCTAGCTCGGCGTACGACAAACAAGGGCCCGAGTGAAAGCCGGCAGTGTAGTCTGCCCTCGAGTAGTGCAGCAACGGATGTAGTCGACGCTCGGCCCTCCTGGCCGTGGTGGAGGATGTTGCTGCCGGCGACTGCTTTCTCCCAACGAATGAAAGCCACCTTGAGATGCAGCACGCCTTGCCGCTGTCACTCCTTGCTCGGCCACGTGGTAGGGGTGGTCCGCCTTGGGTAAGTTGAGACAAGTAGGGACGCTAGGGCACTCGAGTAAGAGGTGAGGCTAGGTCGAGTGAGACTTAGCTGGTTTCGGTCAAGTGAGTTAGGCTCAGATGAGGCTAGGTGGGTCGATCGTGTGAGGTGAGGTTGGTCTAGAGATAGGGTAGGATGGGAATAAGGCAGATGAGGGGTTAGGGTTTGGATGCACAAGTGGTGGCCTTTCCTTTGAGTTAGGAAAGTCTTCACTTGGCAACGGCTAGGGTGAGGTGTCGCATGCAGTTAGGGCTGGCAAGGAGGGAAGGATAGGATGAGGGACCGTTATGGAAAGTAGGGACGTGGGATTGAGGAAGGTCAAGGCGCATGGTAAAGATGGAAAATGCGTGGAATAGAGGGCTGATTATGCTAAGTAATGGAGGGAATCTGGGGCTGGATTTTAGGAACAGATATAGGTGAGGATGTCAAGTGAAGACTTGCCTTTTTTGGGTGAGGGGCGAGGTGGCAAGAGGGGTTACCGAATTAGGAGGGATGGAACGGGCAAGCTGGCTCTTAATTTTAGGGAGCTGATCGTTACCTTCTTGATGTGGCGAGGATTGGGTAATGGCTGGTGAGGTGGCACCAGTAAGAGGGCGCACTTACCTATTTCGTAGGGAGTGGAGCGACTACCTTGGTGACTAGGGTTTCACCTTTTATGCGAACTCTCACCCAAAGGTTCAAACTACCCTCCCTGATTAATACCTTGTAATTATATGGACAATAATGCACCAAGGACAAAATAGGAATAAAGCCCAAATGCATCCAACTGGTTGTTCCGGTCGAACCTGCCTGCTACTCGCCGGTGCACAGCCGGGATCTGTCTAAGGGCTAGACCTCCGCCGTTTCAACTCTGTTTCTGGCCAAAATTGGCCAGAGGTGGCCTAACTATTAGGCGATCAATCTGAAAATAGACTCACCTGAAAAACTCACACCCAATTGCTGGTTTCCACCTGTTGGTCAGTTGTAGTCGCCATAGTTCCAGCAATGAAAAATCTGACTAGAAAGATAGAACCCGAGTGCCGCCGGTGGATCAAAACTTCTCCCGAATCTCTTCCCCGCAATAGGTATTGAGTATGGTATGACGGAGGTCAGAGATTTCTTGATCAAACTTAGGGAGTCAACCTTAGGAATCCGATGGAAATCTACTTTGAAAGGAGAAGAAATGCGCTGGATTCATAGTACCTCCTTCCTTGGCCCGATCTTAGAATCTAGGACGTGTTTCCATTTCCTTCACTCTCGTTGACCATGAATGATGGCCTAGATCTTGCGTCCTAGGGCAGATTCGTCCAGATTTATATTTTCACTCTTCGAATGGAAGTACCAAGGGGAGAACTAGTACTTGCCTAGCTTCAAAGAATGCCGGTTGTCGTCACTACGTCGGAGGAAGTCGCCCAAGAGCTGGATGGCGTCTTCCTTGGCAGTCTTCCCGTGGAGCAATCTCGGCCTCGAAACGCTCTTGTGGTTAGAGCGAATGTACCATGGATTGACTTGGACGTTGCTAGTCGGGGTGATGGCGTGGTGTGTAGAACTGTTGAAGGAGAGTCCAGCAGCTCCTTCGCAAGATCAACAACCTTGGATTCGCTCGATTATGGAAGAAGAGACTTTAGAAGAGAGAAGATGAAGAGAAAGAGGAAGCCGATGGGTGAAGCAAGAACTCCGGTCAAGCCGATTGGGGTTGGAGAAGAGCTCCGGCTGCCACCGGTTGAGGACGAGTGGAGACGAAGACCCATGCAGGGTAGGAAAGAGAAATGACTCAAAACTTTCCTTAGCATAAATGTGATTAGGGTTTTCCCTTATTTATAGACTTATATATATCTCAAAGCATCTCGGTTCTAAAGTTCTAACCCGAGATGAGACAAGCCAACTTAAGCAAAATGATTCTTAAGCGTCTCAAACCGAAGAAAGTCTGCATGTGCATCTGTATATAAGCACTGTGGAACCATTGCTTTCTACAATTGAAGTTTAAATAGACAAATCGGATTTAAAGAGTTAAGACCTTCGTGGCTAACAAAATCAAGAGTTTAATAACCAGAATTTAGTTGATGCATTCCAATCAACAAAATATTCAAGCTCAGGTCAGTTGTGAACAAGAAAACCTATTTCTCATTGTAATCAAACACATAATCATACACTTTATTCTGTCAAATATATCAACAATGCAACATAGTTCAACAAAAGACTCGAAAAAACTCATAAAAGAAAAAGGGGCAATGCCACAAAGTAGCAGAAAGAAAGAGAAGGAAAGCAAGAAGACTTGTAGACCTTGTGAAAGGGAAAAGGAGGAGGTAGGAAATAGTCCCTCGAGAGCAATGAATGCAAGTGTTGATCGCGTCCAAGGCAGGAACGGCGAGAGAAGGCAACAGCAGTGATTTCTGGCTGGTTTCATTTGGGCAGAATCAGTTGAGAGGAGGAGGAAGAAGAAGAACGACAAGGAGAAGAAGAAAGGAAGGCCGAAGGGGTACCTGGCGTGAAGGTGGAAGCAGGAGTTGCAACAAGAGAGAGGGACGACGGATGCGTCTGAGGCAGTAGCAGTGAGAGAAGGGAAAAGGCAACCTTGGCATCTGAGTTAGCAACGACAAGAGAAGGCAACAGCAGTGATTTCTAGTGGGTTTCATTTGGGCAAAATCAGTTGGGAGGAGGAGGAAAAAGAAGAACAACAAGGAGAAGAAGAAAGGAAGCTCGAATGGGTACCTGGCACGAAAGCGGGAGCAGGAGCTGCAACAAGAGCATGAGGGACGACGGATGCGTCTGAGGCAGTAGTGGTGAGAGAAGGCAGCAGCGGAAGAGAGAGAGCAGTTGGAAGACAGCAAGAGGTCTGGTCGTCGTGGTCGACGGAAGAGGGAAGACAACAAGAGAGCAGACGGGAAGAAGGAAGAGTGAAGACCGACAAGAGAAAAAAGTTTTTATTAAATTTGCAAAATAAGCTCTAAATGTTACTTGCCATCAACTGTAAGTTGTGCCACATCGAGGCAGTAGTTATGCCCTCACCATGTGGCCTACGTCTGGCTGTCAAGAGCCCCTACTGTCTCAATGACCATCAAGAGGCTTCCGTTGGAGACATATTATATTGATGGCCAATGACCGATGCTCCAGCTAGACAATCGAGAGAAGGGCAGTTGGGCACTTGAGTCTTTTGGAGATAATTCTTTCCTTTCCATCCAAATCTCTCCATTTTTTTGACGATTGTAAACAAAGAGAGTTTTCCTTTCCTTTCCTTTCCCTCTTTTCTTTCCATCCATCCAAACACCTTTGCTCCTTTCCTTCCCTTTCCTTTTCACTCATTTCTCTCCAACCAAACGTGTTGTTAGGCATATAGTAGTTGAAGCAGCTGGCCAAAATGCGGATGAACTATGGAGAGGACAAAGGGATAAAAAAGTATAATGGTAGTAGCGCCAAATATCCCAAGTGGTTAGCTAGGTACCCCTATGACTAAAATCGATAGCAAGAAGGTAGGACTACACATTCTTTTCATGTCTAAGCAGAGAAAGAAGGAGATGGATGGAGGAATATAGCAGCTACTACAACTGCTTTCCATGAAATTGTAGACATCTTTGCTAAATTGCCTTGTCTTCCACCCATAAGAAGCCTAGAGCATCAAATAGAAATGGAACCAGGGTCTAATCCAGTGAACTCTAGACCTTACCAGTATAGCCATGCTCAGAAGGCTATTGAACAGTTGGTGAAATAGATTCTGGCTAAAGGGGTAATTCAACCTAGTGGAAGCCCTATTCTTCCACTACACTATTAGTAGAAAAAGAAAGATGGGCTATGGAGGTTTCTGCGTTGATTATGGAGGGTTGAGTGTCACAACTATAAAAAATATCTATCCCATCCTAGTAGTAGAGGAGATGTTGGACGAGCTGAAAGGAGCTGCCATATTCTTTAAACTTGACCTCCAAGTAGGGTACCACCATATCAAGATGTTTTCTCAAGACATCCCTAAAACAGCCTTCCAAACTCATGAAGGCCATTATGAATTTAGAGTGATGCTCTTTGGGCTCACAAATCTATCGACAACCTTCCAAGCTCTTATGAATGAGATCTTCCAACCTTATTTATGTAAATTTGTTTAAGTATTTTTTTGATGATATACTAATGTATTGCTCTAACATCAAGGAGCATGTGTTAGCTAGAAGAAGTGTTCAGTCAATTGAGGGAGCATAGATTGTATGTTAAGACTTCCACATGCCCATTTGGCAACCAACAAATCACTTATTTGGGCCACATTATATCCAACCTAGAGGTTCACATGGAGGAGGACAAGCTTGCAGCAATAAAGGATTGGCAGCTTCCGAAGGAAAACAAAGGTCTGTGAGCCTTCTTAGGGCTTGTAGGGTACTATCATAGATTTGCAAAGAATTTTGGACTGATGGCAGCCCCCCTAATGAAGATGCTGAAGAAAAACTAGTTTGAATGGATTGCTGAAAGAAAAGAGGCATTCAAACTACTGAAGACAGTCGTAGCTGAGTCTCTCATCCTAGCTCTATTAGATTTCAATAAAGCCTTCAAGTTAGAGATTGATACCTCAAAACAAGGAGTCAGTGTTGTGTTAGGTCAAGAGGATAGTCCTATTGCATTTTTTAGTAGGGACATGGGGGAGAGATCTAAGGGCAAATCAATATATGAAAGAAAATTGATTGCCATTGTATTAGCAGTCTGCAAGTGGCACCCTATTTAGTGGGTAAGAGATTTCATATTCATACTAATCACCATACCTTAAAAAACAATTTGTAGTAGAAATACTGAAACCTACACAAAAAAATGGATAATAAACTATTGTGCTATGATTTTGACATATGGATGAAACACTTACGTCATCGGGCCTCCTTCAGCCACTTCCAATACCAATATGCATATGAGAAGATCTGCCAATGGATTTTATAGAAGGGTTGCCCAAGTCAAAGAGAAAAACTGTCATTCTGGTGGTGGTTGATTGGCTTTCTAGGTGTGCACATTTTATAGCTTTAGCTTACCCCTTCTCGGAAGTAAATGTGGCCAAATCCAAGGACAGGTGGGGAAGCTACACTGAGTGCGATGTTCTTAAATAAATTTTGGTAGACCTATTTCAAGTTACAAGATACTAAACTCAAGATGAGCACTACCTACCATACTTAAACAGATGGTCAACGTAGTCAATCAGACTATAGAAACATATTTGAGATGCTATGTTGAAACATAGCCCCATAATTGGACTGAGTTCCTATCATGGGTTAAGTTTCCTTACAATTCAGCCGCACATGAAGCTAAAACGTCGCCCTTAAAAATCATTTATGATACAAGCCCACCTGATCTATGCCACTTCCAACAACTAAATGAAATGAAACTACAACTACTTACTAGAGATCATGTATCTGAAGTTGATTAAGGACAGACTACTAGTAGCTGCCAACGACAGGATGACCCAACAACATAATAAACACCACAAAGATAAAGAGCTCAAGGCAGGAGATTGGCTACACATAAAGAACTACCCAATAGGGAATGTGCAGTGTAGGGGTTCAGGCACTCAGAAGTCATCAGCCGACTATTCTGGTTCCTTTTAGATCATACAAAAAATAAGCAAAGTTGCCTACAAGCTGCTACTACCGAAAGATTCGGCTATTCATATGGCGTTCCATGTCTTATGCCTAAAACCACACCACCTAGAAGCTCCACCACCTATGACTACCAGTGTTGACTGGTTAATTGAATGGATAGGCCTAGAGGCACCACTGCTAACTTGGGAAAACTCTCATGATCTTCAGTAGTGATTTCCAAACTTTACACCATGAGACCAAAGTGTCGCTTATGAGAGGGGTGATTGGCAGCATATGCAAATGTTAGGAGAGTTAGTATACTTGAGCATATAGGAATAATAGTTTGGGTCATTAGGGCTCCAAGTTGTAACTAGGAGGGGGGACCCGATGGGTCAGCTATGTATATAAGGTTGGCTGGTTTATACTTAATCATGATTTGAGTCATGAAGTAATAAGGGTAAATAGAACATAATTTTAGCTTGTGTGTATAGAGTCTTGTTTTCTCCCAAATACCTTTGGCTGCACGGTGTCCACTACTAACAAAGATCGGGATTACTCTTCGTGATTAGGATAGTTAACAATGTAGATTAAAACACATTTAAATAATTTCTAAGTTTGCCAACTATACTAGATTTTGCTATGTGTCATGCTTAAGTTATGTGCTTGTGGGAAATTATTGTGTGTGAGAGTCACAATGGAACCCTCTTTATATTTGACTAGGCCAAAGGTCAATGTCTCGACACTTAGCCATGTGACCCATTGGGGTCATGGTTGTGTGGATGGCTGGTGGGGGTGTTGGTTTGAAATCTAACAAGAATTAGTGAATTGAGCCTTAACAGTAAGGCTTTGAATAAGATACTAAATAAACTATGTAGCCAGTTGAGTAGGTGTTTCATGTCAATGCACATCCGCTTACTCGATTGTCGGCCAGTTGTGCAAGGCCCTAGGGTATAATTGTGTTGTTTTTTTAGAGTATTGGGCTCTTGCCTCCTCCACCTACGAGTCCTAGAAGAGGTCGAACATCTCATTGTGTTGGACTACTTTATTGCTGCTGCCTCAAACCACCACAAGGGTTGTCTTCCGATCTAAGATCACCCATGGTGTGCATGCGCTTGTGTTAGCACCCACATGAGCTATTAACTGAAAACATAAATGTGAATGTATCATAAATTGTATCAATTAATAAGTTGTGTGATAAGCTATTTTAAGTAAAGACTAAGAGCCTTAAGTTGAGTGCTAATTGTGTAGATAGGGTTGTGTCTCAACATTATACAGTGATTTCTCCATTGTTTTACTATATATATAAAATATATTTTGTTTGTGTAGATTTACAATTTGATGACCTTGTAGCTTTGTTAGTCTTCATTGCATGAGAGGGTAACCTTCTTATCGTGCATCATTCTCATTTTGCCGGTGGGAGGGTTGTGCACAACAACTTGATTAGTCATTGCAATTTGTTGTTTACATGCATGAATTGAGCTTCTTTTATGCTTTCATCCATTTTCATCTTTTAGATTTGTTGCTGACATGTTATTGGAAAAGTTCCATTTGGTTCATCCTTTTGATCTTCAGTAGCCAATTTTTCACGTTTGATCTTGATATCTAAATTCCTATTGCTTTTGGTAAGGATGCCCCTTTTCCCATCCTTAATTGTTAATTATATGATGTCAAATTACTAAGCAAATCTATTCATTGAGACAAATGTTGTAGACTTTGGTGTTGGGGCAAAGGAGTATGCACATGTGCAAATACAATTATGGAATGGTTGGAAGAGCCCAAATAAGGTACAAAGAATGAAGAAAGAGTTTTGCTATGACAAGATCCTCAAGGATTTAAAGAAGGAATTTTGTTGCAATGGAATGGTAGTGCAAGACCCGAAACTAGGCTAGGTAGGCTATCTAATTACCATGATAGCTTGGGTGTTAGTGGATACAATTGTTGTGGACTTTGTATGCTCATTTAGCATGTTAAGTGGATACCCTTTCTCTCATTGTTATTGAAATTTGGAGCTTTCAATCTAAAAGATAAGGACTGATTCAAATGTCAATGATTCATGCCTATAAGTTGTTGATGAATAATACTTGTAGTTTCTTTGTTATTGTGCATGATATGTAATTCTTTGTATAGATATTAATAGCTTTTCAATCTCTTAGCTAGTTTGAGACAATTGAAGATACAACCGGATACCATCATATGATATTTCCACCAATCCTTATATTTGGATTGCATGTTTGGCTAATAGTTGTTGATGGTTCTCTACTTCTTTCTGTATGCTCTTCTGTTTGTTACTTAGCTATTTTGATTTGATCTTTCATCATTACTATGGTAGTGGAAAGGTTGAATGACACTATTTGAAGCCACTACAATCTTACTTATCTCTTTTATTTTTCCAAGGTTTAGAAGGTACTCATCTATTTTATGTGCTAAAGAGGCTTAGTTATGCTTCCTTTGTGTTGTTATATCTAGTTTAATCTAATTGTGATTATAAGGAAGAGAAATGCAATTATCTTATATTCCACTTAATACTGAACTTTCTTTTTCATATTATGGCTTGTTATCTTTTTGTGATATGCCTTGAAAAGGGTGAATAAGAAGAACAAAAAAAAGCTATGTTAAGGCATGACACTAGTTGTAGACATGGAGTGAGGTTAGTCTATGTTGGCTAGTGAAAACTACTTATTTCATAAAGTTTCAATACCAAACAGATGTGTCTTCTAAGTCAACAAAGAGTTCCACCTCACCAAATCATTGTGAAGTGAATGACGCTTGTCATCAAATAAGATGCTCCATGGGAATGGAGTGGCCCTTGTGGTTGATGAGGCTTAAGTTTTGCTTTTCCATTGATGTAGCTTTAGCCATTCTCAAGAATTCATCTCTACACACACACACACACATATTGATAAACTTAGATGCTTATGACTTCTAATTCGCATGTGGATTCTTTGGTTCTAGGATTCATCCATGACTGCAAGGTGATAAGTTGTGGACATCTTGTAAAGGTTTAGGGCAGTTTTCTTTTGATTCATTTTATCTGTTGTGTTTGGATCCTAAATGTTCGACTACTGGTATGTACAAACCAGCTCTAGTAGAGTCAATAAGAAGTTATTCTATTGTAGTCACATGAACCCTCAAGGTTATAATCACAACTAGTTATACTTCCTTTGGCTATATTATAGCAAATTGTGTCTTAATTAAGTTCACCAACTATTGTGATCCAAAAAAAATGAGCGAATGCCAATAGTTGAGTTCATTCAGGTTTGTTTAATTTTCTAAGCTTTTCTTGACAATAATTTTTTTCATCACTATCAATTGTTCTTTTCTAATTGATTGAATATTCTAGAAACATTACTTGAATATTCTAGAATCATTACTTGATTCTCATAGTATACTAAGTAATCTTTTGAATTATCATCAATCTTATTCTTAACGTACATATCATTAAGAAATTCAAAATTATAGCTACTTCTAGTAAAAGATAATCAATTAGATTTGATTTAATTAAGGTTACTTTTGGAGAAACATTAAATCCAAGTTGTCTCAAAAGGTAATTTCAAAAACATTCATTAATAGTATTGAAATTTACATCCTACTTTGCAATGGACAGAACATATGTACTTAGCAAAGCCACTGAATATGTAAATTCTTTTAAGCTTCACATCAATGTAAGTTGTCTCTTTGAAGAAAAAACAAACCGATTTACTTGTAATGTACTTTATCCAACATTATAGATGATACGTGTTGAATAATATTTGTGTTAGGTGGTGTTTTTGAATATTTAAAAGTTTAGGAAGAACTCTTTAAATATTAGTGTTCTAGTTGTGGACTTCTTTTGTAATTTGTTATTTTACCCTATTCTCATTTAATGTGAGATTAGGGCAGATTAGTGGATACGGAAAAGTTCTCTCTCTCTCTCTCTCGTTCTCTTCTCTTCTCTTCTCTCCCTTGGCTGCACGCAACATGGTATCAGAGCCCAACCTTTCTTGGGACTGAAACCTATCTCTCGTCATCATCCGTTCTCATCATGATCATCCTCTTCCTCTTCCTCTTCTTCTGTTCTTGTGGAGAGTTTTGAGGGCTAGACAATTTGAACTTACATGTTAGGCTCGATCTAGGGTTTTCTCAAGCAAAAGATTAAAAACCCTAGATCGATGCCTTGTTGAAGTGGACGTGGATGAAGATTGGTTTAACATTCTTCAAGTTGGATGGAAGTCGCAGGTGTCTCCCTCACGTGGCAGAAGTTTTCTTTGGACTTTTTGGTCACTGCTTGTTGAAGGAAGTTACTGGTGTCTGCTGGATGTCGCAGGTTTCTCCTTGTGTCTGATGGATGTAGCAGGTGTTTTCTTCAAGTCACGGAAGGTTTATTTGTTGTCGCTGGTCATTGCTTGTTGAAATCTGGATTTTTTTGTTTAATTTGTCATGAATGGGGATGGAAGGTCTGATAAATCTGTCGTGAATTAATTGTGGGTGTAACCAGAGCATCGAAAGTTATGTGCAATGACTAGTTTTTCTGTCAGTCGTGGATCTGCCCTAGATGTTATAAAGGGTATACTTTTTTTTTCGCAAAAAACTCCTTATCATTTGCATACATTCTAGTCTCTTCCTGCTGCATATAAGAGTTCTGCCCTGCTGCATATATTAGTGCTGGCTGTTTTTGTTGGTGTTACAATGGAGCTTGGACAGCAATCTAATATGGGAGACAGTCCTATGATTGGGTCTCATACTGAATACAAAGTGGTTGGAAATCCTTTCTGGTCACGAATGTTTATGATGTCTGTAGCTGGACATCGGAAAGATTACATCATTGAAGAAGATGGATCGAGTGTTAAAACTAGAAAATATACCACATGGAATGAAGATAATAGTATTGTTATGTCCTGGATCATGAACAGTGTGCAGACGGATATAGCTCCTACTCTTGCCTACTATACGACTGCCAAACATATGTGGACGTTCTTGAGACAAACTTATTCTCATGACAAGAATGTCTCAAAAATTTTACAAGTTGAGGAAGAGTTACTCAAACTGCAGCAAGGTGAATTGGAACTATCTCAATACTTTGCTTTAGTTAAAGTTGTGTATGAACGATTGAAGGCTCTTAGACCTCCATGTTAGGCATGTTACAAGACACATTTTGAGCAGACTATGGCGGCTAAGTTCTTGGCTGGTTTGTCCCCTAAGTATGAGGTAGCAAAAGTTCAGATGCTTATTGGAGCAGAAATTCCAGATCTTGCTGAGGCATATAATAGACTCAGTAGATTGGTTGTATCTCTCTCTCAGCCCCAAAGTGAGTCTCCTTCCGCAGCCTTAGCTGTGTCTGGAGGGCATGGACAAGCCAATAGGGGAAGAGGCTCAGGTCGTGGTGTAGGGGGCAGAGGAAGATTTCAATGTACATTCTGTGGAAAATTGAGACATTTGGAAGATAGATGTTGGGACAAACATGGTAGATCGGCTTCTACTTCCCATGGTAGGGGATCTAATAATTCAGGGGGCAGAGGGACCTTCTCTTCTCAGATTCCTATAGGGTCTGCCCAAGCTGCTACACCACTTGGAGAGACTCCTTCCTCGACGAATTCTGAGAACTCTACAGTGACTATGAGTAAGGCATAGTATGATCAGCGTATGGCTCAATGATCTCTTCCTCCCACGATGTCTATAGCTGCCTCCTCGATCATGGTGGATTCCTCTTTATCTCTTGGTAGTACTTCCCATGAACCAGGTACTATGTGGATTATTGATTCTGGGGCTTCGAAATACTTTTGCAGTCAGCCTCACGTATTTACTTCATTGCATCGTTTTTCACAGCCTCAACATGTTAGGCTTGCCAACAGAAAGCTTTCTCCTATTATGGAAATTGAGGATGTTAAACTTCTTGGTTCTATCATTTTTTCTCATGTTTTACATGCTCTAGAGTTTCCTGCTAATCTTCTATCTGTTACTCAGTTGATGAAAGATTTTCGTTGTTGAGCCATATTTGATCCTGGTTCATGTGTTTTTCAGGACTTGCAAAATGGAAAGACGATTGGTGGCGGCCATAAGCACAAGGGAGTTTACCTACTGTCGAAACCAGTGAAGGGCGTGGCATCTATGGCTCTACTTAAACCTACCCCATATCAGTGGCATCTCCAACTAGGCCATCCTTCATTATCCAAGCTTTGTAGTGTTCTCCCTAATATTTCTGTGTCTGAATCATTCCAGTGTGAGGCATGTCAATTGGGCAAACACACTAGAAGTAGTTTTCCTTCCAGCAGTAGTCCGTCGAGTCATGCAGTTTTTGATCTTATTCATGTTGATGTTTGGGGGCCTAGCCGGGCCAAATTTAGGTATTACCTTGTTATTGTTGATGATTTTTGTCGTCTTAGTTGGGTGTTCTTGTTAAAAGAGAGGTCTGAAGTTATTTGTATTCTCCAAAATTTCATTATTGAAATAAAGACCTAGTTTGATTCCATTGTCAAAAACATTCACACTGATAATGCTTGTGAGTTCAAATCAAATACCTTGCTACAATTTTACACCAAATATGGAATATGCCCTCAATTCACTTGCCCCCCACACTTCTCAACAAAATGGCATTGCCGAACGCAAACATCGTCAACTACTTGACATGACTCGTACTCTCATGATACATAGTTGTGTTCCGGCCCAATTTTGGGGTGATGCCATACTCACTGCATGTTACCTAATTAACCGTCTTCCATCCTCGTCTATTGGCAATCAAATTCCCATTCAAGTTCTCTATCCAGATAGACCCTTGTTTTCCCTTCCACCCAAAGTCTTTGGGTGTACTTGCTTTGTTCACATCCTTGGTCCTAATAAAGACAAACTTGGTGCACAATCAATTAAATGTATTTTCATTGGTTATCCAAAACACCAAAAGGGTTAATATGTTTTGACTCCCACACTTATAAGCAGTACATCAGTGCGGATGTTACATTCTTTGAGTCGCGTCCTTATTTTCACTCTACTCCATCACTATCAAACATGTCATCATCTATTCCTTTACATATCCCACCGGTTCCCCTGCAGTCTGTTCCTTATTATTCATTCCCCAGTGTCAGCAGATTCCATGATCCCCCACTGGTATACACCCGTCGACACGCTTCTGCTCATGACTATCCACCTGTCGCTTCTCAGGATGTAAGTATCTCTGATGTCACATCTCCTCCTGTTCAGGATGCTTTTGAAATGTCTTTGGACTTACCGGTTGCCTTACGCAAAGGCAAAAGACAGTGTACTCTTCATCCTATATCTCAGTTTGTTTCTACTATTAGTATTGGTGGGAGCCTACAACAGTTTGTGTCAGCCTTGTCAGTAACTTCTATTCCCTCCAGTCACCAACAAGCATTACTTGATCCTAGGTGGCGGCAGGCTATGTAGGATTAGATGGAGACTCTAATGCAAAGGGGAACGTGGGAATTGGTTGATCCTCCACCTGGTTGTGATGTTGTGGGCTCCAAATGGGTATTTACATGCAAGTACCTGTCTGATGGCTTAGTGGAGCGCTACAAAGCTCGTCTTGTAGCAAAAGGTTATACCCAAACATATGGAGTGGATTTCTTTGAGACTTTTTCTCCTGTGGCTAGGATGAACACCATACATCTTATTGCATCCGTTGCAGTACATTATGATTGACCCTTATATCAGCTGGATGTCAAAAATGTCTTCTTATATGGGGATCTTGATGAGACCGTGTATATGCAGCACTCTCTTGGCTTTGAACGTCAGGGGGAGTGTGGTAAGGTGTGCATGCTTAAGAAAGCTATATATGGCTTAAAACATAGTCCTCGTGCTTGGTTTCACAAATTCTCAGTAGTCGTGTTAAAATGTGACTTTAAGATATCTCAGCTGGACCATTCGTTATTCATCAAGAAATGATTTAGAGGTACAGTTGTGTTAGTGGTGTATGTTGATGATATTGTTTTGACAGGTGAATGTGAGCAGGAGGTAGTTCTACAAAGAGATTTCTACAACAACACTTTGTTACCAAAGATCTTGGCCAGCTATGATATTTCCTTGGAATTGAAGTTGCTCGTAGTAAGGAAGGAGTTGTGTTATCACAAAGGAAGTATGTTATTGATCTGTTACAGGACACGGGGATGCTGGGAGCTAAACCTGCAACTCTTTTTATGAACCCATGAGTACATCTATATGATGATGACTCAGAAGAGATAGCTTCTCACACCTACAGGTCGTTGATTGGTAAGCTTCTCTATGTGACAGTAACTCGGCCAGATATTAGCTTTGTTGTGAGAAAATTAAGTCAATTCATGAAAAACCCAAGAAAATCACATTAGGATGCAGCTATGTTGATTGTCAAGTATTTGAAGCCCTCCCCTGGCAAAGGCCTTTTCTTTAAAAAGGGTACATCTCTTGATGTCAAAGCTTATAGCGATGCGGATTACGCAGGTTCAGTTGATGATAGGAAGTCCACCACAGGGTTTTGTGTGTTTGTGGGAGAAAATCTCATCTCTTGGAGAAGTAAGAAACAAAACGTTGTTTCTAGGTCCAGTGCGGAGTCTGAATATCATGTTATGGCTCAAACGACTGCTGAAATGACATAGTCTAGATCCTTACTTGAGAGTCTTGGTATTTCTACTTCTACACCTATGAAGATGTTTTGTGATAACAAGGCTGCCACCTACATTGCCAATAATCCAGTATTTCATGAGAGGACAAAGCACATCGAAGTAGATTGCCATTATATTCGTGATATGGTTCAAGAGGGAATCATCTCCACTATACATGTAGCCTCTAAAGATCAAGCCGTTGATATCTTCACTAAAGCCTTGCCTATTGCAGAGTTTTCTAGATGTTCTGACAAGCTGAGCATAATTAACATCTATGCTCCAGCTTGAGGGGGAGTGTTGAATAATATTTGTGTTAGGTGGTGTTTTTGAATATTTAAAAGTTTAGGAACAACTCTTTAAATATTAGTGTTCTAGTTGTGGACTTCTTTTGTAATTTGTTATTTTACCCTATTCTCATTTAACGTGAGATTAGGGCAGATTAGTGGATATGAAAAAGCTCTCTCTCTCTCTCTCTCCCTCTCTCTCATTCTCTTCTCTTCTCTCCCTTGGCTGCGCGCAACAATATGCACTCTTTTCATAAACTCCTTTTTCTTTTGTTCAACTTTACATTGACATGCATTTGTTAGTGTTGGTGAAAATTAATCCTACTGCAACATTAGTTGATGCCTCTACATCTGGACTTCAATCGAATGTTTAAAGCTTCAGTTGGCTGACTCGGTGATTCAGTCCTCGACCAGGTCAAAAAATGGAAAAACCAGGAATTTGTTACGACTCACCCAGCCTTGTATATTACTACACATGTTATGTGAGACATGTCAGCCTTATCATGAATCGAAGATACTATTTTATACATATGAAAATTGCCTATGCATAAAAGAAAACTATCAAAACCAGCCCAAGTGACTGAGTCGACCCAATGAGTGTCAAGTCAATTCATTCCAAGTTGAGTCCCAAGTTACTTCTTTTAAAACTTTGCTTCAATCTTTTCAGCTTTAGTTTGGACAAATGGAAGAATCAATGAAGAAACCTCTTATAAGACAAGCCATTCATTCCAAGGTCTTTAAGCCTCTGCTTCCTTCTCAATCAATGTCCCAATACTATCTTTCAAGAGCTTCTTCACTGCAGCAGTTGCATGGATTCCCACATTTGCTAAGTCCTCTAGTTTAGTGCAACATTTACTTGCAGAGTTGTAGTATGAATATTTTCACCTGCCACATTGCTTTAGTCCAACAACAATCAGCATCTTGACAAAGTTAAACCATGATCAGCTGCCTATGCAACCCCAAGTTCATGTCTCTATAGTCTACATAAGATCCTCAAGGTTATAATTGTGAAGAATTTAACTGCAAAATGTTCCCACAACAAATTTGCATGGATATATTTAGTTGTTTGTATTATCTCATGTGTTTTTTTCTGTACTCTTTGCTTCAATAAAGGTTAAAAGATTGTAAGTGTAATAGGATGACACCAAATCAGAAAGTCATGGGTTTAAGACAAAGACAAGAAAATTAGTAATGCATATTTTTGTTACTAATTCTCTTAACTAATTGTAACAATATTTTGTTACTAAAAAACACAAACATACCTTAACATATAAAGGTGGTGACTGAGAGTTTGTGACACGTGATTTTGTTGCCATACATTATTAATAGCAAAAAGCTTTTCTTACCAATACAATGATGTTAGGGACAAATGTTATTTTTGTTATTAATGGATTTAGTGTTGAGACTTTTAGTAATCAAACTTGTCAAGTGGTCTTTGCTATTGTAAATCTTTAGTAACAAGAATAATGTGTGTCTGAATGTTCATTTTCTTGTCATGGCTCCCTTTCCTTCTATTAATCATCCAATAAAATGTTAGATGATGTGTTGTTATATAGTAAAGCTGCAGTGAAATCACTTAAAGGGATCCAATCCCTTCTGAAAAACTTGGAGGAGCATGCATGCCTTGAAATCAACAAGGCAAAATCTTCTACGATCATCTTTAACGTCAGTAATGATAGCAAGAGACATGACTTGGTTAGCCATATGAGGTAAAGTGAAGCATCATTGCTCGCCATTTAGCTTAGAGTTGACCTTTACGCTAGCATATTGGAAGAGACCTTATGTGAGAAGCTAGTGTAAAATGTGGAGAACAAGTTGGCTACATGGAAAGCAAACCTACAGACCTATACGGGCATGCTTTGCTTAAGTAGCACATAGTGGCTGCACTTCCCAACCTTTGGATGATGGCTTACAAATTACAAAAAATGTGCCAATGAAAATTTAGAAGATCATGGTGAGATTCCTACGGGATACCACTCAAAATGAAAGAGGACTTTACCTTGCCCCATGGAAGATACTCTACAAACCTAGAGAAGAAAGAGGAGCCTGCCTAAAACCATTGGAGGAAGTGAACAAGTTTCTCTTGACCAGTTAGATGTATAATATCTTTGACAAGGAGGCCCTAATTGATGAATGGCTGAGAAGGAGGTATTTGCACCCTCATAATAGTTTGTGGACCATATCCAAACCTTAGAAGGGATCGTGGTCTTGGCAAAGCCTTGATTAGGAATAGAGCTCAATAAAGAGTAGAGTCACTTGGAAGACTAGGAATGACAACAAGATAAACCTCTGGTCTGACAGATGGCAAAAACATATTCCCTATTTTAATCTCAATGAAGAAGCCTTTGAGATATGGTCATGAGAGAACTGTCACATTATGTGAGGCAAAAAGAAATTCTCTATGCTCGTGACATGGGTGTACTCATTAAACTCAATGAAATTCAGTTGATTCAATGCTAGATATCAACTTGTATGTATCTCTAGGGAGCTTAGGAAGATGAGTGGAGGAGAAATATGGGAAGCCATGAAACCTAGAGGAAGAGACAATGATGGAAATTGTTGATATGAGAAAGATTCTTATATGTAGATACCAACGAAGATTCTTAACTCAAAGATAGAGTGAAGAAGTGAGGCATACTTCTAACTAACATATGTCCATTTTGTTAGTAGGCAAAGGAATCAAATTATCATATTTTTATGAAGTGTAGAGTTTCCCAAAAAAAATGGTATTTTAAAGTAAAAAAAATTTGGCAAATCTAGAATCCATTGGAAACACATGCATTGAGTTTCATGTTTGGCACAAAGCCAAGTTAGAGTCTTTTTGAATGAGGAAATATTGGCATCCATGTTTTCAAATTGTATGCTGAAAGATTTTATTCTATAAGAATAGAGTGTACCATAGAGAAGATGGTTCACTCTTAGATATAGAGGTGAGGAACGTAGTCTAGAGAGCATGCATGGTAGGAGCATGTCTTGGGGCGAGGAGGATAAGCAATTGATTTCCATCTGAATAACAATAGGTATGTGTGTAGGAAACGTGAGGATTAGAAACATGGAGAAGTTTTGAAAGTCATAACCGATCATCAAAGAGAGAACATCACTATTGTTGCTGTATGGGAATAGTCAAAGAGAGACAACTTAAAGTGGAACCCTTGAAGGTAAGGAAAGAAGTGATTATTGAGAGATCAAGGCCTTAGAGAATTGTTGTTGTCAACGAAAGGAAGATGAAGAAGGATGATTATATCAAACAAAGGGCTAGAAATGAAGGCTAAAAGGAATGATGAGAGGCAAAAAAAACATTTCAAATAAATGCAGAAATTCAAGAACTATGGGAATAAAATGCATATTCTTAATATTCCTATTACTATAAATGCATGGTTACTCTCTAAGAGATATAAAAAACAAGATAGGAAATTCAATGCAGGTTGATATTGGTTTTATATAGTAAGTAGAGAAGCCATCTTGCTTGTTGTTCTGCATTTATGGCATACTTTTATGTTCTTCTTGAGCTACTAAGTTGCAGTAGTTGGGTTTTGTGCATGTGATGTTTGTGCCTAACATCTTATGTTTTGTCTTGTATATATATATATATATATATATATATATATATATATATATATATATATATATATGCCTAACATCTTATGTTTTGTCTTGTATATATATATATATATATGCCTAACATCTTATGTTTTGTCTTTTATATATATATATATATATATCTCTCTTTTGACAATAAAATTAGGGAACCTATCTCCCCACTGTCTGCTTGCCTCGAAATGACCTGACTCAATGGAAAAATCAAAATTGGATGGGCTTTTTGATACAATCAAATAGATTGCCGATTAATAGGGAATGGAATGACCTGTTTCAAAGTTGTGAGTGTTTTGCTCAATATTATTTTAACAAGAGGGCTTTGCACTAGCCTGACTTTGCTTTGACCTTAATAAGTCAGCTTTAGAAGCTTCAGCAATTCCATTCAGAAGCTTCAACAATTTGAAGTTGCGAGTATTTTTTTATTGAAACATGATTGATTGAGGTCAACATAAACAAATTGGTTTATTTCTATGGTTTTTCCTAGGGTTTGAGAGTAAAGTGTCCTAGGATCGCCC
Source organism: Nymphaea thermarum (assembly GCA_011799765.1). Lineage (NCBI taxonomy): Eukaryota > Viridiplantae > Streptophyta > Magnoliopsida > Nymphaeales > Nymphaeaceae > Nymphaea > Nymphaea thermarum. Next base: position 89,434 of record JAANDH010000592.1, read on the forward strand.
GAAGGAAGTAAGGACTTTTTATATTTTTGGGTACTAGAAGCCTCATGGAAGATGGAACGGTGTAATTTGTCAATGATATCTAGTTAATAACCACACCATTTGAGAACATGTAGGTAAAGGGGAAAATGGTAATTTTGAGTTGTGAAATATTTGGATGTTTATAAGGACCTGTAACCAGTCGTACTTGAGTTTCTTTTGCGGCCAATGGCCCAAATTAATCGAGCTCGGGATGCCTTGCCTTGGCAAATTTCAATTGCCCTATATGGAGAATTGAATTTTACCAGCTACCGGATGTTGCAAATGGTAAAAAATTTAAAAACCATGACTGAAAAAACATAAATGTCACTAAGACATTCATGGTGACACTTTTAAATTTTTAGACATTCAACAACATCTGGTGAAATACAGGTTTCAGATGCCTAGTCTATATAGAGAATTGAAATATGCAGGCTACATGTGTTGTGAAATCGTCAAAGATTAAACGTTCTCTGGAAAAAAAAATGAACTGTTTCTAAAACTATTATAAATTGTGGCTATACTATAAACTATCGTTTATACTTTCATGGCGATTATTTTCTAGCAGCACCTTTTAAATTTTCAGCTATCGATCGGTAACATCTAGCAACCGGCAATTTTCAGTTGCATTATTGGCATAGACACAACCTCCACCTCTCCTTTTTTAGCCCTTTCAAGCCTCGACTAATTCTTCACCAACGTATGACTCAAAAGAAACAAGGAGGAAGAAGGAATAAATTACACTTCTTGATTTATTAGTTTTATATTGAGGAATTAGAAACTATAAAAAGGGATCAGATAGCTCTTTATAGGGCATAACTTTATATATTTTAGCTAAAGTGTTGTAAACGTCGTTATTAATTTAATATTTTGTATGTGGTTCATGTGACCACAAAATATTAAATTACTTTATTATTTATTTAATAATATATAATTTATTTATAATTATACTGGCCGGGTACTGGACAGAAGGCCCGGCCCGCTACCCGTTTAATTCCGGGCCTTCGGCCCAAGATTAACCGGGCTAGGTATCGGGCTGGATCCCAAGTTTACGGGTGGCATTTGTCCTCCTCTTCTCACTTCCCGATAAGTTGCTGCGGCTTACAGAGTTCCGTCTGTCCTTAAGCCATGTCAGCTTCTCCTGCATTGTTCACAAAGCTGACTTCCCTTCCCAGAGGAGTGAAAGCGAGCCATGGCCTGACTGTGAAGCCCTTCCTCGCGGGCAGGTGCCTCAAGAGGTCGCCCTTGCATGAAGTATGCGTGAGGAATCCAGTAAGGGTTAATAGAAGACACATCCTTACAGGCTTCACGCCTAAACCTGTTATGGAATGGCAGGATTGCAGGTGCTTTGTTTCCCCCTCCCATGTCCCTTTTTCCCTCACTTTCTTGTAGTGTCTGGAGAACTTCATGTTGGTCAATTCCTTTTGATGTTCAGTGCGTCGTTTTGAGTGTTTTCCTTTGATACCAAAAGTACCAGTGATGAACTGATAGATTCGTAGTGGACTGAAGTTGATTTTTGTACCGTCACTGGCGTGCTAGATGTGCATGTTTTGAGTTCCATGTATATTTTACTGCACATTTTCCTAAAAGTAATTTTCGTTGGTTCGCTTTTGCCTGGTTATGAAGGATTATGATTTGGGCATGGCAGAAGTGTAGGCTTGAGTCCCTTCTTGGTTGTCTCGGACCCTTTTTTGGGGATATAACCATTCCCTTTTTTGGTTAAGAAAATGCTGAACTCGGGCCATTAATTATACCGAAGACTAGTAGAGTTGTTTACTTGGGAATTTGTAGCTCACAAGATGTTATGGTGTGGAGTGATCAACCAGTTCAACAACAATTGTGGAGTTGTGTCGCTTCTTGATTGGCATCGGACCCCTTTGCAGATATAGTCATTCCCTCTTTCTTGGCTAAAAAATGCTAAACTTGGCCAATTAATTATACCGAAGACCATTAGGAAATGTTTTACTTCAGATTTGGTGCTCACATGATGTTATGTTGTGGAGGGTGATTAACCACTTCAACAACAACTATAGAGTTGTGTCGCTTCTTGATTGGCCTCGGACCCTTTTTGCAAGTATAGTCATTCCCTCTTTCTTGGCTAATAGGTGCTGAACTTGGGGCCATTAATCATAGCAGAAACTATTGGGAAATTGTTACTTCAGATTTGGAGTTCGCAAGATGTTATGTTGTGGGGAATGATCAACATTGGTATTTTTTTCTTTCCTTTATTTTCCGTCTTTTTTCTTAAGCATACAATCATCAGAGAAAAACTTTGCAACTGAAATATTGTCATGGAAGGATGACAAAAATCAACAATTTATTGAAATTTACATATATGAGAAGTTTTAACAATGTCAATTTAGTGAAATTATGCATGTATTTAACAAAACAAACCCAAATTTCAGTGGTATACAAAAAACCACTCCAGTTTGGTTTCCTTCATCTAACTGTCTAAATGACTCCAAGGTAGGTGGGTAGACAAACGAATCCATACTTAAAGCACTTCCTTGTTATATCACCAAACTTAAGCATGTTTCTGTAAAAAATTTGTATGTGTATCGATGTACATGTGTACTTGAAGGTGGAGCGAGAGAGCACAAGAGAGAGAGAGATAGAGAGAGAGAGAGAGCTAGCTGTTGGTATAGGTCATATATTGGTGGAACCATAGAGCTAGCTGTTGGCTTGTTACATTTTTTTTTTCTAAATAAAAAAGGATCAATTTACAAAAACTGCTCAATTTTTGATGTACTTACATGGAACTTCCTAGCTTTTGAGAAATTACATAGCTTTCGAAAAATTACAAAAAACGGCATAAATTCAGAGAAAAAATCATAAATATATTCCTCATGAATAAAAAGCATCAAAATGTACTTTAAAGACCATTTTATCCCTAATGAAAAGAGAATATGTCAATTCGAAAAAAGACCATGTTGCACACTAGCAAGAGTATGATTCTTCACCACTAACATAAATTGTAAGACCCTACTTTGGGAAATTTAGTCTCATATCTAAGATTGTGAGAAATCATGGAATATTTATGTGGGGGCTGGTGGTTAAGGGTCCTGGTTTCTAACCTTTTTGAGGCTGAAACCAAAGTTGTTAGGGGGTGGGTTAGGATCTGCCGAACTAGTGGAAGCCTGAATCTAATGTGGGAGTGGTCGGGCTGTTACAATGGTGTCAAAGCCAGTTTAACACTTAGACTTAGTGTTTCACAGGCGCGGATCCATGTGCCTTAAGGGGGATAGATTGTAATGCTCTCGCTTTAAGAAGTTTAGTCTCGTGCGTTAGATTGTGAGGAATTTTATGGGATTTATAATGGGACTGGCCAAATGATTAAATGGTATGGTTCCTAGCCTTTTTGAGGCCGGAACTGAAGCTGCTGCGGGGTGGGTTGGGATCCACCAAATTGGGAGCCGAGCTTGGTATGGGAGTGAGCCAGGTTGTTATATCAGCAGCCCAAAAGAAAAAGGAAAAAAAAAAACAAAGAATATGGGAGAAAGGAGAAGAAACTCGCACTAGACTTTATTTGTGAAATGTAAGATCCAACTACTATTGGCTATCTTGTCCTTTGAAGAAAGCTTACAAATTGGACCTGCATTTACGCAGGGCATCAGTGGAAGTTGATGTTCCTTGTTCAGTAGCCTATGACTTTTATTCTGATCGTGAAGCCTTTCCAACTTGGATGCCAATGATATCATCTGTAAAGGTACTTAATGCTTCCTATAGAAAGCGTTTTCCATAAGCACCTGCTTCTCTTGTTCCAGAGTGTATTCTCATATTTTTATTTATTATGTTCACGTTCCAAGAAGGATATTATACTTGTAGCTTTGAAAATCTGATACAATGTCTTTTATAGTCAATGGGGCACTGAAAAACATAATTGTATTAATGGGAAAAAAAATGCATGTGGCACTCAGGCCATGGCTTATAATGGAGAAAATTCCCTTTTCTATAGGCAACAAAAAGGAAGGAAGAAGAGAGGTTTGAGGTAGCTGCAATGGTTAGAAAACTAGCTGTTGGAGCTAGCCAGCGGTTAGCCCATTCAGCTGTGCTACAGCCGAAACAACGAAAAAATAAGAAAATACAAAAAATATAGCATACCAAAAATATAAAAAAGAAAAAGGAAAAACAGCAAAGACAGAGAAACTAATATATGTATATATATGTGTATACATGCAAATCATATATCCAACAATCAATTGTATGTGTTTGTAATATATGATTGTGTATACATATATACGTAGTTGCATAAAACCTAACAGTCCCCAAGGTGTGGCAAAACAATCATCTGGTTTTGACACTAAGACCTCCTGTGACAGTCTCCTGGTAATGAAAGCGAACACAGATTGATCCTTTTTCTCTCCATTGAGATGATCAGGATTTTTGACATATATTTTTGAGGTTACATCTATGTCATTCTTTTCCTCACAAGCAATAAATAGTGGTGAGATTGCAATGCTTCCATCCAGATGGTCTAGGAGACCATATTTCCTTATGAGAAGAATAATGTGTCTGTTCCAAATAAAAAAAATTAAATTTTTTTAATTCCTTAGAAACTAGGTGACCGAGGAAGTTGGACTAGATGCCAAAATGATAAGTATTGAAATCCATTTGAGCAGAAATATCGGGAGGAAGGAAAGAAAACAAGTACAAGCAAATATTAGAAGCGATAGAAATCTGAGTTATTCAGCCAATACACATACACAAAGAAAAAGAAAGAAATGCACAACTAAGTCTAGTCTGACGATAGCAAATCAATGCATCCAAATCTTGTCTAGCATCTTGCTCCATCCTTTGCTTTGTTTATTTTGCCTTTTTTTTTTTTTTGCTCTTCACCCTTTTCCCTGCTCTTTTGTTGTTTGTTTTCTGTTTTCTTTTGTCAAGGTCATCAATGGGCTGCTGGGGCAGACCAGAAGAAAATAACCAAAAAAGAGATCTGGAATTGAAAGGATGGTTTCAGATATCTGGGGATGTTGGAGGACATTAGCTGCAATATTGCAAACTTCTGATTTCATGTCAGACAGCCGAATGTAAGGCAGATGTGAGAGTTGTGATATGGCTTAAGCAGATTGAATAGAGAGAAATATGAAGGATGTAGCAAAGGAAAAACAAAGATAATTATGGCAGAAGGAAAGGGAGAAAATATGAACGCAGGAAACAAGATAACTGGGTGGTGTCATCTTGAAGCAGGAAATAAGAGAAGCTGGTTATAATCTGAAGCTGAAGTATAGCTCAAAGGGGAAATAAAAGAAGAAGAAACTGACATGAAGAAAAAGTGGGTTTTTGGAGACATCGACCGGAAAGAAGAAATTAAAGAGGAAGGGAGAAAAGCATGTCCAGAAATTTAGAAGAAGAATGGAAAAGAAAAACCGACCCGAATATGTAGAGATGAGAATGAACAAAAAGTGCAACTTGAAAGAGACGAGTTATCTCCAGCGCCACACCTTAGGAAGAAGACTGCCCTTGATCTATGGCTTTGACACCATGTTAAGTCTTGATGTCCAGAATTATTTTCACATCATTGAGTTTATTTTATGCTGACTTAATAGAATACAGAATAACAGATTGTGCCTTATGGGTTGGATCATGGTACCCAGTTGACGGTGCACCATAATTACTTTAGGCACTAATGCAGCCCTAGACCCTGGAGGCAGGACGAAAAGAGGGGCATGCACATGTAGGATTATAAATATACAATACCAGATCTGACTCAGGTCCGGACGAATAAGAATACAACATGAAACAAGCATGCCTTATCAACTATGTCACACGGACTCTTCAAAAAAGGGGTCGCACCCATGTCGACACTATGCTGGTGCTGGTGCTGGTTATGGGTGCGGCTCCGACACGCACCCCAACTACATCCTTTCTTATGCAAGTTCAAAATATTTTCTATTTTTTTTCTTCTCGCTATCCCTTTCTTTCTTTATGTACAATAATAAAAGTAAAAGGAAATGACCGATTAAGCTAAGAAACAAGCTAAAATTATATATATTATAAATATATACATATATATATATAACAAATATATTATATATATACACCCTCGCACCCAAACATTTTGGGATATGCGGCACCCACACTGGCAGTCCCTTACCCCGCACTCATGTGACATAGCTTATCAAGAACTGCATACTACTAATTTCCTTTACCATTGGCTGCAGAAAGTCTGTGACTACCTTCAGGTGATCCCCTTCTATTTATGACAAAAGGTTCTCCTCATAAGAGTTTCTGGGAAATGCATCCAGAGTTTGATGCTAGAAATGTCTCATGATGAGTAGAAAAAGACCTTTTCTCTGTTTAGGCATCCTTTCAGCATGTTTTTTTTTCCTGTACAATATATGGTCAATGTATTTGTGAAATTCTGTTGAATTCCATCTTGATGCATGATCCTTGACACTGAGCAGGTCTTAAAGGATAAACCTGATTTATCAGAATGGACATTGGCATATGAATTTTTTGGGCGTGATTATTCATTCTCATGGCTTGCCCGTAATTTACAGGTGAAACTATCTTGAATCTTTTCCTTTATATCACTTAGACTAAATTATATTTAGTGTAATACCTCAAAGTTTTGTCTTGTGCCAAGAGTTGTGTTGTATTTTGCAGCCAATTCCCAACCAGAAAATTCATTGGCGTTCCCTTGATGGACTTCCGAACAGGTAAAGTTATTAGTTTGATAATTTTGATAATGTAAAAGTATGTGCTTGCCACTTAAACTGACAAATCAGATATCCTGTTACATTTTATATGTGTATGTGTTAGAGAGAGAAGTGATCTAGTGCATGTTATACTGTGACTAATTGGGTAACTGTGGGGTAAACTTTAAAGAAATTACATGGATGTGATCTACAAATTTTATTTGATTTGGACAAATTTTCTAATTGCATCATCATAGAGAATAAAAAGGAAAATCAAATGCACTAAAGTTAACAACTCACAGTGCTCCAACACTGGATGACTTAAAATAAATGATTGGTTCTTAATGAATATTGGTTGAGTTTCATGTACACCAGCAGATTGAGAGTTAATCTTTACCCTGAAGTGCACCTCACTCATGCAACTCTCTCCCTCTCTCTCTTGTGTATGTGTGTGCTCTCGTGATATATGTATGCAGTTGCACATATATCTAGGGTAACTGTTGCTCCTAGACAAACCCATCACATCAAAACACACAAATGCACTAATGATTTAATCCAAATATGTATGTCTTCATCATTGTTTATTAGCTAAGATCCATTCTTTGGTTAGAATAGATGTTACAGAAAATGTAACTTTTGATTGATCAAGTTTGCTTTGGATAAGTCATTGATCTCTTGTTCGCTCATGAAACACATCAAGCGTGAGAAATGTGCAACGTAACATATGTTTCCAACAGGAACAGTTATATGATTTTACATCTACAAGTTAGATTAAGTCAAAAACCTTGTGAAACAATGTACCTGAGAGTTGTCTAGATCTGTCTGTCTAGACTCTAGGATATGATTTTGGAAATACCACTCTCTCTCTCTCTCTCTATGTCTCTCTCTGTGCTTTATAATCTAATTCAACATAAATTTTATTCATTTATTTTTTTTGTGTAAATGTATTATGCCATCTTGTCCTACCTTATGGCAAAGATAATGACTTACTAAGTTAGTTAACTATCTTCCAATTCATCATTGTGAACAGCTCTTGCACTGGCCATAGAATCTATACATTCTGCCTTTCACTGAAAAGGATCCCATGATTGGACATGGTATGTGGGCTGTTTGAGGTGTTTTCTGGAGAAGACACCACCTAGGACGTTTTACCTTTCTAACTATTACAAATGAGAGCTCTTATTTTAGCTAAATGACAGAGATTACAGTCAGTTACTTTCTTTGCCCTTTTCTCCTTGTCTTAGGGTTAGAGTCAGTTCTTTCCTTCTCCTTATCTCTTCTCTTTCCCCACCCTACCCAGATACACACCACAACTGGAAAAATCGAGTGTATCATGTAAGCCACAACACAAGGCTTAACTCGTAGAAGATCTCACATATAGAAAACATGAAGGCTTCACCCAAATGTGCATATATGCACCAATACATATAAAAGTAAATAATATTTATTGATGAAGGCCTAGCACAAGCTTTTCCATTGAAGAAGTCATCCTCTCTTGCCACATATACATGACCAAAAAGCAATGGAAGGCTGAGCTAGCTGTTGGCGAGCACCCAACATCTAGAAACCCTGTACAACTATATAAGAATGTCTGCACACACACAGATATGTATCATTTCATGACATGATCAACTTCTCAGAGGTGCTAGGATCAGATTGTAATGACATATCGAGATTGAAGATTTAAGACATTGATACTTCAGAATCTTAACAAAGAAATTGCTGGTCGATGTCATTGGTAGAAAATGATTTCTATATAAGATGAGTTTGGAGTTTTGACATTGCACTTTTGTGTTTCTGATTTTCTCCTTATCTCATTTATCTTTCCAACTGTTGCAGTTTACTTTTATGTTTGATTGTTTTTCTCTTCTTTCAAGGGTTTGTTTTTGTGACTGACTGGAACTTTTCTACAGTTCTAGTGTATGTCCAACTTTTTTTGCGCTTTGTCAATAACACAAGTATTTGTTGGTGTGAATTTTAATTTTGTACTATCATTGTCTTAAATTGATAAATGTCATTAATGCTCTTTTCTTCTACTTTATGGATCAGTTAGCAATACATTGTCCTGACTAAAAGCAACACATAAAAATGTCTTCTTCAATGCAGAGGAGCTGTTCGGTTTTTTCCAAGAGGTCCATCTTCGTGCAAAGTTGAGGTGAGTTTTCCATTCACTTGTAATTATATTTTATTATTAGGCATTCAAAGGACTTTCTTTATATCGCACCATATGAAGGAAGCATACATAAAGGAGTACACAATGTGAAATATCTCCATGGGTTGCCATTTCCATGAAAAGATGATCGCTTCAAGTAATAAGAGTTGAAACTTGAAACTGACTAACCAAGTATTATTCTTCATTGCAATGGCAAACAATGCCAGGGTTTAAAAGGAAAAACAAGTTGTGCTAAATTTTTAATGAAAGAGGTAGATGAGATGCTGGAACCTAAAATGCAAGAACTTGGAAGAAGTGATATTCCTGTTGTCATCGCTTGTATCCCCTTGAATTTGTGAAACAGACATTCTGATATAAGAGCATGAGGATATATTGCTCTGTTTTGTTTCCATAATGCCATCTAAAGGTGCTGAGGTTTTAGTTCTCTTAGCAGAAACCTGCATCTTGATCAGGATGTTTCTCTTTTCGCCTAACAAAAGCATGTTTCTTCCTGTCAATCTCTTCCTTACTTCTATGTTCTTTTGGCTTACAGCTCACTGTTTCATATGAAGTTCCTCAAGTGCTATCTCCTTTTGCGATGGTATGTGATGAATTTTTTGCTCTTATTATCTTTGCTAAAACATTAAGCCGTTGATGTCAAAATCATGTAATACAGGCACATGAGTTCCAGTGTGTTCGGTGCTTCCTGTGGTTTCACACGCCAAATTATTTCCTGGGAGGTCATCTCCTTTTTTGTCATTAATGGTATGTTTTGCACATCTCCAGGCACTTAGACCATTTATGGAGGGTCTGCTTCAGCGTGGGCTGGACAAATTTGCAAGCCAAGTGAAAAAAACTGCAGATTCTCCAAAAAGTTGATGTACTTTTTATTATAAAAAAAGATATTATATAACAAAGGACTGTTATGTATGATTGACTAAGTTGCATATATTCATGACTAGCAGACTAATTTATCAGTAAAATGGCTAGTCATGAGAAATTGAATGAATGGTGATTAAACAAGTTTTATGTTGCTGGTGCATGATAAATTGCTAAGCTCTGTCGAAAAACGTGCGACACAATGAAATCACTAAAATCTGTTTTCGCTCATGACATACAAAGTGCACTCACAAAGCATGTGAGCTTTGCTCGTGATTGCACAAAACAGTCGCTTTTAAGTGCTTATAACGTGACACTGTCCGACATCCAATGCAATGGCTCTGTTGAATGAGGGTTCACTGGCCCTATTATTAGGCAAAAAAATAGAGAGAACAGGAATATGCAAGAATGTACAAAATAAATCTTAGGAATCGAAAGATTCAGGAGCAAGAAGATGATTCCAGGACTGTATAGAATTAGGTTTCGACTCGCGTTTAACAGCTCAATAGCTTCATGTGTACAGGATTATGATCAGCAATTATAAATACATGGCAGTGCTGATGCAAGAAAAAAAGTGACCCATTCCTTTACAGTTAAGGATCAGAGCAACTCCACACATAAGGTCCTCCAACAACAACAACCTATCTTCTGCAGATTGAAATACCACAACAATGTTTTCTAAGAAGTATGTAATGCTTGATTGCACCACCTTACCATCACATTTTTTTTATCACCATGTCAGTTTCTGCATACTCTTTGAGACCTGGTTAATGGACTGTAGCACGTATTTTGCATTGCCAATTGATAGCCAAGGGTCTGGCTTAACACAAGCGCCTCATACTTTCCAGAAACGAGTCAACACTACATGCCTTTCTGTCCTCTGAGAAAAGCATGTCATTTTAAGCCTAGATCGGCTCACTTGGAAACTATATCAATACTGGATTGGGTATTCCCATCCAGTGTAGTCTTCTTTGACGTAACTGGTTTTTTATTGAGTTCAAGTCCTTTTCTTCCCTTTTTCTGTTGTCTTGTATCCTATTTGAGGACCTGACAAGGTGAACCTGGCTGACATCGAACCTATCTATGGGGCACTATGTCTCATTGTGTTCACATCAAGTCAATCGGCTGTCAGATGACAAGATATTTAAAATTGCCATGCAATAGAAGCACTACCAACTGTCTATAGTATAAGCGACAGTTGAAGGTGTATTGCACAACTGGTTTATGGTATTTTTAGCTATAACTTTTAAATATATAGTTCTATACACACACACACACACACACAAACGGGCACACATACACTAACAACACCAGATGGAAGAATTAGGAGAATTCTCTTTGCCTCTATTTCCTCATTAAATGTTGACCTATTGTGTATTTAATGGGAAAAGGGATTAGAGGGAATTGACCTAATTGTGTAATCTTTCTTTGTACGTCATCTTAAATTAGTTTAGTGGGAAATACATATTACATCAGCCACGTCAGGTTTAGATGCATGTTGAGTCATCGTGAAATGATGACTTTTCCAACATAAAAAAAAATCTGAGCACAAAAATTGGAGTGTTTTTGTAAAGTCAGCTTGAACTAGTGTGTTATGTGATAAATAAATATTAATAACTGCATTTGCACACTGTTTTTGGGAAGTTGGGAGGGCAAAAAGTAGACGTAGAGCCTGAAGTAGTGGAGGAAACTCTCCATGCCCTCCGTAACTCATGAGGTACACCCAATTTTGGCTTCTAAAAGGAGTGTTACACAGGATTTAAATCTAAGATTGCTTGTTGACAGCCAAAGCTCATCCCATCCATCTTAACCTCTATGTGTATATAGGTATGTCAATGGATCACATATATCCTTAATGATATCTATTTTTTCAGATATTCGGTTTCAAATTCAGATTCGAATAGGAATAAAGAAAAGCCATATCTGAATCCAAATCCTTAGATACATAATATTTGTTTAAAAATGAATCCGATCGGATGTTTATGTATATTCGAATCTGATTGGGTGTCATTTATTAAATATGAATCCAATCTGATTTGTTAATCAGGTACCAATTTTTTTTTCATATCTCGATTTTTTTGGATTGGTTCGGTCGGATAACTGATTCAAATTGGATATATTGACATCCCTATGTGTATATAAGATAAATAAGAGAAATGCATCGAGTGAAACTGGTTTTACCACAACATTAATTTTAAACATCAATCTCCCCTCCCCACCCCCACCCCCTTTTTAATATTCTAGATGTGATCTCTACATTCAAAACATGAGACTCTATAAAACATAATGTCCTTTAAGTGTGTGACTAGGATCTTGAAATGAACATTGTGATTTTTTTGTGATTTTAAAACTCATAATACATGGTGAAAAAACAGATCTGGGTCCATATATATTTTTAACTTGCAATGTCCTTTAAGTGTGTGACTAGGATCTTGAAATGAACATTGTGATTTTTTTGTGATTTTAAAACTCATAATACATGGTGAAAAAACAGATCTCGGTCCATATATATTTTTAACTTGCCTGCATTTGCATAATTATGTTTTAAAAAGCTTCTGAACATATAAAGTGTGGTAAAACCTATTTGAAAGCTCAGGTGCCCATACACACACACACAATAAGTGATTAAATGATGATTCTAGCTATCCAATGTTGCCTAGCAAAATCTAACCAGGGCCATCTATCTTATGCAGATGGATGGTTGACAGAAAAACATGGAAAAAAATATGGAAACTAATACTAAATGACAAAATGTCCATCACAGTTTTCTCCATGTTTTTCTCTTAATCATCCATCATGATGAATCAAACAGCCTTGGTTAGATGATTGGGTGACTTTAAAAAGCTAGAGTCTCCTTTCGATCAATCTCTCTCTCTCTCTCTCTCTCTCTCTCTCTCTCTCTCTCTCATATATATATATATATATATATATATATATATATATATATATATATATACACACACACTAGCTAATGAACTTGGTTTTCTCTAGAATTTGGTATGGATATTCTACATGTATCATAAAACTAACTCCAAGTGATACAGCTACGGTGACATGAAGATACTGCAGAAAACTATCACATAGGTAACTCACATAGATAACATAGTAAACCTGATTGAATGACCAACTTTGGGATAATGCAAAACTACTTTAACGGGTTTGGATGGATGTAAAATTACATGGGAAGACTCTTGGCACATGAACTATGATTCACTAAACTGCTGGGACATGCTTAAAACATGAGATAAAAAAGGATAAATCTATGATAGAAATCACATTTTGCAGAAAACTGAAGTAAATTTAGCAGAATGTTGACATTACTAAATTGACTCAACACCTACGCTAGACACCTCAAATTAGGCTGAAAATTGATAAGAGGTAAATTAGACGTGTATGAATCTACTTCCTTTTACAACTTTGAAAAAGAACTCATAGAATTCGAATTGTTGAGTTCCCAAACTGATGAAGTTTTGGAAAACGAGTGGCAGTGGATCTTGAAGGACCCTGATGATCATAACAAAAGCAAAAGAGGAATCCAAAGATCCGGAGAACTACATGTATAATTTCTGCAACCTGTAAATTGTAGAAAACTAGTTCCTAAAAACTGACTAAATGTGGGACCAAAACGATTCAGTTTTCTATGAAATTTGTTGGGAACTAATTGACATGTGGAACAAACTAGGATTTTTTTTTTTTTTAACAGTTCATCTAAATGATCCACTGTTTGGGAGAAATGAATTCCCAAACATAGGTGAAATTATGAAAATTACATAACACGTCTTACTGAAAATTAGAACATGGATACCTAAAACATGAAAACCAAACTTGGCACGCCCCTAGGACTAAGCCTAACCCACGTCCCAGTGTGGTCAGGTTGCCTACCCCGCCTTGCATAGTCCAATTTTGTGCCCAAGGGTAAAATTGTCCTTGTATATGTATGCATTTTTGTATAAACATAAGTTTGTAGTTACAAGAACCAAGCCAAGGACATTCCCGCAGTAGACTAGAGTGCAGTAAGGCTCATGCATGGTTTGAGCTAGCGTGGAATTGAAGTCAACCAAGTTCAAACCTAACTAAACCTGTTTGACTAGAACTGAACCCAATTTGACCTAAGTCCAGTCTGACCTACGTCCTGCTGAGTCCGGACCTAGATGAAGCCCAAGTCTACCTCCTAAACATCGAGTTTGAGACCACAAGACCCACACCCACACTGAGCCTAGTTTGAGCACACAAACCTCAAATCCTTGACCCAAGTCACAAAATAAGAAGTTAGATGTATAATATGCTTTAATTCATATCCAAATCTTAATTTCAGTTCTCCAGATCTAAATTTCTCAATCCATATCTCGAATCTAGACTTTGATCCAAATTTTTATTTAGATCTCACTCTAGATCTCTCCAAATTTAATATAGCAATTGGACATCTAAATCCAATGTTTAGATCCAAATGACTCGATGCTAACACGTGTTACAAATCTAGTTAATCTCCCACTCTCATGAACATGTGTCATCATCCCATTGGATCTCCTACCCTCAAAGGGCACATGACACAATTTTAAGAGTCCACTGCATTTGAGACTCTTCCACTCTTAGATTCTTGACACTTGTCACAAGCTTGGAAACCCCATCACATTTAGGACTCTCTGATTCTCTATTAAAATAGAGAAGCCGTAAAGGGGAATGTTCCCTCTAAGGACCCTCTCTCTGCCCCTTAGAGTCTGTATCAATCTCAGAAGGTACCTCCATTGCTGCCATGTTCAAACTAAGCCAGAAAAAGAAGAAGGAGAAGAAGTCGAGGTACGATCTCTCTTTTTCTTGCATCGTATACATGTGTGATTTCTGTTATTTTTCTTTATGTTGAGTGTAAACATGTCTAAATGATTGATTTTCAAGCTTTAGGTAATAACGTCTAAAATTTTTACATGTTTCTAACCTTCGAGACACAACTTTTTGAGTTCATGCAAAATTCAAAATTGTAAAAATTTCAGAATTTTCCTAACTTCAAAAAGATATATCTCTCTAACTAGGAATCATATTGACAATCCATAAAAAGTACATGTTTCTCTTATACGTACAGTTTGTTTTTCCAAATTTATTTAAATTTTAAGCTTGTTTGGCCCTACATTAAGCTTTTTCGCAAGATTATTTTCTACAACTTTCAAACTACAAAAATCAGGTACTGAAATTTGTCTAATTTGTAAATTTTATAACATTGATTGGGAATTCTGATTTGCATTTTGTAAAAGCTAAAAGTTAGATCTTGGTGTTTAGTTTCTATCCATCAAATTTTAACCAATTCGAAGTTGATTTGACCACTGAATTCAGTAATTTAGTTGAACTGGTTTTCTACAACTTGTTATAGAATTTTACATAATCATATTTTAGCTGACTTCATGATGTCATTCCTCTCTCTCCATTAATTTTTTTAAACTTTCAACTCCTGTTAATGCTTTTTATACAAACAATCTACATACCACTATTTAAAAAAAACCAAGTTGATTTGATACATTTTTCATCATTCCAAATGTAGTTAAGTAGCCATGAAGTTAGTTATGTTTATGTTATTTCCTGATGTTCATATTTCTGCTCCAAGTTTCCAAAGGCATAACTTTTTATCAAGTGCATGTTTTTCTAATATGTAAAATCTCATTGATTCTCGTTTATGCAAAGAGCCTACATACTAATTTTTAAATCAATCTAAGTTATTTTGGTAGGGTTTTTCTTAGACCAAATACACCTCTTTAGCCTGTTTTTCAGACTTTCTTTTCTACAATTCCTCATTTATATCATACATTTTTGGTCCTATATCTTTTAAATTTTAAAAGGTTTTTCAAATATATTACATATTACTTGCAATTGATTGTCTCATATGTAGAGAATCTTTTTACCAAATTTTGTGTCAATCGAACATAGTTAACATAATTTTTGAATTCATTAAATTCAGCTACCTAGTCAAGTTGTTGGGTTTTCCAGACTTGGCCACATTTTCATGTTTTAGCTTGTTAACCTAGATTCAACTTTGTTTTCTCTCATATTTTAAATACAATTTGAGTTTTGTAACGTCCTAAATCTAGGCTAAGGTGTCTAGACAACCAGAAAAATAGGCCTATAGCAGTGACAATTCACCGGCATTGCCACTGCTATAGCTCTATACCGGCAACTTTTTTCCAACTAGATTGCCCCAGTATTACTTTCGTTGATATAGCTTTTGCGTTGAGAATGTGGTGTCCGGTATAGCCAGTTTATACCGGTGCTTAGAATCACCGATATAGATAAAGTGTATTTCATTCCACCACCGCTATAGGACATTATCATGTAACATATTAGTTTATATTCTTGTTATTATGCATATCGAGTTTGAGTTTAACATTATGATGATAGTTTGATTTCAAATTTGCATTCGAATTCACTAAGTTCAAGCTAGTTCAACATGTGCCTCAAAACAATAGTCTTTGCACGTGTATTCATGACCATGCTTGGCTTTTATGTGAGTTCAGTTTTTAAAATGTTTGATGTACATAATGTTAAACAATAGTTTAACATCTTACAATCAAATGTCCCATAATGTTTGATGTACATTCATATATAGTTTGCTTTCACTTTAAATCATGCATTTTATTTCAAATTATGCACTTACAATTAGGTCCATATGAGAATCAAGTCAGGTTATCAGATACACACATGCGATAATAGTCTCTGCATGCACTTGATCTGAACTAACTTTCATAACAATATACATTTTCAAAATTGTAGTCTTGAACTGCATAATTTCACAATGGAACTTGTTTTCAACCCATTTGTCAAAATACTAGGTTTAGACATGATTGAGATCTAAACCCTAGGTTGAACCTACATACAACTACATTCTGTTCACTTGATGCCTTAGTCAAGTACTCTACACCAAACCCATTATTAACCCACGTTGAAGCTCAATTGAAACCCCAATCCCAACAAGTTTTACCTAAGCTACCTCTTTGAACCAAGATGAGTCATGTACGCCTATAATGGATACCATTCTTGTGAAGTGGATTTTATTGAATTTGAATTTGGATCTAATTAAATTTGAATTCTAAAATGTTGGATCTTAATTTGGATATTACATTTGCAACATCAGATCTATATTTCAAGTAATTTGGATCATGATTTTGGATCTTACATAAAACTAGATTTCAATTTGGATTTTGGATAGTATATCTAGAACTTTGGATCATAGACATTAGAATTTGGATTATAATTTCAGGCCTTATAGATTTAGATCCTAATTTGAACTTTGGATTTCAAATGTCCACATTATTTGGATCAAGATATCAAAATTTCCAAGTTTGGATTTCAGAATTAAACCTAAATCTCAACCTTAGTTGACCCTGGGTCCAAACCCGAACGTTAAACTTTCAGATTTAGATCTTCAAATTGGATCATAAAGTATAAATATGAATTTCCTTGATCAGATACTGAATTTATATTAAGATCTCAATGATTTGGATTTCAGATCATAGATCTCTTTACGCCATGCCCCAAAGCCTTAAAAACCAGATATCAACTCTATCTGGACTCAGTTTTCATGCATTCATATTAGATCTAGGAATCATTACATGGACCAATGATAACATGGATCAAGAACTGCATCAATGAGATCCAAATGTTTACTTATTCAGTTCATGTACTCCAATTTTTGATGATTTACTTAGATATTCCAAAATCTCCCTCTCTTTTTGACATGTCAAGATCTAGGTGACAGTCATAACTTAGAATCTAAAATATTTAGTCTAGTCCTTGATCTGATTACCCTTAGCATACGAGCCTAATTGGGTAATATATACATGGTTTGAATATGTGTTGTTTTTCATGTACTATTATGTTTTGCTGGTTTATGATTAATGTTCTATTGTTGAGAGCATAAGCATGAGCTGGACATCGAACAATGGCCTACGGCCAGATTTATCATGAATGAACTACATTGACTGGACATAAGTCAAGCCCATTATGAAAGGGGTTAGGCGCATAGAGTAGGAGCTAGGTTCCGAGAGCGGACTTATAGAGAATAGATCATATTGCGAAGTGCTCCTCACTAGGCTATTAGTGAGTAACCCGTTCTTGTGTAGAATATGGAACACTCAACTGTTGTGTAGAATAGACCGTATTGTGACTAATGCTAATCCTCACCCTATTTTGGTTTGTGGATTTATGTGTACGTATGGCGACGTAGGATGATGCCCTTTTGTATAGTTACTATATTATGATGTATCTATATTTATCTTTAGTCTATGAGTTTTTATTCCACATAGAACATGTGTTTTGCATAACACACCCACTCATGTGCCACTTTGATAGACTAGAGCATATATTTGCTTAGGACAGGTCAAGCGATGCAACAATTATATGCATTACAATATATATGCCACAAGATAGGTCATGCTATTCGCCAATGATAAAGGCAATTCCGATACACTATATATGCATTACATGTGTTGCACCATGTTTGCATGTAATGTTTTGGTTATGGGTAGCATCATTATAGTTGGGTCTCAAGTGACTATTTTCACCACTTCGCTTCTATCTGAATTCCTAAAACTCTAATTATTAACAAGTCAATCTCTAAGTTGTGACATAATTGACAATATTAATCATATTGTAACATTAATTGTATTTTCTCTTCAAGCTCAAGTTTATGTCTTATTTTAAAACCCTCATATTTGTTTATTTTGTGTTTATACAAAAAAAGGTTGTGAGAACTTTTGGAATCAAAGCCTAGTGCCAACTATATGAAAAGGATATGTCACTTATGCTTATTGTAGAGCGATTGATGTAATATTATTATATATCTAAACTTAAGTATTTGACTTCTTTAGATATGTAAATTAAATAGCATGTAATAAGGGTGAGGCATTTAAGGTAGAGATACGAGCCCCAAAAGCAGAAGGAACCAAAACGGGGAACTAACAGCCGTTGGACTTGAAGATCATTTGGGAGCATGGAACAACAAGAGGCAGTCATTATGAGCACTCTTCAACCAATTAATGGCATGATGTATAACCTAGTGCGAAGTACCCTTTCAAATGGGAATAGTACGAATGTGGTGATAGTAAGAAATCACAAACCAAAGGGTGTTACCTATACACAGTTTTTGGAACTCAAACCAACAAAGTTCAATGAGAATGCAAAGCCGATGATGCTAAAAATTGGATAAAAGGATATAGTGAAGACTTTCACTACCGTAGATGTTCCTGATGTGAAAAGGTTCAGTATGGAAATTTCATGCTGAAGAGAGATGCAGAGGATTGGTGGCAAAGACAATGTGAGGTCAAGTTTATTGAAAATGAGTTAACATGGAAACAATTCCAAGAGGCATCAATTAATGCTTTCATACCAGCTTTTACTCAAGAAATGTGAATGAAAGAGTTCTTGAAACTTCAGTTGAAAAATCTGAGGTTGCACAAGTATTAGTCAAATTTAGACATTCGGAAAAGTACAATCCAAATGTTTATAACTACTAATGAGGCTCGAGTAAACAAATTCACAAGGAGAATCAAGAATGGATTGAGAAGTAAGATAATGAGCAGTTACCCAAAGGACTTATATGATGACATCGATATGGCTACTTGCTTTAAGGAGGATTGGAATAGGACCCATGGGATAGACAAGAAACAAGAGTTATTCACGCTCAGGTCAAAGATGGGTCAATTTAAGAGGAAGATTATGATATAGCAAAGTGAAGAGAGAAGTTCAAAATGAAAGATTTCAACCAAACAAGAAGAAGAGTGTCCCAAGTGTCTTCTTCAACATCTAAGCAAACCATGTTATATGGACATAAGAGTATGTCTATATTATGGAATGAAGAGACATTACATTCGTGAATGTCCAAAGAAGAAATGGAAGAGCAGAATTAAGGTGATGTATATTAGTCAATAGAAAAGAAGTTATCTAGAAGTGATTACTCTACTATAGTGGAGAACCTAAAATCCACATAACTTATTGAATGTATACTTCTTATAAACTCTCAATACAAAAACAAACAAAGCATTATTGACTGCTAGAAAATATCAGTGAAACATGGCCACACATCGGTAATGATTTTTCTGATGTTTGCACTAATCGTTGGGGAAGAGAGTGTTGGAAAAAAATCAACGCCGACATACTGGAGCAGTGCGTTGGTGTAGGGACCATCACCATCGTGCCAAACACGTAGGTAAATATAGATTATTACCGATGTCCAAGCGCATAGGTATAATATGTTTTACCAACAATGCCTTGGACATTAGTAAAACTTTACACCGACAATGGTCTTGAATGTCGATAAACTTTTACCGAAAATTCTTTGTATGTCGGTAAAACTTTAACCAACGTTCAACAAATGTTACTATTAATCTTTATTGACGCAACTTTATGCATTGGTGAAAGTGTTTTAATTTTTTTTTCTTAATTCACATAGGATATATTTTTTCTGAAAATCAGAAGTACATACACAAATAATTAACTTACATATATACAAACCATTAACTTACTTACATATTCCATGTACCAAATGAAACAAACAAAACATATAAATGTTCATAAACCAAACAAGTATATATAACAACTAATTTACTATAGTTCAAAGTTACAAAAACATGAACATAAATTGCTCTTACATTAATGTCATCATTAATGTGAAATCGTGCAAAGTTTTGAGGTGTCGGCATATCTATAATGAACATTAAGAAAATATGTTACGACTATCAAAAATGAAGTTTAACAAATAGAACTCATTACATAAAAGTAAATATTACTTAACTTGTATCACTACACTATTGTTTCATAAACTGAGTAACTTGAGCATGAAATTCTTGGAATTGCTGCTGAGATTGAAAAAACTTTATTCTTCAATTAATGCATTTTCTTTTTGCAGGGTATATATGACGCTCAAACTAGAAGATGAACTGAACTGAGAAGGACTTACACCTAACTTCATCATTCGTACTCTATCATGTCCTCCTGTCTCATCACTCAGGAGGAGTACACGTTATTACTTTTTGGTGTACCTTGCACCCCTTTAGGCATTGTTTGAAGTTGCTCTTTTAGTTGATCCTACAATATATGATAACATATACTGTGAAGAATGGAATTATTTGAGTGTATGATAACATATATTCTGCATAGATGAATATAATCGTTCGAATAAGACTTACAATACAACATTGGTTTCAGGGTTTGAATAATTTGGGCTCTTATTAGTTCTGGTAGCAATAAATAGCTTAGCACATGATGTTTGCTCAGAACCTCCCCAAACTATATATTGCAATACAAGATATTAGTTGCTATGTGCAGTCATATAATACATGAACACAAATAACATGTACCTTATTGTCCTTGAAACATGCAAAACTCTTTGTGCCAGTGGTATGCAAATACTTCTGTTTAGCATGCACTTGTGCAATTTTTTGTTGATTTCCTAAAACATGAAAACACCTTAATATGTGAAATACATACAATTTTTCTATGTAATATTGTCTTTATATTACAAACTCATTAATATACAAATGTAATATACATACATTTGATTTATCTTTAGCAACATAGTTGGTAATGGACTCCCAATGATCTTGTGAAATGTTGTACTTATGAATTTCGCTACTTTGGCGTCAGTGTAAGGACCTATAAGTTCTTTGAATAATTTCTTACAGTCATGCCTCCAATACCTGTACAATCATGAATATTCATGTACAAACCCACTTCTATAAATGTGTTTCTTCTTGTGGGAATTCATATTCCTCATGTTTCTATATATTAAAGTGGATGTGAATATTTTACTTCATTATAAACAATTTCTATGAAACTATTACATACATGTACATGCAACCGTAAACCTGTTATGAATGAAGATGGAAACTCAAAAAAAATTGTGATATATCAATGGTGCGGCAACAAGATCGTACGTTTGTGTATCGATGTAAGACATATATTGTGCCTCTCTTACAATCGGTTGGCTCAATGGGTTTGAGATGCTTTGAGTCATTTCTTAAGTTCGCAGTAGCCAAAGCTCAAGTAATGACACATGTATTTCTACTTAGAGGGCCTACAAGTGCATCAAATAAGGTTGATACACATGAACCACAATCTGGTGATAGTCTAATGAACTATAAATTCTTTCATATTCATTACCAAGAGGATATGCATCAGTTGTATGCTCTTGACTACTAGCATTATCACTCGCCATGGTTTTGTATTCTTCCCTCGTATGTGAGTCAGTCTCATATGGCGAAAAGGAATAGCATGTCTTCTCCTATATGTATTCTTTATCTGTACTGCATAAACAAAACAAACATTATATTAGTCTCAACTATTTACATAAAATTACAACAAGAAAAGAATATGTATAGAATGGATTCATAAAATGGATTTGTATAATGCAAGGACATAAAAAAACATAATCATGCAAACTATTAACCAACATTGCATGCTCTTCATATGTAACCCAATGTATATCATCATCTTCATGGTTAGCTTAGTTATTTGATGAGTTTTGTATATCTATATCACACTTTATCATATGTCCCAATATATTGTACAAGTCTCTTATTCTTGTTTTAATAGCAACTTTATAATTATTATTTATTAAATCTTTTACATAAAAAAACTTGTTGACATTGAGATGCCAAAATAAATAGTTCATCATTCATACATCTATTTGATGTTAACACATGTTAATCCAAATTCATCAACTTTAATGCATCTATAATGTGCAGTTAAAACACCATACCATTCACATTTGAATAACACATATTTTAGTCTCTTACAATAACCGACCTCCATTATATAAGTGATGTATCCATATTGCATAATTCAACAATAAAACATGCTACATAAATATTAAATGACACCACTAATCAAGTGGTTCAAGAAAATTATAAGTCTTCAATTGTACAAACAATTCGTTGAAACACTTGGTGGGTAGGTAAAAAGGTTAGGGACTGAACATTCAGACATCCAAAAATAAATTCAAATGACAAGCAATCAATGTAATGTTTTGTAAGTTAGCATATGTGCAGTTGAACTAGACATGATCAAAATTTGTCGCAAGAATTTGGCCACAATGTGCTAGAATCTCAATGACAAAAATTAGAAAAAAAATGAGGTTTTGTGTTTGTGTTGAGATTTTATGCAATCAACATATCAAATTTCTAGTACTAAGCTCAACAAGCATTTTTGCAAACTTTCGTGACCAAATACTACCAGAAAATGGCGATATTTCGCCACAAAAATTTGGATATATACCCTACAAGCATGTTATAATCTAAAATCATTCACAAATAAGAAAAAATGAGTGAGGAGATTGAGGAACAAACCTTTTTATCTTTTAGCCATCCAAAAATGATGAAGAACATCTGCACTAACTGGGAAAAAGAGGGAAGAGAAAAGAAAAGAAGGAAGAAGAATAAAAGAGAATAAAGGTTCAAGCAGAGTTAATAAGTCGGGGAAGCCTTTACCAGTACGTGAGCGATGTCAGTAAAGGCCCTACTAAAAAACGTTGGTAAAATTGGTGGGGTAGCTTTTTTCGACGTCCAGAGCATGTCGGTAAAACTAACATTAGCAATGTCTCATAACATTTCAACAAAAGTGGACTTTTATCGATGCACATAATAAATGTCGGTATTTTTTTGTTGGGAAAAAATTTAACTGATGCTAGCATGATCATCTGTCAATAAAACTAGTTTCTTTTTATCGACAACTGCGAAGTGGACATTGGTACAAGTACTTTTTACCAGTGTTCAGAGCTAAACGTTGGTAAAAGCTTTCACTTTAGCGATGTTTGAAAATGGATGTAGGTAAAAGTCCAACTTCGAGGACATCCTAATGCCACACATTGCTAAAGGCTGTTTTTCACCGACATCTTCCTCTAGATGTCAGTAAAACTGAATCTTCACCAACATTTGCCTCAAGACATCAATAAAAGTTGCTTTTCACTGATACCAACTTTTGCACATGTCAGTGAGTCCATTTTTTTTGTAGTGTCTCATTAGGCTTATATTTTATTTTATTCTGATGCATGACATTCATTTATTTTCAAAAAGTTTGTTGAACTTTTGAATGTAGAAGGAAAAAATATGCCATATGAACTACTTGTCACCACACCAATAGGGAATAGAGGCATATGCATAACATATTTGAAGGACATCAAAGTATAAATACAAGAATGTCCACTGTCATCTCAACTAGTGGTAATGGACATGGTAAGATATGACATATTTAAGAATGGATTGATTATATAACCACTATATAAGTAAGGACTATAGACGAAAAAAGTGAAAATTTGTATAGGAAAGCCATAAAGAGCAGAGTTTGGAGTGAAAAAAGATCAAGATAACAAAAAAGTTGATCATCTTAGAAATTAAGGCAAAAAGGTACATGGAAAATGGGTGCATGGCCTATTAATGATTTTGTTAATGTGTTCCTGGAAGACCTACTTGGATTACCCCCAAGTGCAGAAAATAAAAATTTGGATTGAATTAATATGAAAGATGACTCCCATTTTGAAAGCTCCATAGAGGATGACACTAGCAGAACTGAAAGAGCTAAGGGGGCGTTTGACGGCGGGAATTTCCCTGTTGAACCAGAAACATTTTTATGGTTTTCAAAATATTTCCAGCTTAACAAACGTGGAAATATTTTTTCGACCATTGAGGTTGAAATCGAAAACATATTTCTGGAAATATGTTTCCAACGGGAGGGATGGAAACATATTTCCAGAATTTGTGTTTGGACAGTTAGGGTACGATCGCGGAAGAAGGGAAGGAGGGAGGAGGGAAGAAGGGAAGGAGGAAGGAGGGAGGAGGAAGAAAGGGAAGGAGGCGGATCTATCCTTTTCTTCTGTAACTCTTCTTCTTCCCTCTTCACTACCCAGATTTTCCCTCCCTTCCATGGGTCTCCAAAGCATAGCAGAAGAGGAAATCTGCGAAGGTTTCGTGAGAGATGGTGTTGAAGGCGATAACCCTAACGCATGTTTGCTACCAGAGAGGGGACATGTTGGGGCTTTTGCTTGCATGGATCTCGCTCGTCCCCGTCTTCATCAGTCTCAGTGGCTTCTTCTCCCACTTTATCTTCCACCACGAGCTCCAGGCCATCTTCTTTGCCCTCGGCCTCACCATTTCCCAATTCCTCAACGAGCTCTCCCTCCTCCCTCCTATCCTTCTTCCTCCTTCCCTTCTTTTGCCTCTGCCTCCTCCCTCCTTCCCTTCTTCTGCTTCCGCCTCCTCCCTCCTTCCCTTTCTTCCTCCTCCCTCCTTCTCCTGCAAGGGGTTTCAAAGCAACCCACCATTTCTACCGATTCTTCCTCCCTCGCCATCAAACGATGAAATTTATTTCCAGAAAAATAATTCCATGTTAACAAACACAACATGGTTTTGAAAATATGGAATTTTATTTCTCATCCATCAATTCCAGAAATAAATTTCTGGAAACTTCTTTTCAGAAACATATTTCTGGCCATCAAACGGCCCATAAAGAAATAGATTTGACACTTATCTAGCAAGGGTTTCATTAGACCAAGTGTATCACCTTGAGGTTAAACATATTGGGCCGGGCCAAGTCCGATCAATTACAACCCAAGGGTTGCTTTATTAATGACCCAAGCCTAGCCCAAACTTGACCCATTGGACCCTAGCTACCCATTGGGGCTCGGTTTGGAGACCACCCTTAATTTGGCTATTTCAAGGGGCAGGTCAAGGAGTCAGTATGGGACAACAGTGATGATGGTGATGATGATGTGATGACATTGTTGGAGGCGCCATTGTGATTTACTAATCTGAACTGAGATTTTGCTCCCACCAATGTGATATTGGTAGAGTTGAAGACAATTCATAGTTCTATAGTAGATGATAGATATGAAGAGTTGTCATCTGTATTGACCGTACTTAACTTTTTACAATGGGAGTTCAAAATTTACCCTAGTATTTTGATGACCAATGCTCAGAAAGAGGTGCATGGTAGGATGATGTGCAGAGGCTTTGTGAGTGGTCTGAACCTGACAGAAATGAAACAAAGAGGAAAAAGAAGAAGAATAATAAGAAGAAGAAAAAAGAAAGAAGAGGAAGAAGTTGAAAAGGAAAAGGAAAAGGAAAAGGGGGTGGTGCCATGGTACAGAGCATGGAGAGAATGAGGAGTAAGATTAGATAAGCAAGGTTAGAGGAGCAAAATGGGAGTTTGAGAAAACAATTAAGGTAAATTAAGGAGGTTAGTCTCAAATGAAACGAAAGTTGGGAAATTTAATGAGATTCAAATGAACGTTTTGTGATTCGAAATAGTTTTTGAAGATCACATATACCTTCTATCAAATACAATGAGGTTTAATAGAAACTGTTCTAAAATTTGAAAAATGATGACATCCAGATGAACTTGAGATAATATTGAGTTTGTCACAAAAGGCAACGCAATTCAAGTAAAATTATTTTGAGATTGACTTGAAATCATCATAGACTTAACACAATTAAAAACCGTCCTAAAATTAAAGCAAGCCTATACAAAATGTACTTGAATTTGTTTTGAAAATCAAGATAAGTTTAATGCAATAAGATCCAAGGAAATCTAAATTAAATTAAATGAAAATATCTTGCATTCCGGAACAATGTGTCCAATTGTTGATCATTATATCCAATTGACAATCATTACGACAAACATAGTTGAAAAGTTCATTGATTTTCTAGGTGACAGAGGAATGCATGACAATTGTTTGTAAAATTGTAAGAAAATGTATTTTGGAAAACAATTGGAAAATGGTCGAAAACAATTGAGAAATAACCAAGAAAAATAATTGACACTAACTTAAAATAAGGGAAAGTTGACAAAAAAACACGTGCAAATGGGAAATTTAAAGCACGTACAATGGTTAACGTGTGAAGAGATCATATTTCGTCAGTCGGAGCCTATCCGATCGGTTCCCACTCCAACCCGGACTTGCAAGCGTGGGATCATAATGACGATGTATCTTCCGTTTCCCCGTACAAGGCAGCAGCCGCCGCCGGCCGGAGGGCCGCTGTTCATAATTTGCTGGAACGCGTCTCGGATGGGATGAACGAGTGAGCAAACATTAAAATAACTTCGGGAGCGCGTACTTTCCATGATCTTTTCTCCCTGATTTAGCAGTTCTGTTCAGTTCATTTCACAAGGCAGATGATGGCGTCCAAGGTGGGCTACGCTGGAGGGATACCAGAGCGGCGCGTCCGGCCAATCTGGGACGCCGTCGACTCTCGGCAGTACAAGAACGCCCTTAAACTCGCCACCGCGTTGCTGACCAAGTACCCCAACTCCCCCTACGCACTCGTAAGTTGCGCTTCTCCCCCTCTGCTCTTCTGCGTCGTATTTCGTTCTAGGGCTCATAGAAGGAATCCATCATTCTTGATCGCATGTAGCTTTTTCTGAAGTTATCTAAGTCACGGTTCTCTTCAGACATTTGCTCATGGTGTTTATTCGTTTTGTGAAGGCTAAGAGGGGACAGGGTTTGCTTAACCAGTTCTAAATGTGGTTGGAATTATTTCAAGTTAACTTAAGTTCCATCCTCAATATTTCATCTTTCCCGTTGGATGGAACTTGATTATCGTCCTTGTCCTCACACTCTCTCTCTCTTTTTTTATTGCGTTTCTACCTGTTTTCGTTTTTGTGCTTAATTCCTAAGAAAGGATGCTTCCTCTTTTTTCATATATTAGACGACCTATAGCGACAACACAAAGGAGATGCGAGCATTGTCCGGGGTCGAGAACATTCACATTTTTTCGGTTGTTCTTTTCGATGGGTCTAGGTAGAATGAGTAGTGTTCATGATACCGTCTGCGGGGACCATGCTTCAGGATCGTTTGAGAGGAGGAAAAAATGGCAGCTCGCTTTTGAGAAGATAGGAGACCAGCGAGGAAGCTTATAGTGCCTGTAGACATGTAATCAACGTGCCTTCTTATCGTTGCCTTGTGTCCATCTTGGAGTTCCCGAAGTCTGGAGACGCATGTTGATTTCCTGAATGTGAAGATTTTTAACTTGATTCTTCTATTCTTTTTGGATATCCTAACTGGATAAATCTCATTATTTTCTACTACTCCATTTTATGGCAACCATGTCACTAAGTCACACGGGTGCGCACCTGCACCCGCATCGGTGCGAGTGCGGGTGCGGCCCGACACGGTGTCAAATGAGTTTTGGCTGTTCTGAAAAATGTTTTGGCCAAGTTTTCATTGATATATTGATTCAAGGTAACCTTGATAAAAAAAAGTTTAAAAATATAGACAAATAAGATTACTTATATAACAAATAATATATATATATATATATATATATATATATATATATATATATATATATATATATTTATATGCTCTCTCCGCACCCGCGCCAATTTTTTTTGAAACTTGCCGCATCCCACATGGCACCAGCACCTGCACCCGGCACCCATGTGACATAGCTATGTCACAAGGATGCAGCAAATTGGCTGCCACACCTCCTTCAATTGAAATGCATTGGCTGCCACAACCTCCTTCAATTGAAATATATATATATATATATATATATATATATATATATATATATGTATATATATATGTATGTATGTAAATAATGCGCCGTATGAGGAGCCCTCCTTTCAATATGATTGAATGACTCACACATGAACACATATATAGGTAACAACCAACTCAACAATGTAATTATCATTGATTTTCTAGATAGTGATTTTCTGAGTCATCTGATCATCCTGATCAAACGGCTGGTGGTGGAGCACATTCAATTGTTACATACATGTATATAAAGTTCATAAAACATGCAGATTCGTAAAATATAAGAACTATATGAAACAATTATGAACTGCTTAATAATCAACTTGTCTCTATGGCTTATAGGATGTCATGTGCAAAATTACTTTTCAAAATTAAACTGCTAATTGTCATCCACCTTCTTGAAAAAATAACTTCATATTTGATGCCTTGTGAACCATCAATCATATTAATTGAATGATTCACTGACAATGTCCATAGTTTTTATGTTTATTGAGTCCATGAATTTCATGAGCCCTACATAAATACATACACAGACAGATCATTGTGATATCGTTCTTGAATGGCAAACTTTTAGGGCATGAATTGGGAATTTACTATTTTTGGAACATATCAGGAATTAAAAAAGAAGAAAAGAAAAGTATGAAAATGTGATTTTTTTCATTTTTTGCTAATTTTGTTACAAAAATTTGGTAAAAATTCAGAATAATTACTAAAATGCTAAGAGAAACCTAAAAATGTAAAATATGTTCATAAGCATGTTTTTTGTAAGACACAAAAAATGCAATATTTTCATTTTAGCTTTTCATTAAGCTATCATAGTTTTTTCATGTTTTTTCGTTTTCCATATTTTCCCATTTTAGTGGGACATTTTGGAAAATGGCATATATGTATATATATGTATCATAGCATGTATCCCATATATTCGTTAGAAAAGTGGTTTTCTAGGGAAAATCTTGAGAATTCAAAAAGTTTAAAAATAAGTAACAATAATAAACATTACAATATTAGATTTCCTTACCAGTTTTCTTATAGATTGCAAGTAACATCTGGCCTTCTAATCCTTGACCAATAAACCCTTCCACTAAGCAATCTTTCTGACTACATAGGTAAAAAACTGTTAGAAAACTAAGCCCGTGACAACTAACAGGGGTGTACTTAATTGTGAAGATCCAATCTCCGAATCTTCACTTCTAGAAGTGCGTCACTTCTTTGTGTACATCATTCCTCATGGACTTCTAGCTTTTGAACATTCAATGAGCAGAGAGAGAAACATATTTGTTATGGTGTCATATATGGTAGAAATTAGGATTGTCTCCATATAGGTGTGTAATGTGTGCATATGTGATCTTAGTTGTTAAGGCGTTGCCTAGGCGTGGACTGGTCGTCAGTCCACATCCCACGCCTAAGTCCATCACTTAGGCGTGGGGTGTGGGTTTGGTGCCTAGGCTGGACTAGGCATGCTGACGCCTAGTCCATTTGGAAGTTTGAGTGACTTTAGCCTGTACTTGGTTTGTTTTGCTTCCCAGGACCTGTTATCCCTTGAGTTTAGCTTAATTTTATTGCAGGGAGTCTGATTTGACCCAGTGGTTGAGTTTGGACTGTAGGTGTGATTTGAGTTCTGCTAATGTATGCACTAAACAGCTTAAGTCAGAGTCGTGTAGGTGTCTTTTGCAGTCTTTCAAATTTGTTCATATTCAGTTACCATCTACCATAGGTCCAGTTTAGAGAGCACATATTTCAAAGTAGGTATTATTTTGGTTATGTTCTTTTTCATGTATATTGTTGAGAGGCCAGTTTCAGTTCTGCAATGAGAAGTCTATCATCTGGTTTGAATTCAATGCGTTAAACATTTTATTTTGCTGTTTTATAAGTTGATTTTGACTAATTCTAACTTGATAACATGCTAACTTAGCACATAAAACATGAAGGTAACATTTTAGAATTAAAAATAACGAAACAAAGTTACAACAACTTTTGGATGCCTTTTTAGGCTAGACGCCAGGCGCATAGCCGCCTTGACAACTAAGTATGTGATTGTTATGAATATTGGTCTTGGGGTTTTTTTTGTCTGCAAGGTTTTTGTCAAGTATTCACTAAAAAAGTTTGTTGTTCTTGGGAGAATCTTGATAAATAAAAAAAATAAAAATATATGAAAAGTAGGAAGTTATGAGCTTTCTGCTAATGTCCTTACAAAAACATTGTTGAAAATGATTAATTGTTAAAATGTTAAAAGAAATAAGAAAGTTAGATATCTATAAAGACTACGCTGGCTAACTTTGTGTTACTATTCACTATATCCCTACCGTGCCACACCCAGGTTTTCTTTTAAAAAAAGGCTCACCCACACTCGGTAACAGGCGATAGGATGAGCATCCTCGTCGTTGTCCAGTGTGTGCTCTCTTACTAGAATTGGCATCATACATGTATTGCATGGGTTGTATTGCCAGACATGATACTAACTTACAATTACTAGAACAATTGGGATATAGTTTGACCAACTTGAATATAATTGTTGACGTGTTTTAATGTACGGGTCTGGGTCTGGACCCGGTCCAGTGTGTGCTCCTGTTTAGGCCTATTGAGACTCTACTTATATATTTGTAATCCTAATTTTTGGGTATGAATGAAAGTTTATGAGAGAGAGTGTCTGGTCGCTAGTGGGCACTAGTCCTCTTCACCGGTGGTTTTATCCCTCTAGTTGAGGGGTTTTCCACGTTACATCTGTGTTCGTTTCTCGTTCCCTCGCTTTTACTGTTTCTACATGGTATCAGAGCCAGTGACTAGTTTGTGAAATTTTTTGTCCACCGTTAAGTTCTGGCCCTGACCTTTCCATCGCTCGCTGCCCTTGTTCCACCGTTGCTGCTGCCGCCGCTGCTGCTGCCGCCGCTGCTGCTTCCATTGTTGCCGCCGATTCCGGCTGCTCTTGTTGCTGGTTTCTGGCTGCAGCCTGACATCGTTGCCTAGTTCACGCCCGACGTGCTCCATCGCCAGTGCAGCCCAGCTCCGCCTTCTCTGCCGTCGCCCTAAGTCCCCATCGCTCAGCATCTGTCAGTGCCTAGTGTCGTCCATCGCTCAGCAGTCAGCACTCACCGTCGCCTGCCATTTTGTGCTCCGCTGCTGTTGCCAAGGCCTCCCTTGCTGTTTGCCGTTGTTTGGTGTGTGCCGGTTGCCGCTGTTCTCTTCCTGCCCGTGAAGCCCGTGGAGATCTGTCACTTGACTTCGCTGCTCCCTTCTGCGTCACCGCCCAGCATTGCCTCCATCGTTCGACGCTTTGGTGTCGGCATCGCCCATAACTGATATGTCTGCTCCCTGCGTCACCACCCAGCATCGTCCCATCTGCTTTTCCCGGTTGCCGTTTGTTGTTCCTTTGTGCCTTTTTCTTGGTTAGGCCTTTTGCTTTGGTGAACCCGACATGGTGGCGGTTTCTCATATGGGGGAGTGGATTATTGACAGTGGTACTACCCACCACATGACTGGCGATCCTAAGGTCTTTCATGGGTATAAGTTTTCGTCAAGAAAGGAACGAGTGTCTCTTGCCGATGGTTCCTCTATTTCTGTGGCTGGAAAAGGGAGTCTCTCACTTTTGAACAAGTTCTTAGTCCACAATGCTCTACATGTTCCTCATCTTCCCTTGAACCTCTTGGCGGTTAGCAAAATTACAAAAGAGTTGAATTGTGAACTTATTTTTTCTGCTTATCGCTGTGTTCTGTAGGACTTGGTGACAGGGAAGAGGATTGGAATTGTTTTGTTTTCTGAAGGGCTATATCGTTTACCTATGCGTGCCGCTACTGCCCTCATGACAGCCGCCAACAAAACAACGAAGAGTAGAGATGACTCCCTTCAATCGATTCTGCATTGGCATGAGCGCATTAAACACCTTGCTTTTGGAATTCTGAGACAGTTATTTCCTGATCTGTGTTCCAGGTTAGATATGACTATGGTGCGTTGTGATGTTTGTCACCTGACCAAACATGTTAGGGCTTCATACCCTGTGTCTATCCATCGTTCTAAAGAGATGTTTGCCATGATTCATTCTGATGTGTGGGGGCCTTCGGGAATTCCTTCTTGTCATGGTTTTCAGTATTTTATCACCTTTATATATGATTGTTCTCGGAACACCATTGTTTACTTGCTGAAGACTGTAGTGAAGTTCTTACTGTCATAGAAACTTTCATTACTTATGTGGAAACTCAATATGAAGCTGTTAAGACCTTTTGGTCTGACAATGCTCGTGAATATACGTGCCAGTCTGTTGATAGCTTCTTTCGAAAAAAGGGAATTGTTCATGAGACTTCATGTAGTTATACTCCTCCTCAAGATGGAGTTGATGAATGAAAGAATCACTAGTTATTGAATATGATTCAGGCTCTTCTTTTTCAACGTCATGTTCCAAAAAAGTATTGGGGGGATGCTGTGTCACACCCCGACCTTTTGACTCTCAAACATTTTTTTTTTCTAAACGTAAAGCATCGAGGCGTGACTACACTACAATTCAAAAAGACGATGAGCCAACAGTTCAAATCATTGGGGCAAACTTTCATTAATGCAATCATTTCGGTTCATACAAAATCACAACTATGTGTAACAAAAATGCCCCATATAATTGATGCCTAACAAAAACAAGACATCAATAAAACCCAAAATAAGACGCGTCGGCACTAAACAATCAAAAACCCAAAACCTCCCCAGTAGGACGTGAGTGAAGCCATCTGCTCAACCTGCTGCCCCGGGTCCGCCAAAACCTGAAAAAGAAAACAACTGAAGGCTTAGCCTTCGCAGTATGGCAACAAGCCAGGAAAATACCAAACCCTCTCATGTAGGGCTCAAATAAGAGGGCAAATATCAAAATCATCTATCGACGACATGTCGTGTCAGAGTATGACACGTAAAGACCACTTAATGGCCGCTCTAACACCATTTCAATCTCATGCAAGGCCTGCTTAACATAACACTTGCATTCATATCAATCACATGCACAACAGTCATATACATACATTTTCATTAACTTTAGTGAATTAACAGTTCCTGTGGGTGCAACACAGGCACGTGCACACCGCGGGCGCCCCACAGCCGAGAGACAATTCCCGTGGTGGCCCAATAACAGTATGGATCCATTTCATCCGCTGCAGCGGTAGAGCACTCATCCTTGGCTGTGTGAAGTCCAAGGTGAAATACTCAACCTTCCCTAGGACACCCAGGTTGGGAAGGAGGGAGCCCACGCTCCAAGCACAACACACAACAGTATCCTGGGGCCTTGCACCGCCTGCGCTCCGACAGGCGAGACCAGTGGCAACACAAAGAGGGGACGTCTCCCAAACACATAGCCACATCCCACTGGCCTCTTATCTCTTATTCATTCATTATTATCATTAGCTTAACACATTCACAATTGACTGGCTAGCTCATGAGGTTAGTACACTCTACGAGTGCACCCACACCTCCAATTACCTCCACACGAGGTCGATACATAGAGTAGCAGTCATTGCTAGCCGTCATACAGCACGGGTACAACTACCCTCTATTTCATCCATTTGCATCGTTGCCCATGGCAATGCACATGCAATTACATACACATTCATATCAATCATCACATCAATCCTCAAGTCAATCACATCTTTGAAAAACTTAGCCAATCCACAGAGAGTAGTCTCGATCTGCGGTTGGCTCGCAGCTGTCCTATGCAATTATAATTCTATGATGCTTTCTAATGCACAATTGGGGTCGATGAGACACTCGACTCGATACCCCGCCTCATCTGTCCTAAACAGATATCAATTCTAACATGCACATGCAATTGCGTGACAGTTTTAAAACAATTACTAATAGCCTTCCAAACTATTCAAAGCATGTAGTAAAGCATGAATAAACATACATACATCCATCCACAAACCATCAATCAACTCACATTCAAATCTTATGATCCCATGATCCTAGGAACACACAATCACATTTACCCAGGCAGGAATTTGCCTGGCATGTCACCATACCTGTGGCGCGTTCACCAAAATCTTCAAAATGCCTCAAGCTTCAAACTCAAGGTCGACGGGATGTGCCCGGTGCACCTGCAAACATAAACAAGAATAAGGTTTCTACGAGATACCTATACAAGTCAAACAAATACGAACAAATACAAAATAGCATTCTTGAGGCACGTGTCATCGCCTCAAGAGGGTGTCGACGGGTAGTGTCAACCAACAAGCCCTCCAATAGGCTTCCTCCGATATGTCTTGACGTTGCCTCGAACAATCAAAACCCTCAATCCATCAATCAATCCATCCCTAACTTCTTCCTCAATAACGTTCTTTCATTACACCTCAATCCAAAACCACATCTAAATACGTATATTTCCCCAAAACCATCCAATCTCTACCATGCTTCCCTAAAACTTCGAAAATCAACTCATCATGCTAAAACGATCAATAAATACATGAATCAACGCTTTCTAACATACTTCTAAGCTTTCTCCCAAAACCAAAATCACTAACGTGCATTCCAAATAATCAACTCTAAGCTCTAGCATGCTCAAACAATAATTATACATGCTCTAGAGGGCAATATTCATCAATTTGAGCTTAATTAGGCCTTGCTCACCCCAAAACTAACGTCCAAGCTGCTGTAATTCCTCCGACAGCCACCTCACAAGTCCAAGTGGTCCCCAAACGACTGAAATCTCTCAATGCCGTCACACCAAGGCCTTCTAATCACTGTTATGCGAGGAAGAACACGTCCCCCAAACCAAAATCCAATCAAACAGTGATAAAACTCAGTTCAGACGAGAGCTAAGATAAATAAAAAAAAGGAAAAACAATTAGCACAAAAGGGGAGAAAGGGTTCGGTCGAAAGGGGAAAAGAAGGCAGTGAGGGTGAGAGCGCGTGAGAAAAGGGAGAGAGTAGGTGCTGGCAGAAGGAGGCGGGCAGAGAAGAGAGAGTACAAGAGAGGCAAGAGGGGGAAGATGGGGGAAATGACGAGGAGGGAACAGAAGGGACGGGGAAGGAGCTCGAGCAAGGAAGGAGAGGAAAAGGGAAATCGTGCGAGCAGAGGGAGGGCCCTGACGGGGAGGAGAGGAGGCTGCGCATGTGGAACAGGGAGGAGAGATAGACAGAGAGGGCGAGAGAGGGACTTACCGTCGGGCTGCCGCCGTCGCCGACGTCGCCGCTCGCCGCCGGCACCACCTCCGCCGCTGCCGTCGCTGCACACCCCACCGTCTCTTCTTCTCTGCGTTGGCACAGGAGACCACCAGGGAAGCGATGAAGGAGAAGGGAAAGACGAGGGAGGAAGGGGCCTCGCGTCGGGCTCCTCACGCGAGTGGGGCTCGGGTCCGGACTCTGACCCGCCCCGCTTGCTACAAAGACGAGCGTTACATGCTGTGTTGACCAGTGCGTATCTTATTAGCCGTCTGCCTAGTCGTGTGTTGAATGGGCAAACACCTCATTCTATGTTACCGGGGAGTCGTGAACCTTTCTCTCTTCCACCCAGAGTTTTTAGTTGTCTGCTTTATTCACAATCATAGTAGTCATATTAAAAAGCTTGATCCAAGGTCTATTACGGGCATATTTCTAGGTTATTCTCCCACTCAAAAAGGGTACAAGTGTCAGGACCCTACCACTGGTCGTGCCTATGTTACCAAAGATGTCACTTTCCTTGAACATGCTTCTTATTTTGGTGAGAATTCTCTTGAGGATGGGAAGTCTATGTCAATGGAAGAGTATTCTCCGAGTCAAAATATTCAGTTCACAGATTTCATAGATTATAGGCAGGAGGAGAGTCAAACAGTTGATGAAAGGGGTTCTACTTGGACTGAGAAGGAACGTAGTGATGAAAGGGGTTCTACTGGGACTAAGGAGGAATGTAGTCACCTTTTTGGGCAAGTTTACTCTAGGCGAAGAGTCTGTACAGATGAGGTGACAGGTGGTGAGAATTCTACTCCCTATCCAGTTAGTCCTTCCCTGGATGATCCAAGTCATACTCGGGAGAAACAAGTTGAAGAGGACATTCATTAAACAAGGACTACAAATGTTTTGTATCTTCTCTTTCTTTGGCTGTGATTTTTAGGAATGTTGCTGAGGCTCAGAGTGATCCCAAGTGGACTTATGCAATGCAAGAAGAGATGGAAGCCTTGAACAGAAACAAGACATGGGAGGTGGTAAAGATTCCTGAAGCCGCTCATCTGGTAGGATCCAAGTAGGTTTACATCATTAAGTATAAGCCAGATGGGAATATAGACAGATATAAAGCTCGACTTGTTGCCAAGGGGTTCAGTCAGAAATATGGAATTGACTACTTGGAGACCTTTGCTCCCGTTGCGAAGATGAAGACTGTCAGAGTCATTATATCTTTAGCTATGATAAATGAGTGGAAGATGTACCAACTTGATGTCAAGAACGCATTTCTCAATGGAGACCTTGAAGAGGAAGTATATGTGTATGCCTCCAGGATATGAGAAACCTGAAAAATGTTGCAAGCTAAGGAAAGCTCTATATGGGTTCAAACAATCTCCTCGAGCATGGTTTGAACGACTTAGACTTGTAATGAGACAATATGGATATCATCAAGGGAATGGAGATCATACACTCTTTGTGAAGAGGAATGAGCAAAAGGTTACTATTCTGTTGGTATATGTTGATGATATGATTGTCACAAGTGATGATGAAGATGAAATAAGTAAGTTAAAGAAACTGTTTGTGATCGAGTTTGATCTCAAGGACCTTGGTAAGTTGAAATATTTCATTGGCATTTAAATTGCTAGGTTTGGTACTAGCCTTATGCTAAATCAACGGAAGTACACTCTAGATTTGTTCAAGGAGATCGGGAAACTGGGGTGTTGACCAACTTCTACTCCTCTAGATGCTGATGCTGGCCATAAGCTGAGTCTTAGAGATGGGGAGCCTCTCTGTGAAGAGGCCAAGAGAAGATATCAACGTCTTGTGGGGAAATTGATTTATCTTACTCTCACTAGACCTGATATTACCTTCGTTGTGAATGTGATGAGTCAGTTCATGCATGCTCCCACAGATGCTCACTTGAAGGCTGTCAACAGGATCTTATGCTACTTGAAGAGGAATCCTGGCAAAGGTCTCCTGTATGTTAAGCAAGACACTCTTGAGATTGAAGGTTATTCAGATGCAGATTGGGCAGACTGTATTGACACTAGGAGGTCCACCTCTGGCTATTGTATCTATTTGGGAGGGAATATCATAGTGTGGAGGAGTAAGAGGCAAGACGTTTGTTCTCGTTCCAGTGCTGAAACAGAATACAGACCAGTTGCTATGGGAGTTTCTGAGCTTTTGTGGCTGAAAGTATTGTTGACTGATATTGGTATAAAGGTTGAAGAACCAATGAAGATGTATTGTGATAACAAGTCAACAATCAACTTGGCCAACAACCCTGTGCTTCATGACAAAATAAAGCATGTTGAGATTGACCGACATTTCATTCGAGAGAGAATTGATGCTAAAGAACTTGTTCTTCTTTACATGAGATCTGAAGACCAAACAGCTGATGTCCTGACCAAAGCCTTGTCTTCAACTTCATTTGAGAGAAATGTATCCAAGTTGGGCATGTTTGATCTGTATGCCCAACTTGAGGGGGAGTGTTGACGTGTTTTAATGTACGGGTCTGGGTCTGAACCCGGTCCAGTGTGTGCTTCTGTTTAGGCCTCTTGAGGTTCTACTTATATCTTTGTAACCCTAATTTTTGGGTATAAATGAAAGTTTATGAGAGAGAGTGTCTGGTTGCTAGTGGACACCAGTCCTCCTCACCCGTGGTTTTTTCCCTCTAGTTGAGGGGTTTTCCACATTACATCTGTGTTCGTTTCTCGTTCCCTCGCTTTTATTGTTTCTACAATAATGACCAATAAGTCCTAGTCTAAGAGATCCCAGCACACCCCATAGTTGCATTTTGTTTATATCCTTCAAAGACACCTAGTTTTATGAGATGTGAGTGTAAAATATTCTGAAAGATTTCTAGAAATATTGGTATAAGACTATTCTCAAGGCCTGCTCATATTTGGGATGCTGCATCTAAACCCCTTGGAGAGTGTTCATTACCTGTAGAATGAAATGATTGAAAATGTTTGTGTCGGGACCTTCAGGCACATGCAGATAAGGAAAACCTTTTTGATATTGAGGAACAATTGTTGGTGTTCCTCAGCATCCCGTGGTTTATCATGTGTGGAATAGGACATGTTGTATTCCATGCAAAACATTCCTCAACTCAAACAACATGGTTTACACTCTATATATATATATATATACTTGTCTATTGAATGTCAACTATGAGTATTGAACATGACTTCGATATATTGTGATGATCCAATCCAAAATTAACCCATGTTTCTAGTCCACAAATATCCATGAAACCTGTAACTGAGCTTTGTTGACAAACGAGGGCACTAGGTTGTGTTGAACATGGGTATATGTTACCTTTCATGCTTTTCATAGATATAAAGTATAAACCATTATGGAGTTCTCCCCACAGGTGGATATCACAATAGTCATCATGTTACCATCTCCTTTGCCAATTAGGACATTGTATTGGAGCTTGCTGTTGGCGGTCTTTTAAAGGGTGTTTTGATTCCACAGAATGGGAGAACCGAGGTCTATAGTTCGAGCACCTTTCAGTGTTGTGGCAGAATAGCTTGACTTGTCCTTCAATGCTGTTTGCATGCAACCTTAGGTCCCACCTTTCGACAGAATGCTGTTTTGCATTATCAAAAATTCTCTTCATGGTCCATAAGCATGGGATGCCATGTTCTGCAGTGTCAAATATGGTATTTGAAATACCCTCTCATGTTCATACGTTTCTAGTATTTCCCAACATGGAAGGCTTTAATTATTAAAGGAGAAAATTAAACATGTGTTTTCAATGGCGGTGTGTGTCCTTGCTATTGTGTATGCTGGAAAATGGTGGTCTGAGAACAATCCCTTTTCAGCTATAAAGCCTTTTATTCGATGCTATAGCACTTACATTTCTCCAATTTCCTGGCAAGTATATTATTATGTTTCCTAGCAACACATACATATATATATTATATGTGTGTGCAGGTGCGTTTGTTTCTGTGTGTGTGGATCTACTGG
Organism: Nymphaea thermarum; assembly: GCA_011799765.1. Taxonomy (NCBI): domain Eukaryota; kingdom Viridiplantae; phylum Streptophyta; class Magnoliopsida; order Nymphaeales; family Nymphaeaceae; genus Nymphaea; species Nymphaea thermarum. The sequence goes on from JAANDH010000592.1 coordinate 128,705, forward strand.
TCATATTCCTATGTGTCCTAAACTTCTTTCTTATACTAGGCATTGAAGGCTCTCATTGTCGAGAGGATGGGAAAAACAGATGAAGCATTATCTCTGTGCCGTAATGCAAAAGACCTGTTATACAAAGATGAGTCTGCTCATATTGATGATTTGACCTTAAGCACCTTGCAGATTGTTCTTCAACGGCTGGATCAGTGTATGTTGGACCAACCATTTACTTTGATTATTTCTTATTCCAAAAATTATTATGTCCTAAGACATCAAGTAACTGTTGAGATATCTCAAGCAGTAGATTTGGCAACATCTTGCTATGAGTATGCCTGTCAGAAATATGCAAACAATCTGGAGTTACTGATGGGCCTTTTCAAATGCCATGTTCGTGAACATTCATATGTGAAGCAGCAACAGGTCTATATTGCTTCAAAATGTTTTCAATTTCTTTAGATTTACAGAAATGGATGCTGCTGCGCTGCTTTACTTATAACTGTTTCTTTTTTTTGCTTTGCCCATTTATCCTTTTACTGATATTGCAGACAGCAATGAAAATGTATAAACTTGTTGGTGAAGAAAGATTTTTGCTTTGGGTGGTCTGCAGCATTCAGTTGCAGGTATGTCATTCCTTGGTCATATGCTTCAAAATTTCCCTTTCCAATTTATTCACATATTATTTGTAAGAATAGACATATGCTGAATAGACCAGTGTCACACATATCATTCTCGGGTTTTAACGGCAATTTTTTTTTTTGGGAAAATCTGGGGAAAAACTCTGAAAAATAAAAAAAAATAAAAAAATAGGTATAAATGAAATAAATGAGAAATTAATAGGAAAACATAAATAAAAGTAGATAAAAGTGATAAAAGGAATATTTTAATGATAATAAAAATGATGAGAATAATTTAGTTTAAGTTTATATTTAAAATCCATGATAATATCAATGCTAAAAAATAGAAAAATGAAAAAATCGGGAAAAACTGCGACAATAACAGGATAAGTATTTTTCCCGTTTTTTTTCAAAATATCATGATTTTTCCCCTTTTTCGTTTTTCTTATTTTTGACGTTAATATCATGATATTTTCGAAAATATGGTGACATCTGTGACACTGGAGTAAACTATATATGTAGGGTCCATGGGATATGTGGATTGAGTAAATATTGATCATGCTCTGATTTACAAATCAGTGCATGATCAGCTTCATTGATAGTTCGTAGGGGTTCGTGGAGTGTGTGGTTGAGTAAGTATGGATCATGGACTGCTTGATGAATCATATCATAAGATCAACTTAGTTTATAGTGCATAAGGTGCTATTTGCAAAATTACTTTTTTGAAAAAGTATCTTTACATTATGGTGCATTGTGAACCATCAACTAAGTTGATTACACAATGCGTGATCATCAGTTTACATGGCCCATATTTATTCAATTTCCTATTACATACTTTAAATAGATTCTCTGTATCTCTCTTTCAATTCTCTTAGTCTTTATATATGTATATAGTATTAATGCATGCATGTATATAGGTCAATATGTTATGGCATTTCAATCCCTCTGCGACCTCCTAGCATTCAGGAACTGTGTTCTGTTTTCACAAATCCAAATCTATAAATGGATTACATGCCTAAAGATATGAGATTCAAAAAAAGAAAAGGAAAAAGAATTTTCAATCTATAGATCAGATCTTATGAGGGTTTAAAAATTGACAGTCTTATATTTGTCATCTCATAAAAACTGATTTGACACATTGATCTTTTTTTATTCCTGCATCTTTAGACATTTTGAATCCATTTGTGCAGTTAGATTTATCACCAAAAAAATTAAAACACTAGGAAACATAATGAAGACTATATATATATATATATATATATATATATATATATATATATATATATATAAATAAATAAATAAATAAATGTATCATAGTCATAAAAAACTTTCTTGCATTTTAAACAGCGAGGCTTTTCTCGAGTATAAAAGGGTGAGCTTGAAAAAAACTGAAAAAATATGGTAATTTTTTAAAAAATTATATCAAAATACGTATGATGTCTTGAGCTGAATTTGGAAGATAATTTTTTGCATAGCATTTTTAAGTTATGCATATATGAATCAGCTTGTGCTGGAAGGGATTAAACTGAAGCAATGGTTATTATAGAATAATGGATAATGAAGAAGATAAGAGAACACACAGATTTAATGTGGAAAACCCCTAAAAAACAAAGGGAAAAAACCACGACCGAGGAGGATGAACAACAGTCACTTGCAGCTGTTCACACCCTCAATAATTTTTCTATTAACTATTAAATTAGGGTAAACAACAACTTAGGTGTACGACAATCACCAACACTTAAGGAATGGATGGGTCGGGTCTAGACCCATTAGCCGTCCAGATACATGCTCGTCAACACTCCCCTTCAAGTTGCGCATACAGGTCAAACATGCCCAACTTGCTTACGTTCTTATCAAACTGACTAGAAGACAAAGTTTTTGTCAACACATCTGCAACTTGATTATCATACTTCATATATGGTAAGACAAGCTCATTGGAGTCAATTCTCTCACGAATGAAATGCCGAACAATCTCCACATGCTTGGTCCTATCATGTAACATAGGATTGTTAGCAAGATTTATCGCAGACTTATTATCACAATACATTTTAGTTCTGATATCAGCCATCAACACTTTTAGCCACAATAATTCAAAAACTCCTATAGCTACAACATGGTGCTCAGCTTCGGCACTCAAGCGAGAACAAACATCTTGCCTTTTACTTCTCCACACCACCAAGTTTGCCTCCCAATAGACACAATAACTTGTGGTAAACTTCCTCGTATCAGTGCTGCCGACCCAGTTAGCATCAGAGTATCATTCAATGTTAAGCTGATCTTGTCTCACCTGTAGGAATCCCTTACCAGGATTCTTTTTCAGATAGCACAAGATCCTTTCAGTAGCCTGCTAATGAGTATCAGTAGGAGCATGCATGAATTGACTCATCACATTCACTTCAAAAGTGATGTCAGGTCTAATGAGTGTGAGATAAATCAACGTCCCAACTCACCGCTGATATTTCCCTTTAGCTTCATCATCAAGCAGCTTCCCATCTTTAATACTGATCTTACTATTGACATCCATTGGAGTAGGAGATGGTTAGTAGCCAATTCTACTGGTTTCTTTCAGTAGGCTAAGAGTGTCTTTTCTTTGATTTAGAACAATGCCAATGCTTTTGACCTAGCCACTTCTATACCAAGGAAGTATCTTAACTTTCCAAGGTCCTTGAGATCAAACTCTGAAGCTAACATCTTTTTGAGCCCTATAACTTCTTCTTCATCATCTCCTGTAATTATCATGTCATCCACAGAAATTAAGAGAAGGGCAACCTTGTCCTCCCTCTGTTTCACACAGAGTGTGTGGTCTCCATTACTTGATGATATCCATACTTCTTCATCACAAGTCTGAAGTGCAAATCTTGCTCGAGGAGATTGTTTAAGACCATATAAAGACTTCTTCAATCTGCAACACTTTCCTGTTCTCTCATAACCAGGGGGCATAGTCATATAAACTTCATTTTCCAAATCTCTGTTAAGGGAGTCATTCTTCACATCAAGTTGATACATCTGCCACTCCTTTGAAACTGCTAAAGCAAGAATGATCCAGACAGTCTTCATCTTTACAACTGGGGCAAGCGTCTTCGGGTAGCTTATGCTATACCTATGCCTGAAACCTTTTGTGACCAGCCGAGCGTTGTATCTTTCCACAGATCGATCAGGTTTATCATTGATTGTAGACCCACTTTGATCCCACAAGATGAGCATCCTCAGGAATATCCACAACTTCCCATGTTCTATTCTTGTCAAGGGCTTTGATTTCCTCTTGCATGGCATGAACTCATTTCGGATTCACTTGAGCCTCAACAACAATCCTGGGCTAAGTCACATGGGTGTGTCAACTATGGTGCCGCACCTGCACCGATGCGGGTGTGGGTGCGGCCCGGCACTGCAACCGACTTGGTCAAACCGAATCGGGTGATGCTGATGACACCTGTTCTTTTTTTCTCTTGTTTTTTTTTTTCATTTTTTTCCTTCTCCTATGTTTCTCTATTCTTTTTTCCCTCTTCTTTCTCTCCCCCTTATATATATATATATATATATATATATATATATATATATATATATATATATGGTACTAGCACCCGTACCAGCACCTGCACCCCTGCATCCATGTGACACAGGTCGTCCTGAGAATAATAGAAGTAGAAAGTGAGGGTACGAAACATTTGTAATCTCTATGTCGAATACGGCACAAAGTTATCGATGGAGTGCATAGTACGACCTGCTTCCTTTTCTTAGGGCAATAGGAGGTTCTTCAGCATTCATGCCACTTCTGACATCTTTAATATGTTCCTCACACATTGGACTTGGCTCATTCGGGGATATCTGATGATTGGGATTAGTGTCTTCATTTCTTTTCATCTTCAATAGGGCGCTTCCTAGAGTAAATCTGTCCAAATAAATGATCACGCTGCCTTGTAGTACTTTGTGGTCCAATTTCACTCCGATATTGCTCGGTCACATCAACTTCTCTATACTGTTCACTCTTATAGTCCAGAAAGTCAACAAACTGAATTTCTTGCAATTGAGAATACTCTTCCTCCCCAAAATCTCCCCATCAAGAGGATTCTGTTGGAAGTAGGAAATATGCTCTCCCCATGAAGAGGATTCTGTTGGAAGTAGGAAATATGCTCGAAGAATGTCACATCCTCGATCAATGGTCACATAACAATGCCCTGTAGAGGGATCCAAACACTTTTACCTTTTCTGTGTAGGAGAGTAACCCAGGAAAGCACCTTTAATGGCATGAGGATCTAATTTCCTGACATGTGGGTTGTGATTATGAATGAAGCATACAACCAAACAACGAGGGGGAAGAGTAAATGAATCCTGGCCAGCCAGGATATGGTTGATAAGATAAGCATTGATGAGTATAACATCACCTCCGTACTTCTTGGGCACATGTTGCTGAAATAACAGAGCTCGAGTGACATCAAGCAAGTGACGGTTCTTTCACTCAGCAACCCCATTTTGAGTTGGGGTATAACTATAGGATGTTTCATGGACAATTCTTTTTTTGTGAAAGGATTTTTCAACAGAGTGGGAGACATACTCACGAGCATTATCAGATCGAAAAATCTGAACATGAGCATTATACTGCGTTTCTACAAGAGTAATAAAGGTTTCAACGACATGAACCACTTCACTACGATCTTTGAGCAGATAGACAAAGGCGTTGCATGAGTAATTATCAATAAATGTAATAAAGTATTGAAACCATGACCAAAGGAAATGCCCGAAGGGCCCCACATATCAGAATGAATCAAGGCAAAAGCTTTATTGGATCGACTTTCACAAATAGGGTAAGAAGCTCGAACATGTTTAGGCAATTGGTAGACTTCACATGATACTAAGTCCATGCTAATGCTAGAAAACAAATCAGGAAACAACTGTCAAAGTAAAACAACAGGAAGGTACCTGAGTTTCTCATGCCATCTCAAAACAAGCTGAATCTGATCATCTCTATTCTTTTTCTCATTGATTGTTTCTATAAGAGCAGTCGCAACCTTCAATGGCATTTGATACAACCCATTAAAAGCCAAACCAATCTCAATCTTCCTTCGTGTCACCAAATTCTGCAAAACACTTCAATCAACAGAAAATATTAAGTTAGAGTTCAACTCCTTGGTGATCTTGCTCATAGACAAAAGATTCAAAAGAAGATGAGGGACATGAAAAGCATTATGAACTAGGTATTTATTTGATAGCACAAGACTTCCCTTTCCAGCTACATATATAGAAGGACGATCAGCTAAAGCGACCCTCTCCTTCCCAGAAGAGAGGTGGTATTCTTGAAATACCTTGGGATCTCCAGTCATGTAGTGTGTAGCACCACTATCAACAATCCATTCTCCAAAGCACGGTTTACCTTTATTACCGCTCATGGCAAGGGCACAAATTGATTTTGACATCATTAGAAGACTCATCCTTGTGAACATCATTGCAGCTTAAGTAGGCTTGAAGTTCACGAGTCTGATTAGTTGTTACGTTCTGTTTTTCACCAGTGTAATCTGCAACTTCAGGACCAGCAACTACCTTTTTTTTCTCTTGGTTTCTTGCTGCCACGATTATTCTTTCTTTCCAGATGTAGATCCCAATAGAAATCAACAGTATGACCATTCTTTTTGCAATGTGAGCATCTCCGAATGCCTTTCTGGCTTGATTCCAAACCACGACTAATCGCGCAGACTGCGTGCCAGGCATGGTGTCAGCAGAATCTTGTCCTACCATAACAAGTCGCCTTCGTTCATTAGCCTCGAATCTAGGAATGACTTCCTCAATGTTAGAAACTTCCCTAGAGTTAAGAATTTGACTACGAATGCCCTCAAATTCATCCTTCAAGCCTCCAAGAAACACAAAAATGTGACTTTTCCACTATTTTTCCCAAAACAGTTTATGGTCACATGCACATTCCTACTTAGCTTCGGAGTAATAATCCAACTCTTCCCATTTCGACTTGAGCGAAACATAATATTCAGCTACAATCTTATCTCCCTGCCGAAGAGCATATATATGCTTCATCAATTGGTAGACACAAACATCTTTCTTTTTTTGCCCATACATCTGTTCAAGGACAATCCACATATCGTAGGCAGTCCTTTTCCGAAGAATCAATGACTGAATTTCAGTATAAATAGAGTTAACAATCCAAGTTTTGACTTGGTTGTCTTCAAGATACCACGTTTCCCAGTAGGGATCAGTTTCAATAGGCCGTTTTTTCTTCCCATTTATGTAAAAAATCTGGGAAATTCCCATCGAAATGGCCGCAGACCCGCGAAGGTAATCGTCTTTGGTCAAGCGAATCATTGTGACTTGGACAGGAAGATGATCTAACTTTTGCGACATATAATCCACCCTTTAGTAGAGCTATCCCCCTTCTGCTCAACAGCCATCAGGCGAAAAGGAAATCTCGACACACAAAAACCAACGACACAAGAGGACCTGCTCAAGTTTGCAGCACGAGGACTGCACAGAGATGATGGCACCACTTCAAGTGACACAAGGAGATCTCCTCCAGTCTGTAGCACCATAATTACACTGAAACGTATCAACAACAATGCATGTCGGGGAACTGCTCCAGCGGAAGTGCACTCAGGCGATGGCTTCAAAAGCAGTGACGATGTCAAAGGTGGCTCCAGTGACGGTCGACAATGCACTCAGGCGATGGCTTCAGAAACAACGGTAGCATCAAATGTGGCTCCAGTGACGGGTGACAGTGCACTGAACCGATGGCTCCACTAGCGGCTCCAGCGATGCCGCGCTCAGGCGATGGCTCTAGTGATGGCGTACACAGGTGGCGACTTCAAAGGTAGCTCCAGCTATGGCTCAGCAAAAAATTTTCTTCGATCCAAAAAAAAAAAAAGAAAAAGAAACTAGCCCGATACCATGTAGAATAATGGATAACAAAGAGGGGAAGAGAACACACAGATTTATCATGGAACACGATTCAGGAGGACGAACAATGCTCACTCGCAGCCGTTCACACCCTCAATAATTTTTCCATTAACTATTAAATTAGGGTAAACAACAACTTAAGTGTACGACAATCATCAATACTTAAGGAATGAACGGGTCGGGTCTGGACCCACGACCGTCCAGATACATGCTCGTCAAACAGTTATTATTAAGGCAGTGAATATAACGAGCCCAAGTCTTCTCCCTTGTTTTGCATCCAAGGGCTACAAACTAGGGACTAGACATATTTGGCTCTCTAGATATCTATCTAAATATTTCAAACTCTTAGACATGATACTATTCTCAAGCCCTTCCCATTGGGATGCTATGGCTTGTAATAAATGCTGTGGTCAAGTACAGAAAATGTTCTTCTCATCCTCTTTTTTGTTACTAAGACAGCTCAAATCAGTTCACAGGCTCAATAGGATTTCTGAAGTGGTGCTCACTCACTTGAACTGATAGTTCCTTTTTGATAGCATTATCTTGCTATATAGGTGTCTCAACTGGTATTTCTTTTCCCTGCAAAATTGCTCATAAGTCATAAGTCTATCTTTTTGCAGACAGTGTCGCCTTGTTTGAAGTCCTACTGAAGATCTGTTGAAGTGCATCTTTGTGTATTGGAAGTTTGCTTGATCCTGACACTAAGTTTTTGAGTGTGATCATCCATGAAAAACCAAGTTGTTAAGCCTATGGTGAAGACTATCTAGCTCGAAAAGAGAAAGAGCACAAGTACTTATTTAGGTGCATGATTAATTTAATGGTCTTATGAAATGTCTGACTGTTTTGTATTTCTTTTAGTTTGGTCATCTTTCTAATTTACTTGTCATTTAAAACATTTCTATGCACTTCCATCTCAATTATTTATTTTGTTGTTTAGTCATAGTCTCAACAAGTAGGACATCAATAATCAGGACCTGTGAACTTGCTTATGCTGCTGCATTTATCTGTCTTCTGAAGTGGTAGATTTACTGTGATGACTGTTCTTAGGTTTTCTGTGGTGATGGAGGGGAAAAGCTGCTACAGCTGGCTGAAGCTTTGCTTAAAAAACATATCACTTCACATGGTTTGCATGAATCTGAAGGTGCTTTCTCAGTCTTTATCCATCAGCTATGTTTAAGAAAGCTCTCTGTAAAACTATGATACTGCTTTTGCAGCACTTCTTGTATATATATCAATTTTGGAAGAACAAGGAAAATATACAACAGCACTTGAAGTCCTTTCTGGAAAATTGGGTTCTCTTCTTGTTATTGAAGTTGATAGACTTAAAATACAGGTAATTCTGCAGTGATATCTTCCTCAGCCAGTTCCAGATATTTGATGCCAATCTTTTTTTCTAGTGAAATTAAGAATTAAAATAATTATTTGGATGTAGGAATAATTATTCTGGGAAAGCCAGCTGTAGGAATGAAATCCACATTGCTGTTGCAATTTCATATGTGCAGTAATTTCATTTCAAATGTTTATATCCTGCTCTTGGAAGATGGCCAAACATTTTCTTGATGCTTTATCCTAAGTTTTCAAGATCGGAACTTGGACACAAATCATTGAAGACCCTAAGAAGACGAATTGGGATTTGGGACTAGCATCCAACTATATTCAAGTCGATTGAGTAAATAAGTAAATACATGTAGAAAACGTCAGTGATTAGTCAGCTGACCAACCACTGGGCTGACTGGTTGACTAGTCTAACCAACTAGTTGCTGACTCGCTAGTTTGAAATACAGGTCCAGTCAATAATGGACTCAATCAACTAATTAGGATGTTGACAACTATTCCTTTACCACATGGTTCCTCAAATTTACGTCAAATAGTCAAAGAAACTGCAAATGCGTTTAAACTTTTATAGTGTAGGTCAATGTAGGCATCAAATTATTAGCCAGTTCTGGAACTTAATTCTAAGAATTGATTTTATTTGGGTTTTTCTTACTGTCAGATTGTCTGAGAGACCCATACGTGGCCAGGTAAAGCCATCCAGCTGGGTCTGATCTAGAAAGGTCAATTGAAGGCCCTTAAGGTTTCTCAAATTTTTGTTACTCAAGGAATAACTTAAGTGCTATCTCAGTGAAAACACAATTCTCACTCTTTAGAAAATTCAGTGCATGAGCCAACCAGAAAGTATCAATGATAGGTAAAGTGCTTCGAGTGAGCATTTCCTAGGTTATCAACATGTCCAAAACAAATCTCCAGAACCAAGTCTTGAACTTTCTCCTCCATGCAGTCTGGCGCTAGCTCCTGCTTGCTGGTGAAATCCTGATTTCCAGCCCCCTGAAGAACAAGTAATAAGTTGAGAACTACTGCTATTCTCAGTATGAGAATATCTGACCAATAAAAACAAAGAGTCGCAAGATGCTCATGGTCTCATAATAAAAAATATAACTTAAACCATAGCATGACTTAAGGGCTAGAATTAAATGTTGATTCATTAAATTTAGACAAAATCTAAGTTCTCATGGATTCATGAAAGTGGCTGCTGCACCCGAGACAGTGTGCCTCAGGTGTGGCTCAAGTAATCAAGTCACTGAGTTGGTGCAATTATGGTTTGAAGGATTGAAGGTTTGGGGAAACAAGGCCAGGTGGCTTGATGAAGAATGTGTTATGAGTCTTATGACATATCTTTTCACTGCCGAAAGACTTGGCTGTAGGTTATTTTATCCTAGTGTTCTTTATCCAATCATCCATACCCAAAATCTAAATTTGAATTTCCTTGAATGTAAAATCTGATAAATGAGCTGCCTAGATGGGCCTGTTCTTCTATCTCCACAGAAGTACATATACAAACCACATACATTAAGGTCCAAAAGTCTATGGTCTTACACATCGTGGTTCATCTTTAACAGATATTCAATTAAGGGAATTGGACATCTGTCAACTATTATAGTATTTAGGCCAATATAGTCCATTAAAAAATCTCCAAGTGCCATCCTTCCTAAGTCACATGGGTACTTCAGTAAGGTCCATGTAAACGATCATAAAGACCAAATTTCTCATAGGTCATAAACAAGTAAAAATCAAGAAACAGAAAAAAAAAAAGAAGTGCTAACAGTGTGCAGTAGTAACAGCACGATATATGAAAAATAGTAGGTTAAGTGTAAATAACAGGAAAGGATAAGGGTTGTTGTAATAAACTCAGTTGGGTCTCAATGCTATCGACCCATTTTAATCAGCCACACTCTATAAAGTTTGTCTTAATGATTGGAGTTAATAAGGAGGATTAGGGTCTTGTAATTGGGCTCTCTCTCTCCCCTTACCGTTAATACACTTGTTTCTAGTTAACCTTCATTATTACATCATTAATATACAACATTAATATCATTCAAAAGATATAACAATTCATTAAAAAAACAAGAAATTGTTTATATATGAGGTAAAAGAAAAAAGAAAGCCTTAATTTTTGGACAGAAAAGGACTCGGTCAGCTTTGACGGAGTCAAAAAATGAACAAATATGGTCATGGGTATGTTGACCATATTCGATGCAGCTTTGACCGTAACTTGACTGTACCCAAGGTCATACTAATAACTGTACCTGTTCGGTACAGGTGCTGCTCCATTTGAATACTACCCATGTGACATAGTTTGAGCAGTACTCTAGTGACATAGTTTTGGTGTCCCTTTTAAGAAGAGACACCTATGCCATCTCCTTTTTAAAGGATGGCATTAGTGTCAGAAACAAGTGACTAAGAGAGAGAGAGAGAGAGAGAGAGAGAGAGAGAGAGAGAGAGAACAGGCGAGCGTCCCATATGTGCTTTTAAAAAACAAAGGAGGATGCAGGATCGCTGTACCCCAAAAAAAAGATGATGTTGGTCTTGGATGCAGTTTACTGCATCTGGTGGGTGTAGGGCCACAATCAGCGGTCGCACCTATGTGATAGTGTGATGTCTTATACCAATCTTTTTAACCATGATATTGATACCATAAAAGCATACTTCTTAACATAAATTCTGCTGAATATGCTAGACCTGTAGCTCCACTTCATTTTTTCTCTTTTGTCTTTTGACTTGAGGAAACTGCACTAGTGGCGAGAGACTTTGTTGCTTACCTGGCAGGAGGCTGATACCCGTCTCTGGGCCTATGCCTGCTTTGACTTATACAGGGGGTTGGCGTCTACAGGATTGAACCACCAAATGGTTGATTACCAGCTGTTGGCCCAACTAGCTTTACCAAACCCTTTGGGGTAATGTTTTTAGAAAATTAAACTGATCTACCTTCTTTGTTGCATCCAGCTTTGAGATCCATTTTCACCGAAAGGACTCTTGGTTGTGAAAAATCCGGTTGGTTGATTGAGTCGGTATTGACTGACGTGTGTTTGAATCAAGCAACTAGTTGGTCATACTAGTAATTTAGTCATCTTAGTTGTTGGTCAATTGACTAGCCCTAATTTGATTAGTTGATTGAGTCAGTTATTGACTGTTTTAATCAAACCAAGGGACTCGAGTCATCCATCCTTGACTCGTGACTCGACGGGTCAACTCGGTGACTTGGGCTGGGTTTTGTTAATTTGAAATAAAAACAATATATAAGTTGTCATTCTAAGATATGTATAACTCAGAAATAAATTAACTTAATAGCAAGTAAGTAATAATTAAGTCATATTTACTCGTGATAACAAGAAACAGACAACTGCTACTATTTTGTAGTTGCATTTTCAACATCACCGAGTAACAAATATCAATATATCAATGGACACTCGACAATAATTAAAAAATCAATATGTTCAACATCTACAACTATCCGATAGTTAACAAATTAAACATGCATGTATATATTATTTAAAACTAGAATTCCGAAAGATAAGAGCCAATTGATCTAAAAATCGAAATTTAATCAGCTTCATCTTTTCATGTGCAATATGGAAATTTAATAAATGAGCTATAGTTTTAAAATTTTATGTCCCAATATAAGCTAGAAGATTCATGTCAAAAATTAAGTTATTGAGTGGCCAAATCCTTGTTGATTGTATAATATAAAGTTAACACTAGGTTGCTATTTCAAATGAGATTTGGCCGAGTGAATCTGAGTTTCTTTGAGCCAAGCCGAGTTTTGACTATAAATGATTTTTCGTACTAAGTCAAACTGAGTCAATGGGTTGGCTTAGCAAGTTTTAAAACACTGAATCAAATGACTAGTTGGTCATGCTAGTAACCTAATCAGCTTAGTTGTTGGTCAATTGACTGCCCTTGACCTAAAATGCATACACCCATTCTTTGCATACCTATATGTTTTTCTGTATTTGTTTCCATGCAAAAGTTTGTGTTTCATTATTTATAGTCAATAAACTTGAGCCAAGTGAGGCCAACTAGGCCCAACTAATCCCAAATCCCGATTAATCTATTTAGGTTCTTGAACAACCTGTTGGACTTCCGATTTTGACAACCTAGGAATTATGGTTGAAGAGGTTGCCTTATTAGTTATGGAGGTCTAGTTCTGAAATATTTCACCATGGACTAGATGTAATTCCTATTGTTGTAGCTTCTGCTGAATATTTACTTGTCTTTAAGCTGACAGGGTAGATTACTTGCTCGTGCATCTGATTATGCTGTTGCTGCTGAGACCTTCCAAAAGGTTTTGGAATCTTGGTATGTACTTGACCTACTTAATGCTAAATGTATTTTATGAAGAAGCATCATGCTGTAGGCCTTGGTTCTTGTACTGAGATGTTTTTGTGCTTAATCACAATTTGGCACTGCGAGTCTTTAATTTAACTCTATTATTGTTATTCTTGTTATTATTATTATTATTATTACTATTATTAATTTATTATCATTACTGCTACTACTACTACTACTATTTGGAGTGGCCGGAGAACTGAGAGTGAGTCACCTATCACATCAATTCTCCTCTATTGAAGCCAGTACAATTTCAAACATGGTCATGTAGATTGCTGATATATTGAAAATATTGCATTCTTTTTGGGTGTTTTGAAGCTAACTGGTATTCTTTCGTGACAACCTCAGAATATCACTAGAAAACAACTACCACATTCTGGCTCATTCCTAAAAAGGTGTATAATTTAACTGTGAATTAACACATGATGAGCTGTGATCTCCTAGTCATAGTATTTATCTTTTGTTTGTGGAACAAGTTACTAGGATAAGTTGATGAGCAGAAGTCACAAGTTAACAAATGCAAGGCAATGCAAGGAAAACTACAGATGAGGGGAAGCTATTAGTGCTACACTCTAGATACACTGCAACTATAGCTTAAGATACTTCATAAATAAAATGAAAAATTGTGGATATTGTAGCTCAGGAGTATGCTAAGTTGCTTCTGGACACAAAGGTTTAGCACAGTGGGGTGGGTTGTGGCTGGAAAATTAGCAGTCACAGTTCTGATCCTATGAATATCATCCTTTAAAAGCTGAAGCAATTTGTACTGATGGGGTTGAAAAGTATTGTTGCTCATAGCATTCTTGTCTGCATTTCTTTTACTCCTTGGGAAAAGAGATGAGGTGCTCACTAAAACATTGGAGTGAACTATGCTTTTCTAAATAGAAGATGAGCTGTAAAGTGGAGATTGCTTATTTTACACCTAAATCAGGTTTGAGATATCATTTTCTTTTTGCAGAAGTTACAAAACTGGTTCTGGCACTACTGGTCATCCTAAAGAGCTCATCCGTTTAAGGGCAGTCTGAGCAAGTAAAACAAAAATTTTCTTTACAATCAATCTAGGATATTTCTTCTGCAGCTGGTTTAACCTGGAATTTTCAAGATTTTTGTTGCTTTTAATTGGGCTCTATTTTTTACTCTAAATACACATTCTAAAACATCTTCCTTACCTTGTTGAAGAGTCCGCCATCCAAGATCGTACTAGTTCAAAAATATTTCTGTAAGGCTTGTGGAGGATCTTTTTTCCATCAAGAGTATTGGATTGCTTGTGTTACTATTGTGGCTATCAATTAGAGTCTTTGAAATCCTCAGTTTTTTATATTTACCAAATTTTCAGATTTAAGTTGGTGATATTTTTCAGAGAAATAAATTTTTTTGCATTTATTTATAATTTAATATCAAGTTGCATAACTATCTTAGCCTTTCTTTTAGTATCCTGAAAGGGCGAAGATAGTTTGTCATGGCAACAAGGCATGTCTGTCCTAGAGAGTCAGATGGAAATGGAATTCTACTGGACATTAACATTTGTATCTGATGTGCTCAGGAAGGAGATAAAACAATATCTTTGTGTTAGATTTGTGGTTAGCTGAGCGTTCTGCTAAGCAATTTTAAGCCAAGAAGCTATGCAGACATTATTATCATTGGCAAAAAATCGGACCATTTGTTCTTCCTGACCATGGGGAGAAATGCCACTTTGCAATTGCTTTCTGACAAAGACATGAAAATTGCTATTTTATGAAGACCAAACATATCCAACTACTCATAAAAATTCATATATCAGCACTGGCGACGCAAAATGTATTCAAGTATTCATAAAATCCATACCAATGTCAACCTTTATTCAATAGGACCGGTTACACACACCAATATGCAACAAAGGTGTAAAACTATGTTGCATTGACATGGCTGAAAGGGTGCTGCACCAGTGTCCACATGGCTGGTCACGGGTGTGGGCACAGGAAAATCATATTTTGCATTTTCTTGGTCTATGTTGGTATTTTTTTAGTACTTTGTATTTTGTGAATACAAATTGATGAATATATGTCTGCGTTTGCTAGAAATCCTATTGTTGCTATGCACATAATGGCCATTCCCTGCATCCAAGTTGTTTGAAAATGCTCTGCACTTGTGCCCGTAACTGCGCCCATGTGACATTGTATTGGAAGATAGTACCATATGGGCGGTTGATATCCTGGTCTTTTATGCCATTAAATATGTTGCAGTAATGACTATCATCAAATGTTTGAGATTCAAAAGATTTGATTTATTGTTTGGGACACGATTAGTACAAACAAAGTAAAAGTTTAACTATTTTATATGACTTGTATGTTTGTTCACTTCTGCAAGATCCCATTATTTTGGCAATGTATTAAAATATGCATGTAGCTTTGCTGCAATGATGACTGTCATCAAATGGTTGAGATTCAAAAAAGATTTTATTTATTATTTGGGACATGTTTAATAAAAAATAAGGTAAGACTTAACCATTTTATATGACTCGTACATGTGTTAATTAAATCAAGATCCTATTATTTTGGTGATGTTTTAAAATATACATATAGCTCTGATAAAATAGTATCAATGCTGTCATGCATTTGTAACTGCTACGAAAATGTACTTAAAAATATTTGGGAAACAAAGAAGATAGTAATAATTTCTTCATGTGAGAATTAGTGCTTCGACAGAGTCACATAAACATTGCTCACTCATCAGAATCAAGTTAGTAAGCTATAGCATTCATGACTTAATAAGAGAGACAGATTGCCTAATACTTCCAGTATCAATCAGATATGGCAAACTATTATGTCACAATGTTAGGTAATGCATGTGAACAAATAGAAGACCACAAGCATTAGGATTTAGCTTCCTGTATCCAGGTACTCAAACAACACGAACTATAGAAAATGAACTTGTCAACATTATCATCATTCCCACTATCTTGATCTCCTTATTCATTTCTTGTTTCTGGTATAAAACAATCATCTCAAGTCTCAATACTTCGGATGCCTGTAGTTTCTGTCACATCTCACATTCAAGGACGGTCTTAAAAAGAGCAATCGACGCGTATAACTGCATGAAAGTTCGTGGAATGTGAAATTAAGAAAGTACCGTGTTTGATCAAACTAAGCCTACATGGTATGAGAGAGGCTTCCTCCATCACATCATCGGAGTCCTGAGCTAATGTTTTATTCTTTCTGAAGCTACACACAAGGGTCTCCATGCAACAAAGTACAAGCAATAATCAAGTAAAACAAATGTAGTACCTTGATTTGTCATGGGAAAAATGTACTATCTTCATTTACTAAACAAAACGTTAAGATGGGAAGCTTCAGTCTGTCTGCAGTCTACTGCTATATGACATTCACTTCACAGACTCCTTTGGAAAGAACCTTCATTTTTAATCAATAAAGTATACCTAAATGGACCACTATTTGTATATAAAATACAAATGACCTTTAGTCTGCAACGATTTTATTGTCTACTCTTTGTTGCAGTGTTGCTATATATATGTGTGTGTGTGTGTGTGTGTGTGTATGCATTTAAGACTTAATTTCCAAAAAAAAAAAAAATCCGGTGAACAATAAATAGACAGGATATTTAAAAATCATGAATATGTGAACTGTTAGAAGAACGATGCTTTCGAACAGCATATCTCATGATCTTCAAGCTAGTTTCAAATGATTCGAGTTTCAAGTAGGATAGTGTTGCCATGTGCATCAATTTCATGCAAGCTGGAGCAGACCAAGAATATTCTTTTGGCTCTGTAGGGTGGTCCTTACCAGTCATGTAATCACTTATTGTGTGATCCCATTGGTTGTTCGAAAAAAAAAAAAATATCCTTATTTCAGTCTCACATGCCTAAATCTGACCATCTGTTTAGGGTGACACCCCAAGTCATGGGCAGATTATAGTATTTTAATGATTTTTCAAAATAATTTCTCCACATGTCTGGATTGTAAATGTATTAATGAAAGGTGATACTGATTGTAATTGTCATACAAAACTACTATGTTGGTCACTTTTTTAGTTCCATTCAATAAGCTGTAATCAATTTCTTTTCTTCTTGCCATATATATTTGTAGTCAAATTGTGGAGGATAAATTTGGCAAATGGAGAGAATATGTCACTTCTTCTGTCAATGATATGTTTGTGTTAGAAACTTAGAAGTTAGAACTAATAATGGAACCATAAGATGTAGATGAAAATGGAGAAGGGAGAAAGATATTAGAGGTCGTTCTTTGCAAAGGTCATGGGGATGACTATTATTACTTGGGCGACCAATTCTCTCACACCCCAACCTTTTTGACCCTCAAACACAATTTTTTTTTTCTTTCTAACATAAAGCGTTGAAGTGTGACCACACAAGAATTCAAAAAGAGGGTGCTATGCCATTCAAAACAATGGGGCGAACTTTCATTTATATAACAATTTTGATTCATACAAAATCACATCTATGTGTATGACAAAAATGCCCCAAACCATATAATTGATGTCTAACAAAAACAAGACATCAATACAATCAAAATAAAACGCGTCGACACTACAAAAGACACAAAACCTCCCCAGTAGGACATGAGTGAAGCCATCTGCTCAACCTGCTGCCCCTGGTCTGTTAAGTATGTACGATGTGGATCGGGTCACCCAGACCCGACCCATTTGATCCACACGCCCAACACATCATGGGCGGTGGCATACTTGTAAATTTTAATGTTATTTTGTGTATTTTATATTATACTCTAAATTGTGATTAGCATATAATGATAACAAGAGGCAGACGTCATTATTGCTTCTCTTTCATCCCTCTCTTGCTTGGACGTGCAGCCTTCTTCTCTCTTCCTCCTCTCACATCTAATTCCATCCGGTGGTTTGGTAAATCTTATATGGTATCAGAGCCAGGTTATGCCGTTGAGAATGTCCGGTAAGAATCTTAAATTTCTGCCCTAATCTTTGTTTCTTTTCTGCCCTAATCCTCAAATCTCTGTTTTCTGCCCTAATCCCCAAATTTCTTCCCTAACCCTAGTCCCCAAATTTCTGCCCTAATTTTACGTCTCAAATTTCTGCCCTAATCCTCAAATCTTTGTTTGCTGCCCTAATCCCCATATTTCTGCCTTAACCCTAATCCCCAAATTTCTGCCCTAATCCTATGCCTGCCCTAATCTCCAAAATTCAGCCCTAATCAACTTGCATTTATGGATCCCCACTGCAATTCCAGCATTTTATCGTCAAATTTCCTCTCCCAACTCATCTCACAAAAGCTAAATCATACAAACTATTTGACATGGAAACGTCAAATAGTCCCGTTTATCAAAAGTCACCGTCTCTACGGACATCTCAATGGCACCACACCTGCGCCACCTGAATGGATCATGCAAGAGGTGAAGAATGCTGCAGGGCAAGTTCAAGAAACCGTTGCAGAAGTCAACCCTGAATATGAGACATGGATGACACATGATCAATCTCTCGTTGCCTATATTACCTCCACACTATCAGAAGAAGTTCTGGTGGGCATTGATGATGATCTTTCAGCACTTGAGTTGTGGAGTGTACTCACTACCACGTATTCTCAAGTATCAGAAGCGAGATTTCTACAACTCAAGAGACAATTTCAGAATATCAAGCGCGACACACCTTTAGTCTTGGAATACATACAAGAAATAAAAAATGTCAGCGATCAGCTTGCTATCATAGGGCACCCAGTCAGCAACAAGGACAAGGTATAACAGGCTTTGAGTGGATTGGGGTCCGACTTTGATGTTTTCTGCACTGCTTTAGAAGTATTGCATGTTCTTCCCTCTTTTGAAGATCTGAAAGCGAAATTGATTTAACATGAAGCGAATCGTGTACAACGACAAGAATTAGTGCATTCTGGCAGTCACAATGTGTTGGTCACTGGAGCTCATGCTTTGCATGATAGTCGTCCAAGAGTTTGGAACTCACAGGCAGGGATTGGGAAAGGTATTCTTCCTACACCTAATACAAATGCACAGACAAATGTACTACGAAGGATTCTTACTTGTTTTTATTGCAATAAGAAAGGACATGTGAAGTCAGAATGTTGGCATAATCCTCAAAACAAGGAAAAACAGGTCAGGCGTGACAATAAGACAGTAGGGTCGACTGTATCGAACTCAGGTGCAGCGTCGAACATTTCTCTTGATGTGCAACAAATTTTAATGACATCTTTGTCTAAAGTCAATCTCAGGCAAAATGAAGAAGGACAATGGTATGTGGACTCTGGTGCTGCAGCTCATGTGATCGGTGATGCAGGTAAGCTTTCTAGTGCTCTCCCTTATTTAGCTAAAGGCTCAGTTGTTACAGGGGATGGTTCCCATCACAAAATATCGCACATTGGAAATGCACATATATCCATGGCTCATTCCTCCATACCTTTAAAGAATGTCCTTGTTGTTCCAAATGTCAAGAAAAATATTATTTCTGTGTCAAAGCTTATCGATGATAGTCATTCATCTGTTGAGTTTACTCCTTCTGTTTATGTCAAGGATGCTCAAACCAAGAAGACATTCGCTGAAGGTGTTCACAAAGGAGACATGTATGTCATTGAAGAAGCTCCAAAGGCGTCCAAGTCTTGTGTTTCAGATTTATCCTTCCCCAGTCATAGTGAAGTCAACATAGCAGAATATGACAAGCCATCCATTTGGCATGGTCGTTTAGCCCATTGTAGTCGGTCTTTCATTCAAAGTCTTGTTGCAGACGAATTATTGCAAAAGTCCAGTCTAAGTCCAGTAAATGAGTCTAGCATGTGCTCAAGTTGTCATATTTGTAAGAGCCATGCGCTTCCTTTTCAGTTAATAAATAAGAGAGCTTCGAAGTTATTTGATACCATATATTCTGATGTTTGGGGGCCTACTCCTATTTCTTCTTCTTCTGGGAGTAGATATTATGTTTGTTTTTATTGATTCTCATTCTCGTTACACTTGGATTCACTTCATTAAAAACAAATCAGAGGTTTTCTGCTTGTTCACTCAATTCCATGCCTTGGTCCAAAACAAATACTCTAGTAATATCGTGCATTTCCAATGTGATGGTGGTGGTGAATTCACTTCAAATGAATTCACTGAGTATTTACTAAATCATGGGATCACTAGACAGATTTCCTGTCCACACACACCACAACAGAATGGCATTGCTGAAGAAAGCATAGACATATAGTTGAAAGTGCACTAAGTATTATGCATAACACAGATGTGCCCATGAATTTGTGGACTGAAGTTTTTCATACTGTTGTGCATGTCATTAATCGTCTGTCATTATCTCTACTTGAGGGAAAATCCCATTTCTTTGTTCTACATCAAGAACAACCAAATTATGATGAATTGCGTGTTTTTGGATGCATTTGTTATGTTCATGTTGATGTTTCTTTGAGAAATAAGTTCCATAATCGAGCTGCCATGTGTAGATTTGTGGGTTATGCAGAAAATTATAAAGGATATTGCTACTACAATCCAAAGACTGGACGTGTTCATATTTCACGACATGTTGTTTTTGATGAGCTCAGGTTGAAGGATTTAAAGGGGACACAGGCAACACTCAATGGAAGAAATGATGTATATGATACATGGCTGAATGTTGAAATATTAGGCCAAGGAGCTAACACACACCCCACACGAGGTGAGAGGATTATTGATGAATTTGAGACAGCCACAGACACTCAGATGGAAGACACATCTTCATCTACTCAGTCCAACAGCATGACTTCGCCTAGTCGTTTTCCAGGAGTAGTGTATACTCAACGATTAGCTCCAGAATTTGCCCTTACTTGTCCACGTAGATCAGAACGTGTGCGGCATCCCATTTATAGATGGGCAAGTTATGATAGTTTCTCTTTGGATTTTCAGCTTTTCATGACTGAATTAAGCAAAAGGGTGGAGCCAAAATGCTATGAGCACGCTTGCAAAAGCAAATATTGGGTCGATGCTATGAATCAAGAAATGACTGCCTTAAGTGAATGTCAAACTTGAGAGATTGTTCCTCGTCCAGATGGTAAGAATGTAGTGGACTCAAAATGGGTTTACAAACTCAAGTATAAACCTGATGGAAGCATTGATAGATATAAGGCTAGACTTGTGGCTAGAGGCTTCACTCAACAGTATGAGGAAGATTATGATGAGACTTTCAGTCCAGTCATCAAGATGGGAACTGTTAGAATATTGTGTATAGGGATCGGGTCTGGATATGGACCCGGTCCCATGGGCACGAGTACCGAGAGTGGCTCGGTACCCTAGGCAGGTCTCCCTACTTATATCCCACTTTGTGTAATTGTTGATAAAGTGGAATAAGACTTTCTCTCTCCTAGGGTTGCGGTTGTGCACCTAGGTAGAGCTTCTCCGTGGGTTTTCACCTCTCTTTGAGGTTTTCCACATATATTGTGTGTCCCTTTTTCTTCTCCCTATCTCGTTACGTGTTTCTACATGGTATCAGAGCCGACGAGTTTGAGAAATTTTTAGGGTTTGTGAAGTTCCAACCCTAATATCTCTCACCGCGACCACCGCCACCTCTGCAGCCGCTGCCGCCGCTGCCACTGCCGCCGCCGCTGCCACTGCCGCCGCCGCCGCTGCCGCCGCCGATACCAGCACAACTGTTTCCGCCACCGCCAGTGTCACCCCTCTTGCAGCGTCGTTCTTGTGTTGTTGACCGGCGTCGTCATCTTGTTTCCCGGAGAAGACCGCCGTCGATACCAGCACAACTGTTTCCACCACCGCCGGTGTCACCCCTCTTGCAGCGTCGTTCTTGTGTTGTTGACCGGCGTCGTCATCTTGTTTCCCGGAGAAGAAGGGAGATATGCGTACTTAGGCGCTTCCTAAGCTTGCCTCCCCCTATTCACGTCACTTCCTAGGGGTCTTTTGCAAATCCGGTGAAGTGCATCCGCCTCTTACCTACAATATCTTGTTTGGTTGATCTTTGATTCCATCTGTTTTTCTTTGGCGCCCACCGTGCAAGAAGAGGTGACTGGTCTGTGACTTGGTAGAGGACGAAAAGGAGGAGATGAGCGTAACTTGAGTATTGCCTCAACGTTCGCCGGCGCTCCGGCGATCGCATCCCCCTTTCCTTACAAAAGACCGGGGTTAAATTGGTCTTACGGGTGAAGGCTTTCCTCATCTCAACGTTGATTTCCTATTCACTTCTATACCTTGATACTTGCTGGTTTTTGCCTCTTGGATCTTGATTCCAGCAAGGAGAACGTGTGGTGCAACCTCTACCCGTGGGAGATTGCAGCCCAAGAGAGAGTAGGCATCGCTTCCGTCGAGCGACATCGACGATTGTTTCCCCCAATCGACATTCTGTTCACTCTTGGGGTTGTTTGGGAATCCGGTGAAGATATTACCTCTCTCTCTTTATCGTTCCTTTCTAGATAGAACTTGATTTTTCTCTCGTTCTTGTGATTCTATCCAAGGATTTTACTGCCCGTTGGTGCTCATCGTTGTTCCGCGCCGCTGGTGACCTGCGGCGCCGTCGTTCTTCTGTCGCCGTCAGGGTTTTCTTCCGCCTTCGCCGACCCTTGTCCTGTTGTCTCTTGTGCCGGTGAAGGGTTTCCCGGTGCTGTTCTTTCTTTGTCTCTCTTTGGTGATCGTGATGGCTGAAAGATGACTCCCAAGGTCGGTGATTGGATTGTTGATAGTGGAGCTACGCATCATATGACAGGGGATCCTAAGATGTTTCAAGAATACAAATTGTCTTCCGGGCTGCAACGCGTGTCTATGGCTGATGGGTCTTCTATTTCTGTGGCTGGAAAAGGGAGTTTGTCCTTGTTGAATAAATATCTTCTTCATAATGCTCTTCACGTTCCCAATATTCCGGTGAATCTGTTATCTGTCAGCAGTATTACCAAAGAACTCAATTGCAATCTAATATTCTCTGCTGATCGGTGTTTTCTGCAGGACTTGGTGACGGGGACGAAGATTGGGATTGGTTCGGTTAGTGATAGACCCTACAGACTGCCCGTGCAGGTTGCTTCTGCTCTCATTTCAGCCACTAGTGGACAGTTGTCAGGTGTGGAGGACAGATCTACCATCGTGCGATGGCATGAGCGGCTTGGCCATCTCCCGTTCCAGTTGATTAAGAAGTTATTTCCTCGACTTTTTACCTCTGTTTCCCTGGACTCCCTCACCTGTGAAGTGTGTCAGTTAGCTAAACATGTTAGGGCTTCGTACCCTATTTCTTTCAATAAAACCACCCATCCGTTTGCCTTGGTTCACTCTGATGTTTGGGGTCCTTCGGGAGTACCCACTTGTCGTGGTTTTCGTTACTTTATGACTCTTATTGATGACTACTCTCGTTGTACGTTCGTGTACCTGTTGAAAGACCGTAGTGAAGTTCCCGTCATTGTCAAGAATTTTGTTGCATTTGTTGAGATTCAATTTCAGACTTCTGTTCAGGCTTTCCGCACTGATAATGCTAGAGAGTATGTCTCCCAGTCCCTAGATGACTTCTTGAGGAGCAAGGGTATTGTTCATGAAACGTCCTGTAGTTACACACCTCCCCAAAATGGCGTAGCTGAACGGAAGAATCGCCATTTATTAGCTGTCACCCGGGCTATTATGTTCCATCGGCATGTTCTTAAGCGCTACTGGGGTGATGCACTTCTCACTAGTGCCCACCTGATTAACCGTACGCCTACTCGTGTGTTGAATGGTCAGTCTCCTTACTCTATGTTGTGGCCCACTCAGAATCCTTGGCCGCTTACTGCTCGGGTGTTTGGGTGTAGTTGTTTTGTTCATGACCATAGCCCTACCCTCAAGAAACTTGACCCTCGGTCTATCAAAGTTGTCTTCTTGGGGTATTCCTCCACTCAGAAGGGATACAAATGTGTTGACCCTACCACTTCCAAAGTTTATGTTTCCAGGGATGTCACATTTCATGAACATGAAGCTTATTTTCCTGTGAATCCTCTTCAGGGGGAGTGTCTAGGGAACAAAGGGGAAGAGTATTCTTCCAATCAGTTGATTCAGTTTATGGAATTCTTGGATTACAAGGCTAGTCCCAGTGTGGTTGACACGGTCAGTGATGGCGTGGAAGGGGGCTCCGTGGATACTCAGCCTACAGCCTTCGTGGATACTGGCGTGGAAGGGGGCTCCGTGGATACTCAGCCTACAACCTCCGTGGATACTGGCGTGGAAGGGGGCTCCGTGGATACTCAGCCTACAGCCCGTGATCACTTGTTTGGCCAGGTTTATATCAGGAAGCAGAAAGCTGTGGTGGAAGATGTTGATATAACCAATCCCAGTTCTGTGACTTCCCCGGATGACCCAAGTCCATTGAACGAAGAGCTTCCTATAGCCTTGCGCAAGGGCACCAGGTCATGTACCTCTCATCCAATCCAGAGACATGTCTCGTATGCGAAACTTAGTAAGGATTACAAATGCTTTATTACATCCTTGTCTAAGTCTGTGATTCCCAGGTGTGCAGAAGACGCTAGAGAGGATCCGAAATGGTTGCAGGCCATGACAGAGGAGATGGAGGCATTGGCAAAGAATGACACTTGGGAAGTTGTTGATATTCCCGAGGGGACTCATTTAGTTGGCCCCAAGTGGGTGTTCAATGTGAAGTACAAGCCAGATGGTACTGTGGAAAGGTATAAGGCTCGCCTTGTTGCAAAGGGGTTCAACCAAAAGTATGGCATTGATTATCTTGAAACTTTTGCCCCTATTGCTAAACTGAAAACGGTGAGGGTCATCTTAGCTCTTGCCGTACAAAAGAAGTGGAGAATGGATCAACTTGATGTCAAGAATGCATTCTTGAACGGGCACCTAGAAGAAGAGGTCTACATGAGCATGCCTCCTGGATATGTTCAAAGTGGAAAATGTTGCCATCTAAAGAAAGCCTTGTATGGATTGAAGCAGTCTCCTCGAGCGTGGTTTGAAAGACTGAGGATAGTGATGAAGACTAACAGATACAAACAGGGAAATGGCGATCACACCCTCTTTATTAAGCAGAGAAATGGCCTGGTGAGTCTTCTTCTTGTGTATGTTGATGATATGATAGTCACAGGTGACGATGAAGAAGAAAACATGAAGATGAAGGATAGGCTAGCTACTGAATTTGATCTTAAAGATCTGGGCAAACTGAGATATTTTTTGGGGATTGAGATTGCTCGATCAGAGACAGGGCTCGTTATGAGCCAAAGGAAGTACACCCTAGATTTGTTAAAGGAGACAGGTAAACTTGGTTGTAGGCCTTTTCTAACTCCAATGGAGTCAGACACTAAGATTAGCATCAAAACTGGCAACGTCCTAGATGAGGAAGGAAAAAGGCGGTATCAGAGGCTAGTTGGTAAACTTATCTATCTTACTCTGACTCGCCCTGATATCACCTATGCTGTGAATGTGTTGAGTCAGTTTATGCATGCCCCTACTGATTGTCACTGGAAGAGTGCAGAAAGAGTGTTGGGGTATCTAAAGAATGACCCAGGGAAAGGACTGTTGTATACTCAGCAAGACCAACTGTATATTGAAGGCTACTCTGATGCAGATTGGGCAGGGTGCACTAATACTAGGAGATCAACCACAGGGTACTGTATCTTTCTTGGTGGTAACCTGGTTGTATGGAGAAGCAAAAGGCAGGAAGTTTGTTCGAGGTCCAGTGCTGAGGCTGAATACAGGGCTGTTGCTATGGGAGTCACAGAGATGTTATGGTTGAAGATTCTTCTTGCAGATATTGGGGTTGAAATGGCAGAGAAGATGAAGATGTACTGTGACAACAAGTCGGCAATTAATCTTGCAAACAATCCCGTTCTTCATGACCGAACCAAACACGTGGAGATTGATCGCCATTTCATACGGGAACGCATAGATTCAAAGGAGTTGATACTACCATATATGAAGTCTGAAGATCAAATTGCCGATGTTTTAACCAAAGCTTTATGTACATCTCAATTCGAAAAAAATGTGAGCAAGCTTGGCATGTTTGATATGTATGCCAAGCTTGAGGGAGAGTGTTAGAATATTGTGTATAGGGAACCGGGTCTGGATATGGACCCGGTCCCATGGGCATGAGTACCGAGAGTGGTTCGGTACCCTAGGCAGGTCTCCCTATTTATATCCCACTTTGTGTAATTGTTGATAAAGTGGAATAAGACTTTCTCTCTCCTAGGGTTGCGGTTGTGCACCTAGGTAGAGCTTCTCCATGGTTTTTCACCTCCCTTTGAGGTTTTCCATGTATATTGTGTGTCCCTTTTTCTTCTCCCTATCTCGTTACGTGTTTCTACAGGAACGATCAGGATTATCATATCTCTTGCAGTCTCATATGGATGGACTTTGTATCAGCTGGATGTTAAAAATGCTTTTCTTCATGGCTTTCTTAAGGAAGAGGTATACATGGAACAACCCCCTGGTTATGCTACAAATGATCCCGCCAAATGGGTGTGCAAGTTACAAAAATCGCTGTATGAACTTAAGCAAGCATCTCGTTCATGGTTCGACAGATTCTCTTCATATACAGCAGGTTGGTTTTCACAGAAGTTCACTTGATCACTCATTATTCATGTATCATTCAGCTGAAGTTACTACTTGGCTGCTTATATATGTAGATGATATAGTTCTTACTGGAAATTCTTCATCTCATAATCTCATGTAAAGGAGGTATTGAAACAAGAATTCAAGATGAAAGACCTTGGCGAATTACGGTATTTCTTGGGTGTGGACCTTGATAGAAACGGCGACACATTAACTCTTACGCAACATAAATATACTTTTGATATTTTGGACAAAGCAGGTATGACAAATTGCAAGCCCATAACTACACCTAGTGTTCTTAACACAAAGTTGAAAGTTTCTGATGGGAGTGATGCATACTCGAATCCTAGTTTCTATCGGAGTATAGTTGGCATGTTGCAATACCTCACTTTTACCCGCCCAGATGCATGCACCTACAGAAGGGCATAGGGCATATGGATGCTACCAAACACATTTTGCATTATCTCAAGGCTACTCTTGGGGATGGACTTGTCTACACAAGACAGTCATCTCTTTTACATGGCCACAAATTTCCACCTATACTGATGCAGATTGGGCAGGTGATCCAGGTGATAGACAATCAGTTTCCGGTTATTGTCTCTAGCACTGAGGCAACGGCTGCAGGCACAACTGAAGCTTCATGGTTACGTCATTTGCTTGGGGAACTTTCACTTCCCATTGCTCAGTCGTTTCTATTTTGTGACAACCAAAGTGCGATAAAGATTGCCTTCAATCCTGTTCTACATAATCACACTAAGCATATAGAGATTGATCAACACTTCATTCGTCAAAAGGCTGCGGAAGAGGAGCTTGTTCCCACTTATATATCCACGTCTCAACAAGTGGCTGATCTTTTTACCAAGGGACTCACAGGCCACCATTTCTGGGAATTGAAGAACAAGTTGTGCATGATCAAACCACATGCACAACTTGAGGGGGGCTGTAAAGTATGTATGATGTGGATCGGCTCACTCAGACCCGACCCATTCGATCCACACGCCCAACAGATCATGGGTGGTGGCACACTTGTAAATCTTAATGTTATTTTGTGTATTTTATATTGTACCCTAAATTGTGATTAATATATAATGATAAAAAGAGGCAGACGTCATTATTGCTGCTCTCTTTCATCCCTCTCTTGCTTGGACGTGCAGCCTTCTTCTCTCTTCCTCCTCTCACATCTAATTCCATCAAGTGGTTTGGTAAATCTTACATGGTCTACCAAAACCTGAAAAATGAAACAACATAAGGCTTAGCCTTCGTAGTATGGCAACAAGCCAGGAAAATTTTAATCCCTCTTAGGTAGGGGCAGGGCTCAAATATGAGAACAATCATAAAAACAATCTATCATCATGTCGTGTCAGGGCATAGTCACATCATTTACCAAGAAGGCCCCTCACATATACCACAACATATAAAGGCCACTCAATGACCACGATAACATGTTTTCAATTCACATGCAAGACATGAATAGACATATCATTTCATTCATATCATTCACATGCACATCAATCACATACATTACAATCATATACTTTTCATTTCCATTAACTTCAGTGAATTGACAGTTCCTGTGGGTGCAAACACAGACATGTGCACACCGCGGGCGGCCTACAGCCGAGAGACAACCCCCGTGGTGGCCCAGAACAGTATGGATCCATTCACCCGCTGCAGCGATAGAACACTTATCCATGAATGTGTGAATTCCAAGGAGAAATACTCAGCCTTCCCTAGGACACCCAGGTTGGGAAGGCGGGAGTCCAATGCTCCAAGCACAACAATACCCTGGGGCCTTGCACCACCTGCGCTCTGAACAGGCGAGACCAGTGGCGAAAGCGGGACGTCTCCCAAACACATTGCCACAACCCACTGGCCTCTCATCTCTTATTCTTTCTCATTTAACATTATGGAAACACATTCACAAAATGACCAGCTAGCTCATGAGGTTGGTTCATTCCACGAGTGCATCTATACCTCCAAATGCCTCCACACGAGGGCTACACATATTAGCTAGCCGTCATAGCAATACGGGTACAACTACCCTCCAATTCATTCATTTGCATTATTGCCCGCGGCAATGTGCATGCAACAAAACACAACATTCACATCAATTATCACAATTCACATCAATAACATCTTTGAAAAACTTAGCCAAACCACAAAGAGTAGTGTCGATCTGTGATTGACTCGTAGCTGTCCTATGCAGTTATCATTCTAGGATGCTTTCTAATGCACAATTGGGGTTGATGAGACACTCGACTCGATACCCCACCTCATCTGTCCTAAACAAGCTTCTAATAGCTTTTGAAAACAAATCATATCATATATCAAATCATTTGCCTGCACAAATACATTCACTCAGCACACATACATTCACTCACAAAACAATCAATCAATTACATCACAATCCTAGGATCCCACGATCCTAGGAACACACATTCACACATTGGCCCCAGGCAAGGATTTGCCTAGAATGCCGCCATACCTGTCGCGCGCCCACTAAACTCTTCAAAATGCCTCGCGCTTCGAATATGGTCGCTCAAGGTCGACGAGACGTGCCCGGTGTACCTACAGACATAAGCCAAAGATAAGATTTCTACTGGTTAGCTTCACAATCCAGACAAATATAAAACAAAATCATTGAGGCACATGTCATCGCCTCAAGAGGGTGTCGACGGTGAGTGTCGACCTACAAGCCCTCCAATAGGCCTCCTCCTAACTTCTTGACGTTCCCAACCAAACGTCAAAACTCAATGCTTCGATCAATCCATCACTAACACATTTCTCATTAACCTTCTTTAGTTGAAGCGTCTTCCCAATAGTACACCCAACTTACATATTCTTCTCACCCACATCAAAATCTCTACCATGTTTCCAAATAGCTTCGAAAATGAACACCTTAAGCTTAAAAGATCGTCATAGACATGAATCAACGCTTCTCCAACATAATCCTAAACTTTTCCCAAAAGCAAAGTCGCTAACATGCATCCCAAATCATAAATTCTTAATTCTAGCATGCCAAATCAATAATTATACATGCTTTGATAGAAAATAATAGTTGATTTAGGCTTGATTAAGCCTCGCTCACCCCAATATTAGAGTCTAGACTGCTGCAATCCTCCCGGCAGCCACCTCACGAGTTCAAGTGATCCTCAAACAGCTAAAATCTCTCACTGCTGCCTCCACCAATTCCTTCCAGTCACTGGTACGAGGGGAAAGATGTGTCCCCAAGCTGCAAATCGACCAAAAAGTCATAAAAGAGTCAAAAATCGACAAAAGGGAGTTCAAAAAGGGGTCTGTCATTAGAAGAGGCCCACGGTAGTGGTGTGGGAAGCTGAAAACGACTGAGAGAAAGGGCGCTGACAGAGAGGGGAGACAGAGAGAGAGAGGGTTCAGACAAAAAGGGGGAAGACGGCAGTAAGGGTGAGAGTGCGTGAGAAGGGAGAAGAAAATGTGAGGGTGAGTGAGGGGACATGAGAGCTGTCGGGAGGGAGCTCGGATTAGAGAGGGAGATGACAGAGAAGAGCGAGGGACAGAAGGGGAGTCGACATAAAGCAACAAGAGAGGGAGGAGGAGAAAAAGAAGAAGGAAGAGAGGAGAAGAAGAGGCAGAGAGAGGTTGGGAGGGCTTACCAAAGCAACACCGCCGCCACCCTTCCTCCGCTGGCCTGCGCGTCGCTGCGGTCACCCTCAACCGCCTGCTTCTTCTTTGCGTGGAGCTCCCTAGCAAAAAAGAGAGGCAACGAAGGGGGTCTGAAAGGAAGACAAGGGAGAAGAGGGCATCGGGCTCACACGCGGGTGGAGTTCGTGTCCGGGTCTGGACCCTGACCCAACCTGCATATGCCGAGCGTTACAAATTCCATAAGCCAGGAAGGGGACCTCGATCCCACTTCATTGTACACCATGAGTGGGTGCTGTATTATGGTATGTTAAATTGTCGCTGCTGAAGTTTCCTCAATCACATGCTAATTGTTAGTCCTTGGTGATACTATTTTACTAAGATGTAAACTGAGAAAGCTTAATAATTGTTGAAACATATAAGTATGGGTCTTAGGACCGGGTCTGGGTATGGACCCGATCCAGCTTGTAGCCCTCGTTGGGCCTTACTTATGTCTTTGTAACCCTAATTTTTGGGTGTGAATGAAATCTCTAAGAGAGAGAGGGTCTGGTTGCTAGTGGGCACCAGTCCTCGTCACCCGTGGTTTTTTCCCTCTAGTTGAGGGGTTTTCCATGTTAAATCTGTGTTCGTTCATTGTTCTTCTTTGTTTCACTTTCCACGTTAAAATTGTACTCAAATTGTCTTGGAGTACACGGCTAGTTCTCCGAGTGTGGTTGACACAGTCAGTGAGGACAGAGACAGTCAGATGGAGGGGGGCCCTATTGAAGCACAGTCTCGTGATCAATTGTTTGGTCAGGTCTATAGCAGGAAGCAGAAGGATGTGATGGAGGTTGTTGATGTTACCAATCTCAATCCTATGAGCTCCCTGGATGACCGAAGTCCAATGAATGAAGTGAATGAAGATCTTCCCATAGCCTTGCGTAAAGGCACCAGGTCATGTACTTCTCATCCCATTCAAAGATTTGTTTCTTATGCCAAGCTTAGTAAAGATTATAAGTGCTTTATTACATCTCTTTCTATGGCTGTTATTCCGAGGACAGTAGAGGATGCCAGGAAGGATCCGAAATGGCTTCACGCCATGACAGAAGAGATGGATGCCCTGGCAAAGAACAGTACGTGGGAGGTTGTTGATATTCCCAAGGGGACTCACTTAGTTGGTTCCAAGTGGGTGTTTACCGTGAAATACAAACCAGATGGGACAGTTGACCGCTATAAAGCTCGCCTCGTTGCGAAGGGATTTAGCCAGAAATATGGGATAGACTACCTTGAGACTTTTGCCCCAGTTGCAAAATTGAAAACGGTGAGAGTCATCTTAGCTCTGGCAGTGCAAAAGAAGTGGAACATGGATCAACTAGATGTTAAGAATGCCTTCTTAAACGGTAACCTGGAGGAAGAAGTTTATATGAGCATGCCGCCTGGATATGCGCAAGATGGGAAGTGTTGCTACCTCAAGAAAGCATTATACGGTCTCAAGCAGTCTCCTAGAGCGTGGTTTGAACGTCTGAGGGTTGTGATGAAAAATAATGGTTATAAACAGGGAAATGGTGACCACACCCTCTTCATCAAGCAGAGAAATGGTTTGGTGAGTCTTCTTCTTGTTTATGTTGATGACATGATTGTCATAGGGGACGACGAAGAAGAAAAAAAGAAGATGAAAGAAACGTTGGCTGCTGAATTTGATCTCAAAGATCTGGGAAAATTAAGATATTTTTTGGGGATTGAAATTGCACGGTCTGAAACAGGACTTGTAATGAGTCAAAGGAAGTACACCTTAGATCTTCTAAAAGAGACAGGTAAACTGGGGTGCAGACCGTTTCTTACTCCCATGGAGTCTGGCACGAGAATTAGTATCAAGACTGGGACGATGCTGGATGAAGAAGGAAAAGGAAGATATCAGCGGTTAGTTGGTAAACTCATCTACCTCACTCTTACTCGTCCAGATATTACTTATGTTGTGGGTGTGTTGAGTCAGTTTATGCATGCTCCTACAGATTGCCATTGGAAAAGTGCTGAAAGAGTTTTGGGTTACTTAAAGAATAATCCAGGGAAAGGGCTACTCTACACTCGACAAGAACAACTAAGCATAGAAGGATACTCTGATGCCGACTGGGCAGGATGTACAGACACTAGGAGGTCTACCACAGGATACTGCGTCTTTCTTGGGGGTAACCTTGTGGTATGGAGAAGCAAAAGGCAAGATGTGTGCTCCAGATCTAGTGCTGAGGCTGAATACAGGGCAGTTGCAATGGGAGTTACTGAGATGTTGTGACTGAAAATACTGTTGAATGATATTGGGATTCAAATGAATGATAAGATGAAGATGTACTGTGACAACAAGTCGGCTATCAACTTGGCAAATAATCCAGTTATGCACGACAGAACAAAACATGTGGAAATCGACCGTCACTTCATACGGGAACGCATAGATTCAAAGGAGCTGATTCTACCGTATATGAAGTCTGAAGATCAAGTTGCCGATGTGTTGACAAAATCCTTATGTACATCTCCATTTGAGAAAAATGTTAGCAAGCTTGGCATGTTTGACATGTATGCCAAGCTTGAGGGGGAGTGTTGAAATATGTTGTTTTGGGACCGGATCTATATTTGGATCCGGATCTCTTGGGCGCGGGTACCGAGGACGGCTCGGTACCCTTAGCGGCTTCTCCTCTCTCCCCTATATATTCTCACTTATGTGTAATTGTTGGATTAAGTGAATAAGAATTTTCTCTCTCCTAGGGTTGCGGTGTGCCCCTAGGTTAGAGCTTCCCCGTGGTTTTTTTCCTCGTTCTGAGGTTTTTCCACGTACATCGTGTGTTCGTTCCTTGCTCTATTCTTGTGGTTTGTGTTTCTTCACGGTGGACCCCGACGGAGCGTGCTGGTTTGCTGTGCCCGACGGCAGTATCGCCCTCTCCACTCTGCCGTCGTGAAGTTCCGATGGACACCGTCGACCCTACTCTGCTTGTCGCCGTGAAGTTCTGGCGTCCTTCCACTGCTGGTTTCAGCCCGACGATCCTCTGTTGCCTCCCTTGTGTCACTGTGATGTTCCGGTGAAGTTCCAGTCGCTCGTAGCGTGTGTTGCTCCCTACCGCTGTTCGAGTTCCAGCGTCTGCGGGTCGTCGCCTGTCTTAGTTGACTCGAGCGTCTGCTGACTGCCATGAAGTTCTGGCGTCTCGTGTCGATCTCTCCTGGAGCCCAAGAAATGCACCTTTGTCTCAATTTGAGAGGAATGTATCCAAGTTGGGCATGTTTGATATGTATGCCCAACTTGAGGGGGGGTGTTGAAGCATATAAGTATGGGTCTTAGGACCGGGTCTGGGTATGGACCCGATCCAGCTTGTAGCCCTCGTTGGGCCTTACTTATGTCTTTGTAACCCTAATTTTTGGGTGTGAATGAAATCTCTAAGAGAGAGAGGGTCTGGTTGCTAGTGGGCACCAGTCCTCGTCACCCGTGGTTTTTTCCCTCTAGTTGAGGGGTTTTCCACGTTAAATCTGTGTTCGTTCATTGTTCTTCTTTGTTTCACTTTCCAACAATAATCAAAGAATTGAATCTCTTGCATTTGTCTGAGGCCATTACTTCTGTCAAAAGCAAAGGGGCAAGTTTCATGAGGTGGATGCAATTGTCCAACAAAAGGAGGAATGATAACACTGTTCTATCTATATATAACATGAAGTATAAACTGTGTACAGACCAT
Source organism: Nymphaea thermarum (assembly GCA_011799765.1). NCBI lineage: Eukaryota > Viridiplantae > Streptophyta > Magnoliopsida > Nymphaeales > Nymphaeaceae > Nymphaea > Nymphaea thermarum. The sequence goes on from JAANDH010000592.1 coordinate 162,644, forward strand.
GTACTTGCAGAACCTAGACCTGATACATGTTTGGTCTAGTCAGGGTTGGTCTGGTTGCACTAGATCAAGCAATGAATGCTTCATATCTAAAAATTACATGGCCAGGACTTGCACACCTAATTCTCAGTTGAAGTATTCCTGGACCAATGCAAGCAGATATGCTTGGTGAAGTTTCTAGTTACAATTTTACCTTTCTAGGGCAGTCCGGACTCCGAACATTTTGCGTAAAAAGGTCAAAACATGTGTATTTGGATGTTGTGGCACTTGAACTTGTGAAAGGGGTTTTATTTTGACTCTTTCAAGGAAGTCCAAACATTTCCATGTCTATGCAGATATGGGTATGTTTGTGGCAGTTTTGTGCTTGTCTTAGCAAAAAAGGCATCACCATTTTATCAAAAACACTTTTGCAGAGAGAGAAAGAGAGAGAGAGAGGCTCTAATCTTTCGTATGCTGTTGGTTTTTAACTGTACAATGGTCCAGTTTGCTTATAGGTTTCTTATGTTTTTATGGTCTTGCTTTGATACCCTGATTTTCCTTTTTGTTTTATTTGCAGCCCTGATGACTGGGAACCTTTCTTGCATTATCTGGACTGCTTGTCTGAGGATAACATGAGTGGTGCGTTCTGTAAGCAAGAACACACAAAGAGTGAAGGATGCAACCTGACTAATTTGACTGACGAGCTGGTGCATTACTTTCTCCTTGGTTTTACATTTTGCTGTTTACTAGATATGAATAGAGGAAAACATGCACCTGAAAGCAAATAGATATGTATGGTTAATATGTCACAAGTGGGTGTCATATTGGCTGTTGTGCTGATCTCTCTTACCAGAAATTCACCATTTTCCCAAAGATATGTCATTGGATATCTTTTTCTCTCTCTGCATGTGCATATGTGTCAGTTTGTATTATGATGTGTGGAATTTATAGCATTTCTGACCTTTTTTGTAAAAATAACATAGAAACATGATTTACATGAGTCTTAAATCCTTGTGGAATCCAGTCTGTACATTGATTCTTAAAATCCTTGTTCTGATCTATACGTTGCAAAAAAGGTCACTGAAAAGTTGATTACTAGGTTTTTTGTGCATGGGAATTATATGAGCATCAAGTTAACATCAGAAAATAGAAAATACCACAATATTATTGCGATATTATGGTGGAAAGAACTTATTGGTGATATTTTAAACTTCCACACCCTTTAAAAATGACTTCTTTTTTTGAATAAAATCATGACACACACGTGCGCACACACACATACACTCACCTTTGTGAGCACTGGTAAGTATGACTGTCCACTAGTTTTAACCATCCATCAAATTAGATCTGGCAGTTATGAAGACTGCCATATTAAAAGAAGTTACAGTTCAAAAAGATAACTGCCATTGAAATTCTTGAAAGTTACCTTGTACATTTGTGAGATGTCTTATCATATCGATTGGATAGTTGAGGTTAATGCAGGGTTAAGAGGTAGGCCAGGTGATGACCTTTGTGGTAACTGAACCATCTACTACTTGGCCAAATATTCAAGAAGTCAACAATTTAATATGTCATTTTTGTTAGTGCAAATAAATGTTCCATTGCAAACAGAAAGAATTCTGTTGCATGGTAGTACTCTTTTTCCTCCTTTTTCTTATTTATACAGGCCTACAGTGACTGCTGTCTAAGCTTGTGTCTTTTCATGAGTTTGTGAAACCATCGGTCTCACTGGTTCAATTGTTTGATCATCTTATACCATATATTCACATGTATTCCAGCCATCTTGATTTTGGCAATCCCCTTGCAGATCGATTCACGCCTGTCAAGTGCTCTATCTTTCGTTCAAAGATTACAATCTGTGAATGGAAGTGAGATAAGATGCCCTCACTTGGCAAGCCTAGAAATACACCGGAGGCGGCGGCTATATCAGAATATTTATGATGAAACACTAATGAATAATATATTGGAGTATTTCCACGGGTATATTTCTATGGCTATCATTCTTTTATGGTCCATTTTGGATGGTTAGATAGTGGTGATGTTTGACTTTTTTTATGAGTTAATGCAATGTGATACCCACTCTTTATATCTGTGATGCCTCAGCCTGGTGGGTTATATTTTGGGAGGTTTTCTGTTCCCATGTGTGAAGCCAAACTGGCAGTAGTTGTTGCTGGAATAGTTGTATTCTGTAATAGCTTGTATTGCGGAAAGTGTAACTACTCATGATATTATGGAATCTTTGTCTTATAAATTTATTTGGACTATCCTTTTGGGATCCACTCCCATCTAAGTAATTAAATTTTGTTAAGCCGCTGAAAAGATTAGTTAAGAACTTAAGATTAGTTTGTGAGTCAGTCTTCAAAAGTAAATCAATGAAGAATATAGAATTATAACAACTGAAGTACCAAAGTTGATGAAAGGCACGAGATATCACTGTAAAACACACAATTCACTGTGTACATAATACATCACAAGGGCAAATTAAATTTTAAGTATCCAATGCTATTCTTTCTTGTCGTTTATTTATTTATTTATTTTCTTTACCTTCTTTATGTTGGCTGGTACCTCATGTGTGGCCTTATGGAACCTTTACCAAGATCTATGTGTATCATTATTAAGTTATGCTTGGCTTTTTGTCGAGTGTTCTGCTAGTAAATGTGGCCTTGTGTGAAATTATTGTCATGTGTTATGCTCATTTTTTGGTAATTTTGAGCCTTGATGATGTTTCACCTGATAACATAGGATAATGAGACTGGTCAATAAACAGTTGACAGGACATGCATTGTTTGAAAACTTTTTAACATCATTGAGAATAGGTTTCCCATTAAGGCCTTCTGCTTCTAGTATATTTGATCAACATCGCAATGTCATTGTAAATTTCTTGGGAAAGTTTTTCCTCGAAATAAGCTTTGAAAATTTGTTTATCTTGATAAGAAACTGAACTTTGAAGATTCTAAATATAAAATAGTAGAGGATGATAAGAGAGATCATAGAATCATAAGCTCTGTACTGTTCTTCTTACAAAAATACTGAAGAACATTAGTAAAAGTTACTTAAATTCATAAAAAAAGAAAAAATAAAAATCATAACTTGAAATATGTAATTGGAGGATTTTTCTTTTCAAAAAGAAAAATACAATGATAATATTACATTAATATCACACTATTTTGTGGTTAATATCGTGATATCTATCTTCAAAGTGTTGTGATACTTGTGATTATGGATGTGATCCATGATTCTTGTTATTGGTACTTGCAATCCTTGTGATGCTTCCCTTCTTTGGAGGAGAAACTTATTTTAGCTTTCGTTGAATTATGTGTTAAGGCATTGTTGGTGGTCACTCATTGAGTTTTTTTATGTGCCAATCTGAATTTTCTTCTAATTTATACACGTGGCTCTTGACAAATTACCAATAAAATTCTAGGTTCGGTCATCTTTCTTGCTTTGCATCTGATGTGGAAAGCATTCTACATTCTTTTTCACCTGAGGAGAAGATAAAACTTTTAGGGAAGTTGTTAGAGCATCAGGAAGCATCCTCTTTTTTCAGCATGAAAGCCTTAGGCCAGTTCATCACTATTTGCAAGATCAGGGAACTTCTCGGTACTGCATTTAGCCTTTCTGAAAGTGGTAAGCCTTTGTTTTACAAGTACTTTTGGTGCTTTACATGGATCTATGTGCCCTTTCTCTAAAGCAATCCTTTTTGTGATACACTGTTTGTTTGTTTTATGTTCTCTTATAAAAATACTCATTATGAGATCTATCATAGGCTTTCATTCCCCTTCACAAGGTGTTCAAGAAGTTTTAGACATGATATGTGAATCTATTTTGTCAAGAACTTATTATTGAGTGGGCAACTGTCTCTCTATGTAAATTGTTGAGAAATAATACACACTTATTGAGGAGGAAATAAAATTTGTGTTTAAGTCTTTTTCAGTAATTTCTTAAATATGTTGGGTCTTAATTCTTTACAAATAAGGTTGGTCATCTGGCTGGGCTGGCCCAAGCCCGACAATGCCACAAAAAGCAGGCCTGGCTAACCTTTGCTAGTAGCTTGGGTCCGACCTGTTGCAGTTACTGGGCCAGCGCAGCGCAAGCTGTAGCAGTTTCAGTAATTTCACTGGCTGGAGTTGAACGTCCCTGGGGATGCTGGGACACAAACCCCTGGTGTCATTTTGAACCTCCTTGGCAACACCCTAGGTTTTTGAGAGGCTGAATGCATAAACCTCTAGCATCGTCTAGGGGTTTTCATTTTAGAAGATGCCTAGGTTTTTGAAAAATGGAACCCCCAGCATCATCCAGGAGATTTGTTTCACGATATTGAGGGTTTTACTTTTTAGAAACCCGTTGCACCACCAAGAGTTGGTTGGTTTTTTCAATTTTTTTTTTAAAGGGGGTTGGAGCCAAGACGCTCTCGATGTGACAGGCAATAGCTGGTGGAATACAACGTGAACATGGCAGGCAGTGGCTGATGGTCATCGGGAGAGAGAGAGGTTGGAAAAATCAAAAGAAATTGAGAGGCAGGGACTTGGGGCAGCAGGTAAAGGGGGAGCGAGCGGGGCTCTTAGTGCGAAACACTTGCTCTTTTTGATCCACAATTCTAACAGGTTTTTGTTCCATTGTCAAATCATCTTACACTTGAATACCTTGAAAGTCGATCACATGTGTAGGATCCGGTATGTACTTTCGAAGCATGGAAACATGGAAAACATCATTAACATGACTCAAATTAGGTAGTAGTGTCAATCTGTATGTCACCTCTCCAATCTTTTCTAATATCTCAAAAGGTCCAATGAACCTCGGACTCAACTTTTCTTTAATAGCAAATTGAAATACGCCTTTAGTAGGTGAAATTTTCAAGAATACATGATCACCAACCTCAAAAGCCAACTCTCTACGTCGAATGTCAGCATAACTTTTCTGCCTACTCTGGGCAGTCAACAACTTTTTCCTTATCAATTGTACTTGGTCGGTGTAATGTTGCAACACAAAAAGGTTTTCAATCTTGCCATCACCCAATTCGATCCAACAAGTTGGCTATAACAACCCGACCCACTCCGGAGCTCGGGCCCCTTGTTCGGCGGATCCCAATCCGCCCCCTAGCAGTTTCGGCTCCAACCCCAAAAAGGCTAGAAAAATGGCAATCTTCTCATCAATGACCCCCTTTATAAACCCTTGAAGATTCCTAACAATCTTCGATACATGACTAAACTTCTGGGGTGTTACAATCCACCCCCTTTAAGGCACACGCGTCCGCACGTGTGAGACTCCAGGTCCGAGTGTTGAACCGGCTCTGATACCACTATAACAACCCGACCAACTCCGGAGCTCGGGCCCCTGGTTCGACGGATCCCAATCCACCCCCTAACAGTTTCGGCTTCAACCCCAAAAAGGCTAGGAACCAGGACAATCTTCTCATCAATGACCCCCTTTGTAAACCCTTGAAGATTCTTCACAATCTTCGATACGAGACTAAACTTCTGGGGTGTTACATTGGCGATCTGCATGACCTCCCATACAATGTCTCAAAAGGCTTCATGCCGATACTAGAGTGCTAACTGTTATTATTAGCGAATTTAACCAATTTCTCATGTTTATCTCATTCTTCTTTCCAGTCCAAAACACAAGCACACAACATGTCCTCTAAGGTCTGAATGGTCCTCTCAGATTGCCCATCAATTTGGGGGTGGAACGTTGTGCTCAACTTAAGCTTAGTACCCAATGCCTTTTGCAGTTGCCCCTAAAACCTAGAGGTAAAACGTGGATCTCGATCTGCAATAATGGACTTTGGCACTCCATGCAATCTCACTATCTCGCCAATATATAACTCTGCGAGACTTTCTAAAGACTGACTGATTCTGATTGGCAGAACATGAGTGGATTTCGTAAGTTGATCAACAATCACCCATATGACATCAATCTTGGAGATACTTATTCTCAAGAGAAGAATGTATGTTGTATTGTTCAAGTGGAGCAGGAGATTTATCAACTGGAGTAAGGGGATCAAAGTTTATTTCAGTACTATGCATTAGCATGGTGCTTTTGAGAGACTAAATGCTCATTAATCCACTAAGTTATACCAATGTAAAGGGCATTAAGTACTAACCATGCTTGCAACATTTTTTATTGATTTGTCATTGGGGTATGTAGCTGCAAAAATTCAAATGCTTAGTGGATCAGATGTTCCCACTCTAGCTGAAGCTTATAATCAGCTCAGCAAACTTGCCATTGCTTTGTCCTAATCTTAGTTGGAATTCCAATCACCTATGCTTGTAGTTTCATTTGATAAAGCATGTGGTATATTTTTTAATGTAGAGGCCGTGGTCGAGGTAGAAGCATGGAGGAAGAGGAAAGCTCTAGTGGATGACGGGGGCTGGGACAAACATGGTTGACCTTCCTTGCCACCACCCGAATTTAATGCTTGTAAGGCACAAGTTGCAAAATTTGAGTAAGGGCATCCTTTACACCGAGCAATGAGTCAACTCTATGGAAAGCCGAATATGAGGAATTATTATTCTATCATCCTCTAGGTAGGAACAACCTCCATCCACGACTGAATGTGCTTGTTTGCTTGTGGTAAGATACCTTGTCCAAGAAGTCGATAGATTATCGATCCATGAGCTTCTATAGACTTATGTGCAAATTCTTATGCCTTTTTAAAATTAACCCATAGGTAAACATTGCAATGTTGTCTAGCTGATGGTAGTTTAACTCTCAAAATTAAGTCCCATTGCTAAACATTGCAATGTTGTACTAGCTGATGGTAGTTTATCTCCTATTATGGGCTATGGAAATATTTCCACATAAAGTACACTTCAGTTAGCTAATGTTTCATGCTCTATCTTTTCCTCAAAATTTGTTATCAGCTAGTTGCATTGCTAAGAAGCAGAATTTTAGAGTAGTTTTTGATCCTCTATGTGATGTTTTCTAGGATTTGTTATGGGGAATAGAATTGGTGCAGCTATGAAGGCAGGACCTACTATCTAGAATAACTAGTGGGATCTATTCATTCTGTTTTGGAGTCATCTTCTTCTTTCTCGAGTCTATTGCAAGTGCCTCTTCGTCTTTGCCATCTGGCATTAGGATACGAGTGCGATATCCCAAAAATCAAAAGGGATATCGGTGCTATGATCCTGTATTCTGTAGATAGTTTATTAGTGTGGGTGGTTCTCTCTTTGAATATGTCCCTTATTTTTCATCCTTTACATCTGGATTGCAAGTTGGTCAATCATTACTAATCCTAGTTCAGTCTCTCCACCTGTCCACCATGTCTCTCCATTTGGTTTTGTGATCCCATAACCTGTGATTGCGTCCACAAAAATACCATCTTCTTTTCCAAAGGTAAGTAATCCTGATAGAAGAACTAAGATGGTTGTTGATGATGACAAGCTTGTTGCCCCAAGGAAGGATAGACTAGAGAACCATTAAAGAAATGCGCCTCTTCTTTGTTTACAACCTGAAGTCTACTCATCATCAAGAATTTGTTGATCCACAACAAAAGCATGGGCTATACAAGAGGAGATGAATGCTTTGCTTCCTCAAAATACAAAGACTTTGGTTGATTCTTTATCAGATGCAATTATTGTTTGATGCAACTGGGTTTGTTCTGTTAAATATAATTTAGGTGACACCACTGAGAGGTATAAGACTAGACTAGTGGTCAAATGGATATGCCTAGGTTGATTTCTTTGAGACCTTCTATCTTGTTGCTCATGTTGAAACCGTTGTCACAAATATAGTTCTCAGGCTTTTATCAGCGAGATTTTTCTTGGGTTTTTAACGACGAAGTTGTATTTTTCGGGAACATCTTAAGAAAAACTCGGAAAATTTTACAAAATAAAAAAATGGGTGTAAATGAAAAACTAATAGGAAAACATAAATAAAACTATATAATAGTAATAAAAGGAATATTTTAATGATAATAAAAATGAGGAAAATAATTTACTTTAAGTTTATATTTGAATCTATGATACAATGTTAAAAAATAGAAACATGAAAAAATCACAAAAAATTTCAAACAAATAGCAAAAAAATCGTGATAATAATGCGATAAATATTTTTCCAAATTTTAAAAAATATCATGATTTTTCCTTTTTTTTGTTTTTTCTTATTTTGGGCGTGAATCACAGTATTTTCGAAAATGTCGCGATATCTGTGACACTGGTTGAAACTATACGACTTGTTATATCAGTTGCTATTTATTATGATAGCCAGGTCCTATGTCACATAGGTATGGGTACGGGTGCCCGTGCGGGTACGGACCATTTTTAAAAAACTTGGGTATGGGGGTACGACCGTACACACACATGTATATATGTCAAAAAATTTCAAATAGAATAACATATTTGGACATATAAATATCAAAAATTACAAACATAATAACATATTCATAAATCATAATCCAAAATTTATCAGTCTTGATTCTCATTCTCCTCAGTCGCATAATTAACATTCAAAATACATCAGCTTTGTTCTGAATCGGTACAACCGTACAAGTCAACATGCAATATAGTTGGACTTCTTCTCATTCATTACAAGACAACATGCAACAAAGAATGTTCGGAAATAGGACTTCTTCTCAATCAGTATAGAACATGCAATACAGAATATGCAGAATAAAATATATATCGTGGGAAGGCCTGCATCCAAAGAAGAACAGGTCATTGTTGGACAAGGCATACCAAAATACCATTTATATGACTGAGTTCTTTTATCAATCTTGTTGTCGGCCTATCAAGATCATCACGTTCAAGAACATTGAAAACAAAAACACCATCCAAATCCTGTAAGATCATCGCCCATGCCGTCGCCGGTCGTCGCCGGCGGTGAAGGCAGGGGCAGAGCCGTTGAAAATGAACAAAAAAATGACAAAAACAAAAATATACTGCCGTCGTTCGCCTCTTGCCGTCGCCGTTCGTCGCCCCTGCTTTCGCCGTCGCACGGTGAGAAGAGAACGAAACCCTTAAAACAAAAACATGTTTTAAGGGTTCAAACTTTCATTTTTTTTAACGTTAAAATGGTTTTAAACGATAAAATCTAATAATCGTTAAAATTAAAAAAGGACACATTTGGACTCGGTCAAAGTTGACTGTGTACAAAAAAGGTCAAAAATGACCTCCGGTGCGTTGACCGTACCCGGTACGGTCAACGCGCACCACAGGCGTACCCAACCCCGTACACGTACCTGTACCGGTGTCGTACCGGTACCATACGATGTGACATAGGCTAGGTCATGTGTTGAATTTGAATGTAGAACTATTGCTCAAACCAAGACAGAAATGATGGGTAAGTTTGTGACTCTATACAAAATAAAAGTGCCATCCTTGGTTTTGATGATGCTTGATAACAAAGCAACTATATATTTGGCAAGTAATCAAATCTTCCACAAGAGGACTAAACGTATTGAAGTTTGTTGTCACTATATGCAGGACTTGGTGCAAGCCAGATATCTCTCTACAAATCATGTTCCATTAAATGAACAAGTTGCAAATGTTTTCACCAAACCTCTTTCAAGTTAAGGGTCTTTCAAATGCTATGTCAAGCTGAGCATGGTTGATATCTATGCTCTAGATTGAGGGGAGTCTTGAGAAATAATAGACGTTTATTGTCAAGGAGTAGATAAAATTTGCAATTATGTGTTCAAGTCTCTCTTAGTAATTTCTTAAATTTGTCCGATCTAATTGTAATTCTTCACACTTAAAGAAGGGATTAGACCTAATGGAGACTATAGTGACTTATTGTCTATCTCTTTCTCTCTCTTGTTCTCTCTTCTGTCCTCTTCCTCTTTTTTCCCTCTTCTTCTATTCTGTTCTTTCGACCGATTGTGCGCGACACGTGCTCTACAGGCCGCACTTCATCTTTCTTCCCCTAAAAGGAAGACATTGTTGCAGTTGATCTTCTCAATGTTTAAATGTGACATAAATATTGTCCTAGGGTTTAAGAGTCTGTATGAATCTTGTTCATGTGTTGCTATGCGACGACTTGTGCTTCAAACTTAGTTTTCCTTTCTCTTTTCTGATGTAAGCTAAATTTTTGAAAAATAAAACTGTACTTTCATGGCACAAATATCTGGTATAACATTGCACAAATATTTGCACAGCAACTGTACTATATCTTTTCAGTAGAAACATTGAGCACACATGGTGATGGAACTGCATAGCATTTCTTATTTTGTAGTTGACAGCGTATATGTACCTCAACTTACTAAAATGGGTCAGTGTCTTGAAAGAGGAGAAAAAGATGTATTTATTAGTTCAATTTATTACATAGTAACTTTTGCTTCTGTTTAGCTTGTGGTTCTCTTAACTTTTGCTTGTGTTTAGCTTGTGGTTCTCTTCATTTATCTAGTCGTCCTCTGCATGCACTATTAGATTAGATTTTTTTTTTTTTTATGTAGTTATGTGAAATACTATGATGCAGAATACCTTTTCTTAACTAAATTACCTTGCGAATTTGTCATCTAGGAGAACATATCCATCATAAGAATTGTACTTTTGGTACTCAATTCTTGACAGAATGTTCGTGCAATTGATGATTCAGAAAACATTGCATATTTTATGTGAAATGTAACTCCTTGAATATGTTTTTTGTTTTAATTTCTCCTGGTTTATTTCCATTACCCGTGTTACATGTTAGCATTTTAAATGTTCAGAGCTCTTAAACAGTACTATAAAAATGGCTCAAATGTATTGCAAAAGCCTCAGTTTGTCAAAGGATTTGGATCCACAAGAGAGCATGCATGGAGAAGAACTCTTGTCTATGGCATGCAATCTGCTGATTCAGGTATCTCTCTTGGTTTATGGTTTTGAAAAATTTCTCTACTGGACTTGCTTCACTGCATCTGCTTCTTCTTTTTCAGTTTATCTCTTTTTGTTTTCTCTTGGGGAGATTCACTGGTTTTTGTTCAAGCTGTAGCTATGTACCCTGTCTATGATCATGCTCGGGCATAATTTAGATTATTTGTATTTTGTTTGCTTGTGTTGCTGAGTCATCAAATCAATTTAATCCTGCACCATTATTATGAACGTCAATCTAAGGCTATCACAGTTTGGGAATTCTATGCCTCTTTGTGCCATGAAGATATTCATACTGCTTTTCTTTTGCATTTTACTTCTCTCCAGTGGGCAACATTGTATATAATGGACACCTTCAATGCAATCATTGAACAAAGTATGTTGCCTCATGGCCCATCAGATTATATCATTGCTTTACCGTAGGACAAAGATTGTTGAACTCAATTACAAGAGTTACTTTCTCCCTTACGTCCAGCATATAGCCTCGTTGTATTTCTGCTGATTCCTGTTTGTTCTTGCATTGAGGATTGCATGTGAAATGCTCTAAAAGTAACTTCAACAAGCAATAGAAGTAATAGAGGAACAGATAATAAACAGAATAATGAGGAAAGCTGAAGTAGCTGTCTTGGATATTGGATGCTCATCATGTTCTTAATCACTGGCACATTGTCTTAAGATACAATCATGATAAACTGTGGCTACTTTGTTGAGTGCTTGTAATTATGGGGCCATCAGATCCATGGTCAAGGCTGGTCAGCCTAGATGCCAATGAAATAGACCTTCAGTTCTTAGCTTCCCCTTGGATTGAATGACACAAGGTGTCCATGTTTTACATGGTCTATGCCTTAAAAGTATTCCAAATAATTCATCTATGCTTTACCAATTCAAACTTGATCCTTGTGACACAGTCATATTATATTTGGTGTAATAATGAAGCCTAAATCACTGGAAGTGTAGTAGCTAACTAGTTATCATCTAGAAAAACCATTGAGATGGTAACCTTAAACCCGATGTCATCAAGAACACAATGTACCTCGACTATCATTTGAGAGTTTGTAAGGAACACAGACATTTATGCTGGGGCATAAAATATTATAGACAAACCTTTATTTCTCTTGAAACGATGAAATATGCATATAATACATAGAAGAGCTTTTTACATATATTTTCTGAAAAGGAAAGAGCTTGAAAACTAGCTATTTGGAGTTCTAATTGCAGCTGTTGAAGTGGTGAGTTTCTGTGAAAAGTTGCTGCGTTGATGCATAGTTAATATGGTTCTTATTCAACCAGTGCTAATTTGTCATTTTATTGTTTTGCTTACTTTGTGTGTATTATTGTAGTAAAACTCTTATCTTGTTCATTACTTTGTATTGCCTTAACTTGTAGCTCTATTGGCGTACCAAGCACCTTGGTTTTTTTTATGAAGCTATCATGGTGTTGGAATTTGGCTTGGCTGTTCAAAGGTTTGTGAATACACCATAGTTTTCTGTTGGTTGATGTATCTATTGTGAACTTCCCGTTTCTTTTTCTTTGTTGCTTTGTGTTTTATAGCCTATTATTTGGCACATGAGAATGTATGCATGTGTAACCTCTTTGGACTTCCGTATTCAATAAAATACCTCCTTGTATTTGAATATGTGCTGTAGATACAACTGTTTGCTCAATACCTTAATTTTGGGTTATTTCTGAAGAAATGTGTGAATATACTTTTTCAGAACTGTCCTAAAGAGTTGCTGTTGTTTAGTTTTCTCTGTGTCCTAACTCCGTTCTATGTCAATCCACAATACATGTTTCAGTCTTTTTTTATTGAACTTTCTCAATGTACATCTTTTATCTCAAAAAAGCATATAAAGAAAAGGTAAAACTTCCATATTCATAATAATGAGGGGCTTTCTGTAATATTATTCATCATTTTCTTATAAAAAAAATTAGAGGATTAATTAATTTATGAAATGTTTAAAATATTTAATTAAGCCGTGTAAGAAGTCAATGTGCCCTGAACATTCAATTGGGAAGAAAGACAATTGTACTTAAAATGCTTAAATAAGCTAACATGGGTAAGTGCAGGGTGTGGATCATAGTCACAGATAACATTTTCACATTTTAAACTGCAAGGTTTTTTTTTTTCAGATATAATACGATGAGCTTGAAAAAAAAGAAAGAAAAATACTGTAAAATTTTAAAAAATATTAAAAATTAGGGAAAAAATAAAATAAATGAGAAGCTAATAAGATAACATCACAAAATAAGCAGATAAGCAACAAATAAAAATTAGAAAATGGAAACAAGCAGACTGACATTTAAGACCTTGAAAAAAATGCCTAAAATTTTAGAAATGAAAAAAACACATTTTTTCTGTTTTGTCATTTAAAAAAAATGGCGCTTTTTTGCCTTTTTTTCCGCTGGCTTATTTTTGTGTTTTTAATGCATTTGTTAAAAAAATGTGTTTTTTTTACTATGGTGTGGAGTCTAGACCCAAGGTCCAATCCAGGCCTCAGCAACCTCATCATTTCCCTCTTCCCTCTCTTGACCTATTTAAAAGAATCAGGGAGAAGGTTGGGTGGTGGACGAGAGAGAGCACGAGGAAAAAAGAAAGAAGGGGTGGGAGCTGCTGCAGCACCAAAAGAGGAAGGAAGAAGAAGAAAAGGAAGAGGAAAAAAGAAGAAGAAGAAGAATGCAGCGGAAGAGAGAAAGGGCTGTCAGTTAGCTGCCACCGCAGGGGAGAAAAGAAAGAGAACAAGAAAAGAAAAGAGGATGAAGAAAAATAAGAGAGTTGAGTTAGCATCAGGAGAAGAAGAAGAGGAAGTAGAGAAAAAAGAAGAAGAAAGAAGTAGAAGAGTGGAAAGAGGAAGAAGGAAAAAAGCAAGAGGAAAAGAACAAAGAAGAGAAGAGGAAGAGAAAGAAAAAGAAGGGGGAGTTGTCTCCTGCAGCAGTAACCATGTGCTGTGCAGGCTACCAGAAGAAAACGAAGAAAGGAAAAGAAGAGAAAAAGGAAAAGAAAAAGAAACAAATGAAGAAAGAAGTAAGAAATAGCAACTTGGCAGCCGCAATCAGCATGAAGAAAAAGAAAAATAGAAAAGTGTTGATGTGCAGTTGCAGACAATTGGAGGGGAAAAAAAGGCCACTGTCATATGGTGGTGGCAGGTGGTCACTGGTGGAAGTGAGTGATTTAAGATCTTGGTGGAGAAAAAGTGAGTTCGAAGGTTTTATGGCTTCCCAGCTCAATTTGTTGCCATGATGGCTTTCACGGGCCATTCCATTTGATTGAATTACTGAAAAAGAAAATGGAGGGAATATTGAGTTCTTGTGTTGTATGGATGTTAAATTTGAACTTGTGGTTGAAATGCATGAAAATGTGTATGCACATATTTTGTGGTATCTGTTTAGGACAGTTTTAGGTGTGCCTACAAGTTGAATTGACTCCTTGAGCACGGCCAATTTTTAGACAACATGCTAGACTGATAATGGATAATACTCTCCATGGTTTTCATTGATGTGCTGGAAGTTATGACAGCACACTGGAAGACGTTAAACAGTAAGATAGTATCATGACAGGCAGTGCTGCCTTTGTAGACAGTTTTTATCTTTCAGAAATTGGCAATCATGAACTAGGAGAACAGGTTTTGGCCATATATATTATGCAGGAGCTAGAAGAAAGAAGGCATGGGAAATCTGAATTTCGCAGAGGGAAAGAGAAAGGCGTCTCAACAGAAACAGACCTGGAATTTCAGCAATCAAAGGATGACCTGGATTTTCAAACTAGACGAAGCCAAAGAGATAAAAACAGAAGGCAGAAACATTTGAGAAATAAGATGTCTGAACAGAAACAGAAACTGGAAAATGTTAGGATGCATTTGATATCCTGGGATATTAGATTGACTAATAAGATCCCTTTTATGTGGGACCTACAATGTAAACAAACACTGGATTTTACTGCTACGTGAAAAAAAAAAGGGTTTGAGATCCTCATTTTGTGGCCAAAACCTCAGATTGAGGTCAGATGAGGGTGGGGTCTGACGTTAAACTATGAATCAGAGATTCCCAATGATCTCAAATCGCCTCGTATCTGAAATCTGAGGCTATCAAATGTACCCTTAGAGAAAAGGAATAACTTGAAGAATTAGAAAAACCTTAACTTGGGTACTTACCGATCTCCAATGTCACTCCTTTGGAATGCAAATTGTCCCTAGATCTAACCTGCCTATGATATCATTTTAGACCTTTATGTTCAGATTATTTAGCATGAGAAGAAAGAGACAAGAGAACTGGAGGAGATTCTTCAGCAGCAAATGGCAGACTCAAGAAAGTTGGTGTGCCTTGATTCTCCTTGAGAATAGGGTTGATCTTTACATGACTAAGTAATACAACATAAAAAACAATAGTGCACAATGTTTTCCACTAATTCACATGCCCATGATAAAACACACCCTACAGAATACAGGTCGGGTCCAAACTCAAAGCCAATGATAAATAATAAGCACATTTTTCAATAGTTACTTCTCGGCTAGTGAGAGAAATGGGTTCTTTGGTTTGGGTGGTCTCTATGTTAGCAAAGGTGTGGGAGGATAGCTGGGATGATTGTTTGGGTCTGCCATTTTAATAAGCTACCATGAGGCTGGTAATGTCTGACCAGCTAGAATGAGGAGCATAGTGCCATCGGGTGGATAAAGAGTCAACACCTGTTTTGCAAAAGAATGGGCTGAGAGATGAATGCATGAGGCATTTTGGGAGAATCTTTAGGTTGTAAGTGAATGAAATGCATCAGTCAATGCTCACAATATCCTGCTGGGTCAGTGTCTAAAGGGAAGAAAAGGAATATGCTGGCTATTCACTAGCCAGGTTGTAGAAGAGTTGTGGATCAACTAGAGAAGACAGTGATAGGGCCTAAGTGGATTGGGTTGGTGGGAAATGAGTGGGGTGACCTCCTGCAATTTTCAGGTGATGTAACCTTCTTAGGGTGGTTAAGGGGCTAGAGTGCGCCAAGGATGTGTAGGAAGGAAGAGAAGGCCTTGGGCAGTTATGTAAGGGAGAAAGGGTGCTTGATAGAGGTTCCTAAGGGAAGAGTGAGTTAACAAAGGCTGCTCATTGCAGGTAGCTGCCAGTCATGGCTGGTAGGAGACAAATGGGAGTGGATAGGAGAATAATAGAGCAGAGTAAAGGAAAGGCTTGTGCATACGTACATTGCAGCATGGATTGTGACTGGACAAAGAGAATAGGAATGCAACAATTACCTGAGGGTTAGGTGGTATTCTCACCTTGCTGTCATGCTCAGATCTTGCAATATATGTCAGCCCATGGTTGACAGATGACTGAGCTGCAGGGTGAAGGAGAAATGCTGAAATGGAGGCATGTAGTGGGAGAGAGAGGTGGGAACATCCATCAGCCATAAGGCAGATTTCTTTCTATCGAAAAAATGTGCCATTTCTTACATTGGCTGCACTGATGTGTAGGTAACAGCCTGACATAAACTATCCATCAAAGGATCTGGTTTTCTCCATAGACTACTCCTTGCAAAGCCGCTGTCTCTGAAGTCTCCATTTGTGAAATCATTCCCTCATGTGTATTGCTGCTAAAGTTACCAATTTGACCCTTTTACAATTTATTCACTCAATTTTTTTTTTTTTTGGCCCTGAAACCCCTACACTGAAAGATTGATCCTTTCCTCCCCTGTGATGGTTTCTCTAGAAGCCTGCAGTTAGCTCAGCTCAACCATTAGGGAGCTTGGTTGGCTCCTTCTGTTGACCTGGATGCCATGTGTTTCCACGTACTTTCAATTAATGAAAGCTGAATATGCCGTGCTGCTGGGCATTCCCTTAGCATTGTTAGAATTACTATCCCCTTGGTGTCTGTCTTCCTGTGCAGGGCTGCTTCCATTCAATCAGATCCCTGTTCCATTTTGGTCTTGATGGCCACACTCAATTTCTCCCTGACTTTATCTTCTTTTTTGCTCAATCAACCAAAGTTCAGTTCCTCCATCGTCCAGCCATGGATCTCCCCTTGAGCTGATATCATGGAGCATTAAGACCTTGCTCCTGGCTTTTTGAGGGGTTGGACTAGCCAAATCTCTTCAGTCGGTGCTTTCTCTGCTGGGCAAGCAGTCTATCAAAATTAACCCAGGTTTGCAGTTCCTCTGGTAGTAGCTTCTTGGCAGCTCTAACAGGGTTGTGTTGAATTGGTCTTACAGAATACTACCCCAATGTCTTCATAACAATGTTAAACCCTGTGAATACTGCTTTTGTTGCCAGCCTTATGCCTTCTTAACTTTATGCAGAGTGTCATACCCATGGGACTTCAATTCTGCTTTCATGGCAGCCAAAGTCCGACCCTCTGAGCTGAACCCCTTGGGGTGGACTTACTTTATGCTGTAGTTGTGGTTGTGCTGACATCTAGTGCATTCTGGTCTTCAAGGACCATACGAACCAGGCATGCTGTTTTTTCTAACTCTTTTACTGACGAGTTTCTTGGAGATTGTTGTGAATCCCGTTTTCTTTGCTATGTTATTGGTTAATGCAGAAAGAATAAATTTTCTCGATAATTCTTTTGGGACTATATCTTGTTTTCCATCTGCTGTATTTTTGTACCTGTTGAAGCATACATTTGGTGAAATGGCCTATTAGCATTGATGGTCCAGTAGAAATTAGGCTATTACGGACTACTTTCTTTTATTGCTGACATAATGAAACATATTTTAAAGACTTGTGTTGGCTGTGTCTTATGTTTTTTCCTTTGCTTTCTCAGTAATGTATGGCAGTACAAGATTCTTCTGTTGCACCTGTATTCTCAGTGCACTGCTATTCCTGCTGCATATGAGTGGTAAGTTGATGTCTTCTACCTTTCTGCTTGATTCAATCCAGATATGTCAAATGATGTTGATATATTTCTTTTTTTTTTTTTTGGGTTTTCCAGCTATAGGAAACTTGAAATAAAGAACATCTTACTGGAGACAATGTCCCACCATATTAGGCCACAGCTTCTAACATCGCCATTTTGGTCTCTTTTGGACAATCTGCTGAAGGAGTATCTCAAATTTTTTGATGAATATACAAAAGAAGCTGCTGACCTTACCTTTTTGGCATATCAGCACCGTAACTACTCAAAAGTATGGCAGGCTACTCTAGGAAACAATCATAGGTTTATATTTGTTTTGCTCACTGATCATGAATTCTTTTTCTGGTATGGTTTAAGGTGCATCTGTTCTTGTTTGCTATTTTAGGACTATAATATGAAACTAGGGTGTTGATTTGGGATCGAGGCAGTTCAGATCCAAGTCAATTAAATGCATTTCATGCCAGTATTGTGATTTTTTTGTCTTTCACTTTTACCTTCTTTGTCGTCTCTATGAATGCATAAAAAGGTTTTTATGTACTTTTAGTATTGGTGCCTATCAGCTTGTAATGGCCAAAATGGTCTCTCACTGGACTGACAAAGGGGCTTTAAATTTATCAGCCTACATGGTGCCTGAATCGGCCAATTCAATCTGTCCTCTTCTTTTCTTGATCAATAGATATTCTTCTTCTCAATGCTTTAGGTAAAATATCATTCTTGAGTGATACCAATTGAGGCTGATTTGATATCGCTAATATAGGCTGTTTTATTTGTCTTACTGAAAAACAGATACCGGTTACACTACTGATGTTAAGTGTCTGTTTATGTACTTATGCATCAATGCCACATTAGTGCGAGCACAGTATCGTGGCACAATTCTATATATCAGTAATTGGTAATTTCCAGACAGACTACCTCAGACAAATCCTGTCATCTCAAATCACAAACTTAGATATGGGTTAATCTGAAGATGCAAATACTTTTTATTTGTTGTTGCATTGATTATTATTTGGCATGTTTTTTTCCCTCCTAGCAGCGGTTATATAGTTGGATTTGTAAAAAGGGCTGTTTGCCAGCCAAAATAGCCAAAGGGTGATCATATAGCTTGTTTTGTGTGTGTATATATATGTGTGTATGTGTATATGCATTTATTTATGTATATCTGTTTGTGTGTGTGTCTGATTGTTGGATCTGTAAAAACTATATAGTTCTTTTGTATTTGCATCTGCATTCTTTTACTTTTTCTTCTCCGGTTATTTAGCTGTGGAAGACAGAAGTCGTAGGCTTGAATAAATGATCTGGTTTTGTCATTTGATTTGTTGTATTGCTCTCCTTCGTGTCATCCATTTTCTAACAATAATATTTGTGAAGTGAATAGTAACATCCATGATGAAAGCTGGCTTGCTGATTGGACTTAACACCATTTTGATATCTGCTTTTCAACCATGTTGGCATGGATTATGCATGACTAACTCCATCCTGGTTTTTGTCAAGTGATATTTTTTTCCATCTCATATCTTGACCTTGTTTTGCAATCATTTTTTCCCTCCACAGTGCACATTTTTTAATTTTTTACAAATATCCAATAGTTTTATCATTTTATGTATACGATGTGCAAGTAATTACTTTTGCATGCTTCTCCATAACATTATCATCATTGGATTGATTTAAATTTTGTAAGCATCAGTGTTCCATGCGACTTACATTGCGTTTGTCTTGGTTTCTACCAGTCTTAACAGTTCCATCAATTACTGGTTTCAAAAAATTTTTTTATTATTATTTTTTGGAGGGGGGGTTGGGGGTTGGTTTGTTATACACTATCTGGTGGATAATTCTGCTTTGTTCACACTCTGTTCTTTATTGTCATTTAATGCTCTATCTGGTGGATAATTCTGCTTTGTTCATACTCTGTTTTTTATTGTCATCTATCAATCTAAAAGTCTCGGTGATCATCATCTTCAGGTACTTGAGTTCGTTAAGTTCAGAAAACGCTTGGTGCATTCTCATTGGTATCTAACAGCAAAGCTTGAAGCTTCCATTTTACAACTGAAGCAACTTGCTCAAAACCTTGAAGAAGTTGAGGTTGCGTTTCTGTATACTGATAGTCATGCTACTACTAATATGTCAAACTTATCATATATGTGTGATTTCCTGCAGGGATTTCTTGAGAGTATCAACTTTGGTTGCAACTTTATTGAAATTTCAAACAAAGAGAAGCTGAAATCGTTGACATTTAATGATGATCTGCATGCACGTCCTTGGTGGTCACCCACTTCTCATGAAAACTGCCTTCTAGGTTTGCAATTTCATGATTACTTGCAGAATCTTTGGTTTTAACTTTAATATTTCCTTCACTTTCCTTTTTTTTTTTAATAGAAGTATTGCCTCTATGCATTCTTCTGATATTTTCAGTTCTTGGATCATGTTCGACAGGTCCATTTGATGAAAGTTTTCACAATGTTCGAGAAAACCTGGTAAATACATGTTTTCTCCATTTTTTCAATTTCTATGCGGAGACATCGTTTTCCCATTTCCTTCCTAGAATTTGCCACCTATTGTTCTTGCATCTGCATGGTACATAGTTTAAGTCGTACATTCCAATAGGTTGCACAAATGATATTGTAATTTTGAAATTTATGCAAGTTTTTGCAAATAGTTGTTTTTGCTTTTCACAGTTCCAGCAAACAATGGCAGATTATACACACTCACAGATGTATGTTTTTATGCATGTATGTTGTGCCCAAATTTTATCTTCCCCTATTTTCTCCGCCCTAAAGCCATTTGATTAAATGAATGCATGATAAAAATATGCAGATGGATATGATTTGCTTTATTTAACAAATTTTGAATCACATCATTCCAATGTATAAGACCAAAAATCAAGGGCATAACAAATTAATACTTCAGTCTATGAAAACTTGATGGGTTAGAAAGCTATACTTTTAGTCCTCCAAAAGTATGAACTAGTGCAATTTTTTAAAAAGAAGCTTGTATTGTACCTTTCTATGCCATCGAATATGTGAAATTATTGTGTTTTGCATTGGGCACTACAAAACTTGGGGAACACAATTCAGTTTCTTCCTCTCAACTGAATGGTGTTCTCCAAGTTCTGGAGTGCCTGCCATGAGAAATCTCCATAATCTGTTCATGACAAGAAGAAAAGGAAGAAGAAGAGGCCAAGAATGTCACACGTCCCAATGTGGGAAACAATGACAGATTCTTCATTATGAAGGGTGACATCCTAATGTAACAACAAAAAATCAAAATGTTAGGTAAAAATGCTAGAAATGAAAAACTAATAACTATTTTGTTGCATTTAGGAGGTCTCATTAAACACCTAAAACAAGAGGAAATAAAATAATGAATCAAAAGTTAAAAATAATAAAAACAGAAAATGATATAAAAAATAATAAATCGCAATAAATGGATTTTTATCGTTTTTTCAAAATATCGTGATATTTTTCCTTTTTCTTTTTTTGTTTGCTTCATTTTTCTCATTAATATCACAAATATCTTCTAAAATGTCGTGATTGTGGTTATGCTGCAGACCTTTTAAAAATAAATAATGAAATTCAGTAAAAAAATATCAAAATAGAAACAAATGAAAATACAATAATTCCTATATATATATATATATATATATATACACACACACACACACACACACACACACTCACACTCGACATGGTTTTTCTAACAGGAAGACTTTGGCCAGGGCATCAAAGTCAGGAGTCTAAATTTTTCCAATTCCTAACAGGACTTTAGCTGGAGCTTAAACAAGATAGATTAAATGTCTTATGGAAGAAACTAGATTGAATGGTCTGAAATAACGATGGTGAAGACTCCGTGAGGTGCTCTTGCAGGACCTGTTCTAATGTGAATGCCTGTAGTCTGCCTCACTTCAACAAGAACCGTCATGCTTAGTTTTTCTGCCTCAAGAAAAACTGTCACGATGGTTGCTCAGGAACTAATGCCATAATTGTGGTGTGACATATCAAACTGGTGTCCTAAGTTTAAAAGTGTTAGACGATAAGTGTTATTGGGATCCGGGTCCATTTCTGGATCCGGTCCCATGGGGCGCGGGTACCGAGGTTGGCTCGGTACCCTAGGCGGCAGTCCTTCTCTCCCCTATATATTATCACTTAAGTGTACTTGTCGAGATTAAGTGAAAATAATTTTCTCTCTCCTAGGGTTGCGGTGTGCCCCTAGGTTAGAGC
>JAANDH010000593.1:0-116387 GCA_011799765.1 Nymphaea thermarum
CTTCTCACTCACCCGCGCTCCCCCACTTGTTTCCTCTCTTCTCCCCCCCCCCCCCCCCCCCCTTTTTTCCCCCTTTTCCCCCCCCCCCCCCACTACTGTTTTTCCCCTTCTTACCGAACCTCCCTCTCTCTGTCTTCCCTTGCCTCATGTGCCCTAAGCGGGCTCTTTCTCTCCAGTTTGCCTAATTACTTTCCCTTTTTTCCCCAATCGAGCATTCCCTCACTGTTTTCTGCTTGGTTGGTTAGGGTTCCAGCTTGGGACTTGTCTTTCCCCTCATAACAGCGAGTAGGAGGCTTGGGAAGTGTTGACGACAGTGAGTTTTGGCTGTCAGAAGATCGATCGGAGGCTTGAGTGGGCTGTCGGGAGGATTACAGCAGCTTGGACCTTAAACTGGGGTGAGCAAGGCAAATTTGAGCCTATTTGAAGATGTATTTTACCTTGGAACGCGTATAATCATTGTTCTAGCATGATAGAGCTTAGAATTGATGATTTTGGAAAGCATGTTAGTAATTTTATTTTTGGGGGAAAGCTTAGAAGTATGTTGGAAGCGTTGATTTATGCCTATAATAATTATTTATGCATGATGAGTTGATTTTCGAAGTTATAGGGAGGCATAGTAGAGATTGGATGGCTTTGGGGAAATTATACGTATTTGGAATCTTGGATATGACTTTGGGGGTTGAGGTTTTAATGAAAGAACGTTATTGAGGAAGAAATTAGTGATGGATTGATTGATGAATTGAGGGTTTTGATATCTTGTGGCAATGTTAAGATGGAAGGAGGAGACCTATTAGGGAGCTTTTAGGTCGACACTACCCGTCGACACCCTCTTGAGGCGATGACACGTGCCTCAAGAAGTTTACTTTGTCTTTGTTTGTATTTGTGATTTGTTTAGGAATCTTATCCCTTGCTTATGTTGCAGGTGCACCGGGCACTTCCCGTCGACCTTGAGCTGAAGGATTCGAAGCTTGGGGCTTTTTGAAGAATTGAGATCGCGCCACAGGTATAGCGACATGCCAGACAAATTCCTGCCTGGGCATATGTGATTGTGTGCTCTTAGGATCATGAGATCCTAAGATTGTAATGTGAATTGGTTGATGGTTTTGTAAATGAATGAATGTATGTTTGTTCATACTTTGTTATATGATTTGAATTGTTTGAAAGGCTATTAGTAATTGTTTTGAAAATGTTACGCATTTGCATGTACATGCTAGAATTGATATCTGTATAGGACAGATGAGGCGGGGTATCGAGTCGAGTGTCTCCTCGACCCCAACTATGCATTAGAAAGCATCATAGAATGATAACTGCATAGGACAGCCACGGGCCAGTCGCAGATCGAGACTACTCTCTGTGGTCTGGCTAAGTTTTTGAAAATGTGATTGAGATGGTGAATGACATGAATGTTTTGTTCTATTTTTAGGGCATGCTCGGCTTCTAGTTCTCTCCCTCTCCCTCTCTACCTCTCTCTGTGCTGCTCCCTCTCGCCCTCTCTCTGTTCTACTCCCTCACCCAGAACCAGAAGGCCAGAAGTTCAGAACTCGCTGCTCCCTCTCTCTGCTCCGGTGCTACTGCTCCCTCTTTCTGTGATCCCTCACCCAGAAGTCCAGATTTCAGAACTCACTGCTCCCTCTCTGTGCGCTGCTCAGTGCTCCCGCTCTCTGCGATGTCACTCCTTCTCTTTGCGCTGCTCCGTCTCTCTGCGCTGCGTTCGGTAAACTCTCTTTGCGCTGCTACCTCTTTTGACACTCTATCGGTACAATCTTCACAATTATTTCTAACTCTAGCCTTGTTGATAAATTAGAATTTAGGAGTTTCTTCACTTCTTGTTACTTGCAAACTAATGAATGCACTCTAGCCACTAGCAAGCAGTCCTGTTGAAGGGTTTTGGGCATAAGAACTCTCGATATTTTAATCGTTAGGTTGGATTACGAGCTAACTACGGTTAAAGTCTTAAAGAAAAATACAATTGGAATTCAAGTTCTGTTATTTTGTATGTCAACTAGATAGTACAATGCCTGATCTAGATCTGATTCTTTTGTATTGAAAACCTGTAAGGAATAATATTTTGAAGAAGCAGTCACAAAATTCATCGGTTGTGAATAGAGAGACAAGAGGCAGAAAAGGGCCAATAATTCATTGCCCAAATCTACCAAATGTTAAATCTGAAGTACAACCTCCATCACATACAGAGCATGATTTCTTCAAATGAAATGTTATGGTTGCTGAAACGATAGTTTCAGCTTCAAGTACTGATCGGGGTTTTTTAGGTTGTTGATACATAGTCAAATTATATTGGAAAAGACTGGCATTTTCCTTTACAGTGCATTTTCCTTTTCCTTCCATTGTTTTGGCGGGTTGGGAAGGCAGTGCAACATATTCAAGAGTATTATACAGTGCACTTGATAGCGAGATCAATCCTTTTGTCATATCTACAGGTGAACACAATATTTACTCCTTCATAAACAACTAATATATTTTTGTGAAACTCTTAATGACTGTACTGTGTAGGGAAATACTATCTCGGTGATGGAGGATATCCAAACATACATGGTTTATTAACTCCATATCAAAGTCATCGATACCATCTATCTGAATTTAACACACGGGGGACATGATGTATTACAATTATTGAAGAACTGTTTAATCATCGTCATTCATCGTTAAGAACAACTATTGAATGAGCTTTTGGTTTATTAAAAAGATGGTTCCCTATACTCAAAGTGTAAGTGTCATTTCCTTATCGTAAATAAGTTGCGATTGTGTTAGTCATATGTGTTCTACACAATTTCATTTTAGACCATAATCCTCATGCAGAATAGTTTCATATTGACGAATGTCCATCTTACGATGCAAATGAGAGTACACCATTTTTAACCAAACATGTATGCAAATGACCTGCGCACTTCAATAACATCTTAAATGTTCATGGATTTTCAAAATTGTAAGTGGGTGGTAACTTATCACACACGCTTTCTATTGTGAAGATGATGATTATTTATTCTTATGTTTGTTTTGTTTATGGTTTACAATTGTTAGTTATTGCAAGTACAAAATAAGGTCATTGCACTTTAATGTCTGTTAGAATGTGATGTTTATGTTTATGTTCATAGGAAATCAAGGATGAAGCATGGACATAAGTATTATGTCGTGTTCGAGAGTTGTTCAAGGGGCATATTTAACTGCTGGGAAGAATGTCACTCACAAGTCTGTCGCTATCGAGTAGTATATAGGCCATTCAACACACTTATGAAAAAAAAACACATTTGAACACCTACCTAAACAAATACAATCAACAAATGACGTGTGTTAACACACTTGAAGAAAAGGATAATTATTTGAAGGTTGACATGAAGACAGCTGGACAGTCAATTACTAGTTTGAAATCTGTTCATGTGGTGGTCATTGTGACTTTGTTAATTTTGTTTCTGTTGTGGTGGATCTGTACCTGACTCACTAATTATGTAGCAGCTTCTATGCATACTACAATGCCTTGTTTGGCTATGTATTTAACTGAGATGCCTTGATGTTAGGTCTTTACATTAACATGTTATTGAAGTTTTAGGTACATTAGTGTTTGGATGCTTTTGTCAACACGTACATAAGTTCCTTGTTGATGTCTATGTTTTCATTGTTGTTTTTGTCTAATTTTCTGATGCTCACTATTTCATTGTTGCCAAACATTTCATCTACTTGGAGAATGCTTGACAGACTAGTATAAACTGCCCCAACGAAAATGGGTCACTCAAGTGACCCATGAAATTGGTGCAACCAAGTTGCCATAGGTTTCATGTTTCATAGTAAAGGACTATTATGTCTGAGGGCTATGCAATTTACATTGAGAAAAAAGATCATCTAATAGCTATGGTTGCTACATTTGAAATGTTACAAAGGTGTAACATAATCATAATTTTATAATGTTGAAAAGAGGTTCATTCTTGGCTGTAGAATGTACATGAGGAGTTAGGATCATTTTGCTGAAGCTGAAACTCAACACAACAAACAAGTGTTGTGATGTGTTAGCCAAGATAATGCATTCATGTTCTGAGGACAAAAAAGAAAAAATGAACACACTTATTGTAGCTGTCAAAGAGAGACCTGCAGGAGGAAAAATGCTGCTCCAAAGAAATAGTCAGCTAGAGGGTCGATGGACCTGCATTCACCCATTACATGGGTAGATGGAAGGGTGAATACTGAATATGGTTTTCTTTGAAGACTATTTGTGCTCAACATGGGAACTTCTAAAGGCATCTCACTCTTTCCTCCACTATTAATCTCTGAATATGTGATCTTATAGCCACTTGTAATGCCCTCCCACCTTGCTCTTAGTTTCCCTCATATACTTGAAGGCACTAGACTGAGATAAGATGCCACATGCAGTTACGACTGTGTGAGGTTTTCCTCTACAAGAAACACCTAGGATGGGAAGCTGGTAGGGCTCAATATGTTGATTAGTCCATCCTATTGTCTTGCTTTCTTTGGACAAGAGGCTATATTTTGATGTAGATGGTGCTCCAAGGGGTTTTCAAAGTTTCCACTATTTGATGTAGGCTGTTAAATCAATCCTCCTTCCCAATACAAAATTACTACCATAATCGCACCTTGTTGTGGCATCAGCACTTGTACCGTCCATAAAATATCAAGTCATTAACTCACTAGATAGAAAGTATGCAGAATCAATTCTAGGCAAATTATTTCATCCTAAACTCACGACATGTGCCACTTACCAGAGGCTATATGTTAAGTACAATAGATCCTCACAGGAAAATTAATGAGTGTTCCAGGTCCCCAGTATTTAAGAGCAGCAAGATCATAAGTTCTAGCAGCAGCCTCCTCCTCGTCATATGCACCTATATAATAAACCATTCAAAATAAATCTTTTCAAATAACTCGCAAAGCAGTGACTGTCCAAAAAAACAAGGAACTTTTCTTGGTCTAGGGGCTTACCAAGTCAACTAGAGAAGAGATCAGGAGCCATTGTTCCATTCAACTAGAAGAACAAGCACAGTACATCAGTTTTTGGAAGTTGAGAACTAAATTGAAATAAGAAAAGATATTATAGCTTAGAGTCAGAAGAACAATGCCACCAAGTAATCAGATAGCCTACATTCTTCAAAAGCAAAACATTTTCACGATGTTGTGTTGTCATTTCTAACATGAAAAACTGCATAGGAACATGTACTTAGTGTTTTCCCTTTTGCACATGTCGGTATGTCAAGTAATGCCTGTCTCCAAATTGTTCTTGCTTTGTATTTTCAATTTCCAGTGTGCTGATCTTTAGTCTCTCCTGCTCCAGCACCAACTAGTGAAATTATCAATTTTAATTTTTTAATATATTTAACGCATTTAGTTTGTCTTGGATTTAGTTGAATTGAACTGGCAACCTTAGCCAGAATTTGACGATGAAATAAGGAATCAAAATTGTAAGACTTACAATTTGCAATGACTTGTCAATAATAAGACTAAACTATTGGCATCACCTAACTATCAAATGCTCCTCACCTAGCTCCATGTATCGGTGGTCTTCAAAGCTGACTAGCACGCAATGGGGGCTTCTTGGGGTCCTTTCCTAGTCTTCTGAATTGAGCTGCTTGTCATGCATATCAACTTCCTTTAGCTAGTGTATTCACCTAGTGGATTTCTATAACTAGCCAACTCTATTCTCTTATTTGACATTCTTTTGCTTTGTTTTTTCTTCTTAATTATCTCTCTTTGTGCCTTATGCCTTATCTCATAGTTAGATGGTGTTGGGTTTCTCCTCAGACTTTGGCGACAGCGGCCGTCTTCATTGCTGAAAGGAGCCTGTAGCAGGAGAAGGTCGCTGGATGAAAGAAGGAATAAGCAGGGTGTTGTTGCAGAGAAGAAAGACAGGAGAGAGAAAAAAAGACGAAAGTTAAAAATTATACCCATTCATGACAATTTCATATCGGCTCCCAAAATTTTTAGGTCTTGTATGTTTTCACATTTTGATTTTATTCCCATTCCATCAAACTAAGAAATAACTTTTCAGAAAACATTTTTCAACCCCATCAAACACAACATAATTGGAATAGTCACCAACCTTTCGGGTTCCATTTTCCCTGGAAAGATATTTCCAGAAATTTCTTTCCATTCTCACGTTTCCAAACCATCAAATTTTACCTTAAAGGTCCGTGCATTATAAGAGCATAAGAGCAAAAGAAAGAGTTTGTATTTGCAATGGATAAAACTTTAGGCAAGGGTTCTTGGCATTAGTAATTATTGTTGTAGTGTTTTTTAAGCCTATTCAGCTGGGTGGGGCTTTAGGTCACGACCAAAAAGAGATTTCAGAGGATTGTAAGGGTTCATTTAAATTTGTTGAGATACAACAGGCAAATATCGAGAACAGTTCTGACATACAATGATAGGTTTGCCTATCTTTTGCAAGTTAAAGCGGATTTTGATTGTGTGTGTGGGCTGGCATTGTGGAGACTAGAGAGATAGGGAAATCATTGAGCACTTGACATTGTCACGGGTGGCCAAAAGCATCTCGCTTCTTATGTTTTATGGTGACACAAAGAACACACAAGTTTGAATTTGAAATGATAAAATTGTTTGCACTTCTTCTAATGCAAACATCTCTTATCTATGGCCAAAAGCATCTCGCTTCTTATGTTTTATGGTGACACAAAGAACACACAAGTTTGAATTTAAAATGATAAAATTGCTCGCATTTCTTCTAAGGAAAATATCTCGTATCTAGGAAACCTATAGCTGAGGAGGGCATGAGCCCCTGGAATCTCTCATGCTTAGGAATGTCAATGGATTGGATATAGGCATATGTAAATCCATTATCATATCTGATTTATCATATGTTTATGTATTCAGATTCAGATGCAATGGAAGAAAAGTTTTTACCATCTTCAAATTTAACTTTTTAAGTTCAAAACTGAATTCATTGGAAATCTCCTTTTAAATTCACAACTGAACCCGTTCCAAAATATAATTTAGATGTGAAGAACTGACAGTCCAATCAACATTTGAAGGTCTTTCTTATAATATTTGTTTGTTCCTCATCCTTTTTGTAACTAGTTAAAAGCTCCCATTCATTTTAAACAAGAAGGGCATGACTTCCTTTTTTATTTATAGTTTATTATTGAAGAGGAAGGAGTGTGGAGCTTTGTTAGAGTTGTAAAAAAGGATAATATGGTGCATAGCACTTGAAACCATTTATTAACCTGATATTTGATATGTGGTCCATGTGACTACAAAAATATTAAATTACTTATTATTTAGTAACAATGTTTTATAAAAATATATTCGGATGGATAGCTAATTATCCAGTCAGATATTTTGTACGAAAATGAATTCAGATCTGATTGGATGTCATTAAACTGAGTCCAATTTCTTAATGAAGATAGTTTTTTTACATCCACCTTGTTTAATGATTTTTAAATAGTGTATGTTCCTACTCATATTTGCCAAAAATTAGTCTAAATATATGCAAGTTTGCCTCTTTGGCCCTCCTTTATTCAAAAAAAAAAAAACGGTGCTCCTTGTGTAATTTTAATTTCTAGCTTTTTTACTAGGACTGAATCTTGACTTTTGATCACAATAAGCTCAACTCGATGCAGTATCATGGATGATAGCTGGAAGGACAATAGAATACAACATTGATCAATATTTTTGTTTATTGTCCAAGAGGAGTGTACTTTTTAAGGTAAATTGATGTTTATGATATTCTCAAAGATGCAAAAAACATATTTATGATATTAAAACAAGTTGTTGCGCTAGAAATGGGCAAGAAAAATGTGGTACACGTAACCATTAATTGCGCTTAATTTATAGTTGTCTTTTTTTCTCTTTTAACCATATAATATTTTGAATTTCATGTTATGAACTCATAAAGTTTATTGTTTACCATTTCTTTCAAGTTATCACTGATAATGTTGCCAATTTTGTGGATTTTCTCAACTTCTTTCCCTTCTTCCAACTTACAAAATCTTAAAGTAGTCCATTGTTCAGATATAACATTTTTCTCAAGCCATTTTTGTGTTCCAATAAGGTTTGAAGCAAAATAAGTTAGTTGCAAACCATGTCTCCACTAAAATTTCCCAATTGTTGGTGAAAATGCTCAACGTATGCAATGATAATGGTATGGCTGTATATAAACTTTATTATTCTCATTGCTTTAAATATACAATTTTTTATCCTTGCCATCTTTCCAATATCTTCAATAATCAGATCTAAAAATGAGTACTGCATGGCGTCCAAAACAGCCACTAGCCTCAAATTTTGAAAGCAGTGGTTGTCTTTGTAAAGACAATAGAGTTTTTCCTTCAAGTATTAGGATTGGTTGATAGTGATGATCAATTGTATATGAAGCAATGGATGGGGGAAAAGTGAAAAGTAAAAGATATTTGTGGTTATCATGAAATGAAATATAAAGTTTATTATGACATCATTGATAGAATAAAAAAACGTGTGCAGGATATTTTTTAAATCCAACATTTCAATATTCATCTAACTTTTCAATGGTAAATTATAGTTTTATGTTCTTATATATATACATATATACATATGCTTTTCATAATATTCAATCATTCATGATGCATTTGTTTTCCTTTTTGTTTATTTAAGCATCCTGAGGTTAAGCATGGACTAAAAGAATGTATCAGATGCAACATTACATGTTTGTTTGTTTTTTATTTTTACCAAATAATAGTTAAAGTTTAACCTTTGGAACTCATTTGTATGTAATTGCTATTTTTATTGTGTCATAATTTTTATTTTCCTTGTATTAGATCAAGGATTTTATACATGCTAAATCAGATTTTGGTGCTCGTTTGGCAATAAAGACTAGAAAAAAGGAAATACCATATGCCCCTTTATAACATTTAGTTTTTAGTTTTTAGTCTTTGAACTTTTTAAGAACATAGACAATTCAATTATGTATCCAATAAAATATTAATGACTTGATTTTACTTTTACTATTTTGAGTCTTCCTATAGCAGTATGTTGGGAAGAACAAGGGTCATGTACACCAAACCACAAAAAAATGCAATATGACTTCTAATCAAACATGTTCTTCATGTGGATGTGATGCAATTGGACCATATTTGATCAAATTCATACAAAAGGTGCAATAGACTATAGCAGAAAAGACTGAATCACTTGGTATATGTATATTGCAACTTAAGATTAAAGGAGAAATAAGGCTTGAGTGTACAAAATCTTAATCCTATCTCGTTGGAAACTATTTTTATTGAGAATACTATTGACAATTGGATAGACAAACCAAAAAATGGTGTTAATGACGAAATAAGCTTGTATCATATTGAAAATTAACGAATTTAGTTTCATAGTTTTATTTTTAATTTTTTAAATATAGGATGGATGATAAGACGTAGAAATTAATTTGCTAATGTTATAAGATTCAAGGGTGGTTCAAAACATGCAAATGAAGAAAAAAAGAGGATTTCGACTCTAGGGATTTGTTTATGTTGGCTGATGAACGAAGGTGATAGCAATGAAGTGGGTGATGATAATGATGGGAAATTTTTAATTTTTAAATGTACATATATTAAAATATACATATTGTACATGTTATAGATTTACAAGATGGATTTAAAATTCAACTGTTTTGTTTTTTTGGAATTACTAATATGCTCTTTTTTCATATTAGGAAATATAAATATGTATAGATGTCAACTGCCCTTAAAATTATGTTAAGACAAATATCACAGATTCTTTTTTAGCGGAGTGATATTTTCTGCTGATTACCATTTTGGTAATTGTTTTTGTAAGGTGATAAACTCAATGAATAAGATATGGCCACATGAAAATATGAAATGGTTTACATTTTGGATATTTGATATCTCATAATTGTTACATTTTTTTCATTTTTTGTTTGTCATTAGTATGACAATGTGACGATTATACTTTATTTGTGCAATGATATTTGTTGTTTGTAGCTGAATTTTATAATTATGTATGCATTATACAGTTGATTGTTGAGGTTTGATATGTAATAAATATGTTCAACTTTATCTATATGCAAAAAAATACGATAAAATTTTATGACCTGAACCGGCCGAGGTCTAGTGACCTGCTCATCTACCGATCCAAGTCCCAGTCATGGGTTTGCCTACTTTGTCTAGTGTACTTGGCTCTTCACCCTGTGGTGCAACTATGGGATGCTCGCAATAACATCATCTATTGTCATGGCTTCTTTCACCTACCATTACTAGCTCACCAAATCCTATCTGATATACATTTGTCTGAAAATAAAATTTCCTCCTCCATAGTAACCTGATTTTTTAATGATCTTCTTTGTGACCGATGGGCTTTCTTTGCCCTCTTTTTGTATTTTTCTCTCTCCAATTCCTACCTCTTGGGCTTGGCAATGTTAATGATCTCTCCCTTTCGCACTCTTTTTCTTTGCAATGGTCAGGTTGGGTGGTGATGGTATTCAAGAGTGTTGAGTTTGGGTCGAGGGTTACCAATCGGGCGACATGGATGGTCTTATTCTCCTCTTCCACGTATCCTTCTCTCTCCTCTCAAAATATCTTTCCCTTTTTTTTTCCTTGGTGAATCTGCAATTTATTTCTTTGAAAGGTGTGTGTGTGTGTATATATATATATATATATATATATATATATATATATATATATATATATATATATATATATATATATATATATATATATATATATATATATATATATATATATATATATATATATATATATATATATATATATATATATCAAACTATGTAGGTAAGAGACAAAAACCAGACTCACTAAATTTAATTATTAAAGTATATTTTTCCAATTTAACCTTATAGATAGGAACTTAAGAGCGAGTTTAATGAGAAACATATATTAAGTTAGTCAATTTTTATTTTTAATAATATGTTTTAATAATTGAAAATGAATAGCTTTTATAACATAAAAAATTTAAGTAGAAAAGATCATGTGTTTTTTTACAAATGTAACTTGAACTAAAACATGACTCTTTTAAATTATTGTTTTATCAAAAAATTAGGATGTTCACATTTTGTTTAAAACACTTTTTAGTATGAATTTGAAGAAGTCTAGTTTTTAATCCCATGCACAAGTGGTCTGATATTTACTAATTACTATACATATACATATACATACATACATATATATATATATATATATATATATATATATATATATATATATATATATATATATATATATATATATATATATATATAATATTATTACGTCCCAAACTGCTAGGTTAGTGGTTAAAAAAAATAGATATTTTAAATGCAATAATAAAGTATTATTCTTGCAATCTAACTTTATTAGTATGGTCTTAAGAATAGGTTGATGAAAAACATGTTGAGTTGATCATTTGTTGAAGTTTAGTCGGGTTTTTATAATAAGAAAAAATGAGTGGCTCCCATAACATCAACATTTGCTAGCAGAAAAGTCCACATTTTTCATAAAAGCAATTTGAAGCAAGCCATGTTTTATATCAAAATAGTTTTTATAAGTATTGTCGCCTAACATTTATTACGTCGCGTAACATTTAGATTTAGTACAAGATTCTACACAGGAGGATTTTGGTTCCTTCCATTTTGTTCATTGGTAAGTGTTCTGGTATTTTGCAGATGACATAATTATCCTTTGTAGGGAGGAGGCATAGTTCCATAAAGATATTTATGATTCCTTCGAGGAGCTGAGGACTGGGCCTAGGCTTCAGGTCAATCCAATTAAGTTGGTTGTCTTTCCCCTTGGTAAGACCCGTGACGAAGAAATGGCACACAACTTCTTCTGTGCTCTTGACACTTTGCCCATCATGTACTCTTTGATGGGAAGCTCCTTTAACGTCACTCTGATCAGTTGTTGGGCAAAGTGGACATGAAACTTGCTTCTTCAGAAGCGGGGCTCCTCTCTTACATGGGGGCGCCTGCCTCATTTTGACTTCTGAAGCTCGCTTTTCTCCTTTCCAAAATGCATCTTGCAGATTGGAATGTTGTGTGCAGGACCATGCATGGATGAATGCGGGACAGGCAAAAGCATAAAGGCGAGGGTTAGGGGAGGTGGGCTTACTTCCTACTTGCAACCTTTGGTCCAAGAATCGGGATTGGCACTTCTCTTGGTTATTCAATGGTGTACGTAGAAGTTAGAAGTGCTTTGGCGATCAAGTCTCCTGATCTGTCGCTAATGGGGATATTCATTTATGGCTAGATAATTGGGCTGGTTGTCCTCTGGTCGGTTTCCTTAGTCCATTGGAGAAATCTTCCTTTGAGAGATCCCTTAGGCATTCGATGACAGAGATCCTTCATTTGACGTTATTCTTTCTCCCATCTTCTCAAACTGTCTGTGGAAGCTGCGCATTGAGCGACCCATGCTTAGAGATGGAAGGTTTAAACTTCTTTGGAAGGGTAGACCAGCGCAGGAAGTTAGAGCCTTTGATGTCTGGGATGAACTTCAGCACAAAGTCCAGCTGGCCTCGTGGGCTGCTGGGGTATGAACTGGTTTGCTTGGCATTGGTGCATTAACGGGCTTCACTGATAGAATTCAACGGAACTCGAAGGGCATCCACTTGACGAACCAGTGTGCTCATTGTAGTAGAGTAGAAAAAACTCAAGACCACCTCCTATGTTATTGCCAAAATTGGTTTGGAGCAGTATCCTCCGCAAATTCCTGTTGGGGATTTCCCTCATGCATACACAAAACAAATATGCCCTAAACAAGATCATGTTCATGCTAATTCATTGAAACAAAACTTTAACTGTAGCGGAAGCAGACCTGAATCCATCTGAACAAATAAACGATCGGATTGCAGTAGGATCTTTCAGGGTCTGTGCAGCGCACGTGCGGTCTCTCTCAGATAGGAAAGAGATAACCCTAGAAACCGATGTTTCAAGCAACTGTTGCACGACCCCAGGGACCACCACCATTTTATATTATGGACAATTATGGATTCAACCCCTCAAAGAGTCTGTAATTGCGTAAAGGTATCTATACATTACAAAATTACCTCATACCATATTAAATAACATTAAATAACATTAAATAACATCAAAACGCAATCACTTAAGTGGATATCTACATTAAAATAGTCATAATGTCTAAAATTCCTCATAGACATATGTCGACCCACTAAATGATCATTACAATCTCCCACTTGGGCCAAATATATTTTTATACATTCAGACATTACATAAAACCTTAGGAGCTCATAATTGTTATCTTATTAAACGTCATTTTCACCAATCTCGTCCATGATCATATCAACACAAAACCAAAGCGGCTTTCGATATATTAAAATTAGTTAAACCTTCAATTATCACAAATGTTAACACAATCAATGACATAGATCTGGTATTGATGTATAGCATGAGAATTACATGTAATGTGATTACAACATGTCTATTCTCAACTAGTCCTACTTTAAAACCTTATGGAGATCAAAAAACACAAACACAGATGAAACCAAAGAACTTTAAACTATATTCTGT
The DNA here is from genome assembly GCA_011799765.1 of Nymphaea thermarum. Classification (NCBI taxonomy): domain Eukaryota; kingdom Viridiplantae; phylum Streptophyta; class Magnoliopsida; order Nymphaeales; family Nymphaeaceae; genus Nymphaea; species Nymphaea thermarum. The sequence goes on from JAANDH010000593.1 coordinate 13,466, forward strand.
AGAAAACTAAATATGTGTCCAATACAAACTCCCACTAAACCAGTACATCATCCAAGAATAACACCCTCATACGAACAACATGTTCGTGAAAGACTTTAGGTATTAAACCCTTGGTAAGCGGATCCGCAATTACAAAGTTTGTCCCAATATTATTTAAAGACACATGACCATTCTATATCCTATCTTTAACAACAAAAAAACTTAATGTCGATGTGCTTCGACTTTGACAAATTGCGGCTGTTATTAGAGCACATGACTGCTGAATTATTATCACACAATAACCTTAGTGGTCTTTCTACACCATTCACAATGCGCAGCCCCGTGACAAAATTCTGCAACCACAAAGCATGATTGGATGCCTCGTAACATACTATGAATTCTGCTGCCATGGTTGAAGTAGCTACTAGTGTCTGTTTGACACTTTTTCATGAGATAGCTCATCCAGCCAATAGAAATACATAGCCTGAAGTAGACTTGCGACTGTCTTGGCACCCAGCAAAATCAGAATCTGAATACCCAATGATTTCCAACTGGTTTGACTTCTTGTATGTGAGCATAAAATCTTTTGTTCTTTGTAAGTACCTCAATACTCTTTTGGCTACTTTTCAATGATCCATACCAGGATTACTTAAGTATCTGCCTAACATTCTAATGATGAATGCAATATCCGGACTAGTACAAACCTGAGCATACATGAGTATCTCTTGATTTGCAATCTTTCATGCCATATCGCTGAAGCACCTTATCAATGTATGCATTTTGTGATAATCCAAGAATACTCCGAGAATGATCTTGAAATATTTGGATCCCTAATACAAAAGATGCATCACCAAGATCCTTCATGTCAAACTTTGTTGACAAAAATTTCTTAGTTTCATGCAATGTGCTCAAATCATTACTTGCCAGCAATATATCATTGACATATAAAACCAGAAAGATAAATTTACCTCAACTGAACTTTTGGTATACACATTCATCAACCATATTAGTCTCGAAGCCAAATGAAACTACAACTTGATGAAATTTGTAATACCACTGACGGGAAGCTTGCTTTAGCACATAAATGAATTTTTTGAGTTTACAAACCATTTTCTTTGCATCCCCTGAAACAAAGTTTTTTGGTTGCACCATATATATCGTTTCATCAATGTCTCTATTTAGAAACGTTGTCTTTACATCCATTTGATGCAGCTTTAAGTCAAAATGAGCCACAAGTTCCATTATGATCCAGAAAGAGTCTTTCGACGAAAATGGAGAGAAAGTCTCTATGTAATCAATGTCTTCCTTTTGAGTAAAGCCCTTTGCGACAAGACGTGTCTTATAACTTTCGATGTTTCCTAATGAATCTCTCTTGGTTTTAAATATCCATTTACAACCAATGAGTTTCACACCTTCAGGTAAGGGAACAACGTCTCATACGTCATTATCCATCGTAGACTTTATTTCCTCATTCATGACATCTATCCACTTATGAGATTTAGAACGCTTTATCGCTTGCGGGAGGTTAATAGGATCATCCTCCATTAAGCCCATATCAACATCATGTTCTTGGAGATAGAAAAAATCACCTGAAAATGTACTTCTCCTCTCTCTAGTGGATCTCCACAGTGACACTTCTACTTGATTTTCTTGAGTTGTTGAGTTTGTTCTTCAGTAGGGAGATCAACATCATTGCTTTTTTCTGAATATGTTGATGGAACAATAGCAGAAATGAATACCTGACTATTGCTTACAACATTTGTATGAGTGACTCTTATCCCTCTTCAAAGGCAATGCTTCTAACCTGATCACCTCCCCAAACTCAATATCCTCAAAGAAATTGACATTTCTCATTTTAAAAAAAGACTTACTGGATGGATTATAAAACTTATAACCCTTTGACCTTTCAGAATACCCAAAAAAGTAACAGCTAACCGTCTTAGAGTCCAGTTTCCTTTCGTTTGGCCTATATAACCTCACCTCAACTGGACATCCCCAAATATGAAAATACCTCATACTAGGTGTTTTGTCTGTCCATAATTCATATGAGGTTTTCGGTACTGTTTTTGATGGCACTCTATTTAGAATATAAGTTGCAGTCTTTAATACCTCTCCTCAGAGGGACTCTGGCAAGGTTGAATGATTAATCATACTCCTTACCATGTCCATAAGAGTCATGTTTCATCTCTCAGCTACACCATTCATTCTAGGAGACCCAGCATGGTGTATTGAGGGACTATACCACATTCTTCTAGGTACTTAGCAAAAGGTCATGGACGTTGTTTACTTGATCCATCAAATCTGCCATAGTATTCCCCACCACGGTCAGATATAACGGCTTTAATCATTTTGCCTAATTGATTCTCAACTTCGGCTTTAAATGATTTGAAAACGTCTAAGGATTGAGACTTCTCATGAATCAAATACAAGTAACCATAACAAGAATAATCGTCTATGAACGTGATAAAATATTGTTGTCCATTCCAACAAGCCATAGGGAATGAGCCACAAACATCTGTATGAATCAATTCTAAGACGTTAGAAGCTCTACCTTTTATACATTCAATGCAAACATTAAAGTCTGCAAAGTCAAGAGATTCAAGAATTTCATTTGACATAAGCCTTTTAATCATTTTTTCAAAAATATGTCCTAGCGTCTATGCCACAACATAGCAGAATTCTCATTGGCTAATTTTCTTAAAGTACCACTAGACGTAACATGCAAGGTTTTAATGATATGAAGCAACCATATCAAGTAAATAAAGGTTATCGCTACCAGACAAAGAACCAGTGGCAATCAAATTTCAGTGCAGAAACAACTTAAATTTACTTTCTCCAAATGAACAATAATAACCAAAATTGTCCAGTAAGGAAATAGAAACCAAATTCTATCTAAAAGATAATACTACAAAAGTTTCTGTCAAATTCAAATAACAACCAGTCTTTAACAATAACCGAAAATCTGCTATGGCTTCAACCTTCGTCTTCTTGTCATCGTTAACATAGATGAATCTTTCAGCATAATTTGGCGTTCGACAATTTAGGCAGCCTTGCATAGAAACACTTATGTGAGTAGTAGCATTCGAATCAACCCACCAAGTGTTTCTAGGTACTGAAGTTAAATTAACCTCAGAACAAACCAAAGTGAGAAGTGCACATTTCATTTCATGCCATACGTGATACTTGGTACAATCTTTCTTCATATGACCTTCACCCTTGCAAATGAAGCAGCCTTTTTGGCCTTCCTTATGCTTCTTAATGGATGAATGGTCAACTACAACTTCCTTAACAATTTTTTTTTCTTACTTTTAAAATTTGAACCATTTAACTCAAGAATAATACTCAAATTTGTAAGTATCATAGAAGCAGAACTCACAGTACAAAGAACAAAAATACCAAAACATGCTCACAATCAATACATGTACAAAGATGAAATAACAAATATAATGAATTTAAATACAATGGCCTAAATCTCATGTACAAAGATGAAATAACAAATATAAATGAATTTAAATACAATGACCTAAATCTCATCACAAGGTACCAGTGCAACATTAATATCCAATCTTTGGATTGAAATATTAACTGCAAGTGGTATTCTTGGTCAACAATGAATATACATAATTAGCCCTATCAAATAACAAGTCTATCTTTGGATTGACTCACTATTTATATGGAAACCTGAAAATATCACATATTCATTGTCATGTACACTTAAACCTGACCAAGCAACAATCCTCCTTTGGGTTGATCATTGCCCGCATGGATTAAGTATACTATCATCTAATGTTCAGAACAGGCAAATTCGTACAACAGATGTCACTTTGGCGACATAAAGTATAAATCTACTCATATCGAACAATAGACATGACCAAAGATCAAATTCATGGTCTAAACATTCATCTAAAGCACATCCACAATTTTAATAACATGCAAAACATGATACATATATTAAAATTCACATACAAAATTGTCTTTCATTGAATCCAAAACCAAATGATTTAATGAAATAGGCCCAAAAGAGTCCAAAATTTTATAAACCGGTACCATTATTGTGCTCAAGTGGGTCAAAAACCGCTGAATCAGCCTTAAAATGGCTCGTATCATTCTTAAACCGCAACTAAAACACCCACAAGGCCCTAAATAGGGTGGAACCGGTCTAAAAATTGGACGTACTGGTCAAAAATAGACCAAATCGGTTCCGAAACCCACCGAACCGGTTTGAAAATGGTTAAAATCGGTTCCAAAACTTAATGAACTGGTCTGAAAAACCCTGAATCGGTTTGAAAACAACTGAATCAGTTTGAAAAACAACTGAACCGGTCTGAAATTGGTCCGAATAGGTAAGAACCATTTTAATTTTGAACTGAATCAGTTTAGAGAAGTGTGAACCGGTTCTGAATTGAATCAAAACAGTCTTAAACCGAATGAACCGGTTCGATTCTCTTCAGAATCCGTTTAAAAAAAGAACCGTTTTACAAAGTTTAAACCATATGGATACGGTCGGGTCCGACATGACCTGATTCAGATCCAAAAAAATTGTATTTTCAAGGGATACGGGTCAGGTCTGACAGGACCCGACCGGATCCGAATGAAGAGTATTTTCAAAATTTAAACCATATGGATACGGGTCGGGTCATGTTGGACCCGACCCGGATCCGAAGTTCTTACCGCAAAAATTTTAAACCGGATGGGTACGGGTCGGTCCGACAAGACCCGACCCGGATCCGAAGGAACTATATGGATATGGGTCGGGTCTGACATGACCCGACCCGGATCCGAAAATTCTTAAATAGAGGTGCGGACGTCAAAAAGAATTTTTTTTAAATACTAATGGATTCGAGTCGGGTCTTGACCTGACCCGGGTCCGAGCACCCACCACTCGACCACGCGAGCAGTTGCCGGCATCGGCTCCACCGTTCGCCTGCCGTTTGGCAGGCGAACGATGGAATGCCATCGGCAGGCCACCCAACAACATGGGTCGCCGCTGGCGGGCTGCACCAGGACAGCCGGAGGTCGACCGTCGTCTAAGGGCCAGCCGACGTTTGCCAAAACGGTGGATTCTGGCCGTCCACCTTTCTCTTTCTTTTTTCTGCCCTCTTTTTCTCCTTTGGGTGGCTGCAACTGCGGCTAGTAAGCCACCGACAGGCCACCCAACAACGTGGGTGGCAGCCGGTGGGTCGCACCACGACGGCCGGCCGTCGCCCCTTTGACTGGTCGGTCATCGCCCCTCCAACCGGTTGGCTGTCACCCCTTTTTTTCCTCTTCCTCACACGGTAGGGATACGGAAGCCCGACGGCTTCCATTGCCCACCTCGGAAGCCCGACGATTTCCTCCCAATTGGTGGGTTGCATAGCGTCGTCTGGTGCCAGCGACCTCGCCGGCCGTCGCCCCTCCCTCGTGCCTCTTTCTCCAGTTGCAACGGAAGCCCAACGGCTTCCATAACCCATGGCGATGCAAGCAGTCACCCCCTTTCCAATTTTTTTTTTTTTTTTTGTTTTTTTTTGCAAACGAAGAAACAAGAAGATTGGAAAAGGGAAGAAGACACAAAATTCATCCAAAAATTCAATGATTCAACAATGAACATAGGCTCTGATACCAATTGTTGGAGATTTTCCTCATGCATACATAAAATGAATATGCCCTAAACAAGATCATGTTCATGCTAAATCATTGAAACAAAACTTTAACTGTAGCGGAAGCGTACCTGAATCCATCTGAACAAATGGACGATCGGATTGCAGTAGGATCTTCCAGGGCCTGATGTTTCAAGCAACTGTTGCACGACCCTAGGGACCACTACCATTTTATATTATGGGCAATTACGTTTCAACCCATCAAAGAGTCTGTAATTGCGTACAAGTATTTATACATTATAAAATTACCCCATACCATATTAAATGACGTAATATCTCAAAACACAATCACTTAAGCAGATATTTAGATTAAGATAGTCATAATGTCTAAAATTCCTCTTAGACATATGTCAGCCCACTAAATAATCCTTACAATTCCATCTCGATTGAAGGATGTATGGGTCTACCTCTTCAGCTTTGGCATAGTGGTATGCACATAGCTTCAAGGTGGGTTGACTGACTTCATGTTGGCGGATCTCATTCCACACCATCATTTGGAGATTATGGTGGGGATCACGGAGACCGTTCGATCTAGCTGCTGAGGAAATTTGGCAATTTTGTGTAAATGAGTATAATGCTGCCCTTGCGTCCGTTCATCATCAGTGCAGTGCAGCTACCACGCTGTTCAACTCACCTTCAATAGAAGTATGCCCGTCTCTGTCTGAAATTTTCTCATGTTTCTGAAATTTTCTTTGATATGGCGCGTGATCTTGGGTTTGGCAGTGCTGATTAGAAACACATTCTTACTGTTAAGACATTTACTGCTGATTGGGAGCCAATTCTTACTGTTGTGACATTACTGCTGATTGGAAGCCAATTCTTACTGCTACTGTTATAACAGATTATCTTTCCTTTTCTGCATTGCAATAGGCAAGCTGAGGTTAGGCAAATCCTTATCAGTTTGATGCAAGTTAAGTCGATGTTGAAATCAACGGCAACTCCTTGTGACATTTGAGCATTGTTTCCTTTTCAAAAGCAATATAAGTACCCTATGTTGCTTACTTGCAGGAGCGCACCTTGAAGTTATTTGAGTTGATGCTCAGATCCCCTGCGCCAGATTGCAGTTAGGACACTGAATAAAGCATTGCAAGTGTTTAATTTCAAGCTTGCTAAAATCTAATAACTGCCCATGCAAATTCTTTAACTGACACATAATTTCCAAGATTGTGGATGTGGCATCCATGGATGGCCTTCAGTTGGTTTTACGATGAAGGACCTTTTACATTGAATCTATCTTGCTTAATGTTGGACCCCACCTTGCCACCTTGCACAAGAGAGAGGAAGCCTTTTCTTATGAAGCTCATCCCCTCTTGGATCCCACTGCCCGACTCGACCTCCTTGTCTACATCACAAGTTTAGTTTTTAATTTACATGTAAATAATAGTAGATATTAGGTAGTCTTTACATGCATGCTATGCATTTAGGTTAACAAGAGTTGGATACTGGCTCTAAACTTAGTTTAGTTTAGATAATTTATTTTTATCTTACATCTAACTTGTGGATGTGATTAATTTTGAGATGAATTTGGATGATTTTTTACTTCTACTTTTGGACCTGTCAAATCCAGACTCTAGCTAGTATCTCAAGACAAAATTTCATCTAAATTAGACTCAATTTGCTTGTATTTTGGGAGACAGTTTGAATTATAGTTTAGTTCATAGCTTCACTCTACTGTGGTGCATGTCAAGCTATATCATTAATATGTTTAATATTTGACACAAAACGAAAAATGTAGGAATTTGCAAGAGATGGTTGGTTTTTCAGTGTACTAAGAAGCAAACTTTGCTGGTAAGAGACTTAAATGACATGTTGATGATGGCTGAACGTGCCTTCGCAGATGCAGACAGGCTCTTCAAACGACCTTGGTACAAGCATCTGGTAGGTTCCCATTTTATTTAAGTTGTATCATATCATGGGAAAGGCATGTGCTATCAAATGGTACATATCATCTGAGTTGCATTTGATGCACGTGCATCTTTATAGGTTGATGATGATATTGCATTTCTCATGTGTATATATCATGGACAGTATTTTTTCATTTCTTTCATCTTAAATTCCTCCTCTTTGTTGTAGGATCATTCGAGTTTTCTTGTTTGAAGAGCAGAAAATTATTAAGAAGACATTGACACCAGGGTCTTCTTCAAGAAACTTTTGACAGCATCAATTGTGTGCACAGATTTGAGTTTTTTGGAATGTGTTGTTAAAATCACAATGAAGAGTGGTTTTTGTGACTGAAAGACAATGTTTTATTTTCTCCTGTCATTGTAATTTGTTACTCTTTTTGTGCAATTCAGTAATATTTAATTATTGGTTCTTATCTAGTATATTTTTTACCTACATTTATATACTTGATTATTATTAAATTTTTTGAGGTTGTAACTTGCAATACTGCTAAATAAATTCTTGGTGTCAAGCTACCAACATGTTGTTTCAATATTATACTTATAATATTTTTATCCTAGCTGTCTTTTTGTTGGATTGTGCTTTTACGCTCGAAGGTTGTAGCAGTTTATGTGAATCCAACAGTCTCCCAATTCCAGAATTTTATTTCTATTTAAATCGAACAAAGAATTTACAATTCTGAAATCAAAATTCCAAGTTATCAAACACATATACAAATGAAATTGGATGGATTTTTTATTTATTTTGAGGTATAATTTTGATTTCAGAATCAAAATTTCAGTCTGATCAAACACCCCCTAAAGAGTGACGAGCCAATTTCAGATTCTTACTCAAATCGATGTTGACCTACAAACCACAACAACAACATTAATCAAGAAACTTCAAAGTGTGACCCAAGCAGTTCACGTACAGTGCCTGCGTTGGACTGCCATAGCTAATTTAATTTGTCCAAGGCATTCTATGATGAAGATGACGTTGTTTCAAATGGCGCAAGGTGAATAAGGCGCTTCAATGGTTGATTTCGATCATGAATGGCCCGTAAACCGTCTCCTAACCCTCCTTTAGATGTTGACGTTAGTTTCTATCAAGCAAACATCGTCATACAAATCTAATCCACAGGAAGGTCGTGCCAACCAAGCAAGGCACACATATACGATATATATATATATATATATATATATATATATATAGTAAGGTGGGCATCCCGTTAAGGAGTCGGGCTCGGGCCTAGTCCAACTATTCAAAACCTAAGTTTGAACCCGACCAGATTAACATCAAATTTATATTTTTAATATAAAATAATGTATATATATAATAAAATAATATCAAATATTAGTTAACAAGCAAAGTCGGGCTTGCTTAAGAAGCATACACTTCATAAAGAAAAAACACGAGTCAAGGTGTTTTTTAGAAAAAACTCCTTGAGGAAGGGCAGTGAGGTGCACGACATCCTGAAGCGTGCACCTCACTTAGTAGAGGCGTACGCCTCTACCTGTGGCAGGTTCCTCAAGTACATCCTGAAGCGTGCACCTCACTTAGTAGAGGCGTACGCCTCTACCTGTGGCTGGTTCCACACTTGAGGAGTACGTCTCAAGGACAAAGTCACCTCCCCTCCACAGTGCATCGGGGGTGTCCGATGCACTACGAGGTGCAGAGAGAGGGGAGGCCGCCACCTCCCCTCCACAGTGCTGGTGACACCTGACAAGGAATCGTTGGCAGTTCTGGGCAGCCGGCGATGCTTCGCCAGGCGTTGCCAGCACCAGGAAAGGGAGGCGATGGCCTCCCCCAAAACATAGATAATGAAGCATTCGATCTTGGATACACAGAGAAGGAAAGGCAGAGGGAGAGAAACAAAGTGGAGATGGAGCGAAAGAGGGGAAGTGGAACGAGCTTACCTGTGAAGAAATACGATCGGTCGGTCGATCGATCGAAGGAAGAAGAGGCAGATGGCTTGCTGAGCGAAAGAGGCGCTCGGTCGATCGAAGAAGAAGATGCAGTGGCAAGGGAGAAGTGGAACACACACAATGGAAGAAGCCCTAACGGACAAAAAAAAAAATCCTCGACAAAAAGTCGGACCCTCACGGGTCCAACTTTTTTCCAGGGTAAATTTACCCTGGAACTCGATTTTGAGCGCAGTAAACTTTCCCACATTTGATGGCGCTGGTTGAAACCGTACAAAAAAGGAAAAAACTCCTCGATAAACAGTGTTTTTCCTGGCCATCAAACGTGGCTTTATGGATCTTTGGTGCAATATATAGTACTTGTTGATGTTTTGCCTTGCGTTCAGTTGATCATGCCAAGCGAGTGAAATTCTTTGCAAGTTATTTGGTGGATAAGACTTATTGAATGAGGCAGTGAAAAAGGAGTTGTTGCAAGAGGGTGTGTGTTAAGGCCAAGTTATAGAACTTGAGCTTGAGGTCAGAGCAACACATAGAAGTTTTAATTTACCACTACCCCTACTTAAGGTGGTTCATGTTCTTCTTTGAACTCACCCAAAAATTCTCGAGGCAATCTTAATCATTCATGAAATAGAGTTCCAATGCAATCCTGCTGGGGGAAGGCCCCCGACCATTTTATTAAATATGCACAAAAGGTACAAAAGAGTGGAAGGAATGTACACACTATACAAAAATGTCACTTAAGATAAAGACCTAAGTGACAAAATCAGTTCCATCCACGAGAAAGGGGGTCCCAATGAAGGATAACATTGGATTGCGAGGAGTGAGACAAAATGATACCAACCTCTTTAGAGGGGTTACAACAGCAAAATTTAAGTAGCGACTTCAGCCTGCTTATATTCTGGAAATCTGGTTGCCGTTGAGTTTGATCGCGGATCATCCGCCACATGACTTTAATCCACTGCATATTGTTAGAAAGAACCTGTACATTCTGCCCCTCAATCTGCACTATGGATAAAAGATGTTCCAAGCAATAAGTTTCATGGAAAAAAGAATTTGAGTTGAAAATGAACAGGAAACCTGAGAGTGCTTCTTTGTGTCGAATTTGTCTTCTAGTAGATATTAGTGCCCCAACCTTAACAGAGTCCTCCACTTTAACAGTAGCTATTTGGATAAGAAACTCATAGTTTGCTTTGAGGAGATTCAAGCCAGGGATGAAGCTGGTTTTCACCCAAAGGGAGATCTCCCTTCTCTGATCTTGGGGCCAGTTAAAAGATTGGTAAACCAGGCAGCATTCCTTCCAGATTTTGTCGATATTATGTTGTGGGCAAATGAGCCGGTCTTCGAAAACTATTGAATTCCTCCAAACCCAAACCTTCCATATCACAATTGGAAAGGTTGAACGCCAGCACCGGCTCAGCTATCCCCTCTTGAAAGAGGAGGTGGTCCACCACTGGATAGCTTGTGGGAAAGACCTGAGAGTTCGACAACATTTGCGAAATTTAGTGAAGATGAGCTACCAAAGGCCAGTAGTGGCCGGACAGCCAAAGAACAGGTGGTTGATGGACTCTTCATTAGCTAAGCAAAGAGGGCATCTATTCGGCATGTGATACCCTCGCCGTTGGAGGTTGTCCATAGTGCTCAACTTACCTTCACTCGCGATGTAAGTGTACCATTGAGCCCTAGGGTGAACTGCAACATTCCAAATAGCCCTTTTCCATTGAAGGGGGTTATCTTTCTTTCTGACGTTCTCCCAAATGAGCTGCCAAGAAACATTATCCCATTGTAATCCCTTCCATTGCCACTAGTCTTGGGATTGAGAGAGACCGATATGGTTTAGGTGGGGTATCACCTCCATAACCAAGCGGTTAGCATCAAAATCATACTGAGTGGCAGTCTTTAAACCTGCAACAGAAATGGAGCGCATGGCCTCTAAAATATGGAACTTGGAGGAAGGAACTTTGGACATCAAAATGCCCTCCCCCCAATCATCCAACCATGCTCGAGCTGCAGTGCCACTTCCCAAGGACCATCTGACCTCATGTTTGATGGCGTCCCATCCCCATTCTATGCTTTTCCAGAGCCAAGAATCTTTGGCCTTGCCCTTGCGTGTCCATAAACTGTGATTCATAAGACATTTCTTCGACACAAGGGTAGCCCAAGAGGAAGACGTGTGGCCAACTTGCAAAGCAAGATAACCCAAACAGGCTCTATTAAGGTCTGTGAGGCTTTTCAACCCCACGCCGCCCTCCCCTTTAGGTCTGCAAAGCTTCTTCCAAGCAACCAAATGGTGTTTGCGAATACGAGTTCAAAACATTGAAAATAAGAGAGAAAATAAGAACGATCGTACTGAACTGATATAAATAATTACACAAAGATTTGTAACTTCTTAATGCTTTCGATATTCTGAAATAACTGCAGAAGATAGAATTACCAACATAACATTGTCAATTCAGAACAAAGTTCTATACAGGAAGTCGATCAGTGCGTGCTTACAATTTCTTATGTGATGGAAAATTTATGCAGTGTTGATAAAACTGGATTTTTTGATCTGAATGTGTTTCAAAAAAGTACTCAAGGATCTGTGTCAATCAAATCAAATTGCATCAAATCAGGATAATTTTTTAATTGAGAAGCATAAACAGTTGAGTTTTGTGAAAACCCCAAAATAAATAAAGATAAGAAACTCAACAATATTAGAAGTTAGGTAAATGAAACGAACAGTAGTTTATAAGTTTTGGGTATGGTGTTAATATTTGTTGCATTATGTGTTGTTAATATTTAGGGGTGAGATAACGATCCACTTGTAATGCAAAAAACTCAGTTCCTTTGTCTGAAATGCCCGTTCCATATGATAGTTATATTACTCTTAGGCAGAGGCAAAACTGCACATGAAAGAATCTCTTGGTATCTTAAAATGTTCAAAAGATGTATGCACATTCACAGACGGCCTTAAGTTGCTTGGACACACACACAACACCGCCGAAGAGTAACAAAATAAACTAAATTTGGTTTCGGACACGATGATCTGTAGCATTCCAGCAAAAGCCATTACCTAGTCCAATTACATACTCCTCCCCACCAACCACGCCCCCAATTACATACAAATCATTACCTAGTCCAATCACTGCAAACCCAATTCTGCTCTGGAAATCTGTTCCTGGTGCGACCACCCTCGACGTCTGGTGTTTTACCCAATTACTTCATAAACTTTGAACCATATTATACACATAAACTCTCTCTCTGTCTTTCTCTAACTGTTTGCCATAATTTTATTTCGTCACAAGCAAACAAGCACATCGCCACAAGCAAACAAGCACATCGCCACCAGGTGGTCAATTGTCCACCCACAAACTGAGATTCATGTTTGAGGAAGGCCACCCAAATACTGGTTTGATGAAATTAATGGAATTTTCAGTCCTAATTGATGCAGCTGGCCCGTTGATTAACCGGTTGATTAAATTTCCCCAAAGAGCTTCCACTTTTTTCTGAAATTTCAAATACAATGGCTAATATCGGCCTTCAATTGAAGCGAGCCCTGCTAAAAACGTGAAAAGTTTAGTTTTGCACATTGCCTTTTTAGACTGAGAAGAGCTGGTACTTATGACCATCGGTGCAATAAATTTAACTGAGATTTTAACCTGACTTAAGGGGAAATCAATGCTTAAATGCAGGCCCTTGTGTGATAATCAGACAAAATAAGACCATTCTAATGAAAAATCACTATACGCAGACACTGACAAGCACACGCACACACACACGACAGAGCAAAACGTTAAACAATGCTGAAAACAAAAAGAAAGGTTTGGTTCGTAAATTTTTGTCATTGCATCGGAAGTGCATCTTTATAAACTGCCTAGGGCAATCATGCAGAACGGCATCTAGTGCCTAGTCAATTAAATTTCGTCATATACATTATCGACGGACTGGACTTGGGTTTTTATAGGCCATTGATTAGCTTTATATTTCCTGCATATAAGATCTGAATTATAGCTTCCACCATAAAATGACGGCAATGGATAAGCTAAGCGTCACCTACAGTGGTTAATTTACCGCTAATAATTTAGTTTGCGGGTTTCTTGCACTTTCAGGGGTAAAGCCAGGGGTACCGGGGGGGCCTTGGCTTCCCTTCATAAAGAAAAAAAAAATTACATATAGATTTTAAAAAATTTCACTTGTCATATATAAAAAAATTTTAAAAATAATATTTCAGCTCAATGTCAAAAATTTAGGAACTTTAAATTGAGCCGTACTCATGAAAAAAAAATTTGACTCCACCCCCCTACTCACTTCCACCATTTATAAAAAAACCCAAAGGGCGCAGACACTCTCTCTCCCTCTTTACTTGATGAGATCATCTCATTTCTTACATTTTAATCTCTACCCATTAAATGAGTAGGAAGTGGAAAGAAAAAGAAAGTGGGGCAAGAAACGTTATAAGAGGATCTCGATTTTCTCATCTTCCACCACTCTTTCTTCCTAGCTTCCTCCTGTCCTACTTCTTCCTGTTGGTGTTTCGGAAAGCCAGGAGATAAAAAAATGATAATAGCAGCGTTCTTTTAAAAAGATTTGGAAAAGCATTCAAGCGACCCCAATAAATCCCGATAGCTCTGAAGTTTCCAACTAGAATAATCAACGCAGGCTGATGAGAGTTAAAGACACAAAGAAAGAGAGAGGGAGAGATAGAGAAATGAGATCTGCAATCGGTTCCAAATCCAACGAACAACAGCAAGAGGCAGAATAATCGCGTTCCACTGCCTGCTTCACCAGGCCGCCGATGTCGTCGGCTCCACTGCTTCACCTTGCAGGAAGAAGGGAAGGGAGCTGCGAAAGGGAAGGGCACACCAGCAGCAGTGGCTGCCTGGAGAGACGCATGAGCAAACAGAGAAAAGCCTTAACAGTTAACGGGCAGTTTTTTTGGTTCCGGATACTTCTTTCCACCCTCGGAGGTGGAACAAAATTTTTGAAAAAATTATTCCAGGAAAGAGACCAACGGTCAGATTTTTCGTCCCTAATTTGATGGGGAAATTTTTTTTTTCTGAACTTGAATCTTTTTCCTTCAGCTTCAATACATTTCCCCTCCATCAAACGTGCCCTTAAACGGGAGTAGAATTCCCCTCCATCAAACTTGCCCTTAAACGGGAGTAGAATAGGAGAAAGGCATTGTATAAGGGGAAAAAAACATTGTTAAATACAATTTTTTTTGTCTTTTCTATTCTATATATATATATATATATATATATATATATATATATATATATATATATATATATATTAAATGATGACTCAGGCTATTTAATTTATCATAATAAATGGTTAAAAAAATAAAAAAGTTGCAATTAGTTTGTATTTTCTTGTTTTTCTAACTATCCAATTTATACACCCTTCAATCGTTCTACTCATTTCATCCTACTCAACTTTTATATATATATATATATATATATATATATATATATATATATATATATATATATATATATATATATATATATATATATATATATATATATATAATGCCAATGCATCGGTTCGGTTCCTTTTCGTGCGTCTAATGAGAAGTTGGGAGTCGGTTCATTTCGCCGCTTTTCGTCCTGAGTCCAGGCGTCTCCGGTTCGATCTTATCTCGTTCTCTCCTTCCGGCCTCCCCTTCCCTCTCTCCCGACTCCCTTTAGATTTTTCTTTCTAGTGCTCTTGCATCTCTTAGATGCTCGAGTTTAAGGTACCGTCTCTGTAACTCTTTATTTTTTCGCTTCTTTTTCATTTTTTTTCCGGCTTCTTTTTCGTGATTTTCGGTTTGCCGGCCTTATGAATCGACCACTATTGTTCTTTTGAAAGTCCTTCTTTCGTTTTTTGGTGCTTTTGTGGGAACTTTATCGTGTTTTTGTTCCTGGTGTTTTCTTCTTTGATTTGAAAGGTTTCTACGTTTTTTGGTTTTCTGTGAAATCAATATTCTTCGTGCGCATACGGTGATCTCACTTCTTGGGGTGGTTTTTGGTGCAGGGTTAGCGATCATGGAATTCTGCGAATCTATGCCTTAACTCCTTTTCCTTGTGTTGCTTTGGATATCGATCTTCTTGTGCTTTCCTTCTCTGTCGACCTTTTACGGTCTTCCCAACATATCTTAAATCGTGCTTTTCATCTCTTGCTTTTCGAGCGATCACTGTTTACTGGTCGCTTTTAGCTGCCACGTCGTGATTTTCGTTTCCTGTAAGCAGGCGCTTGCTGTTTAGGCTAGAACTTTGCTTTAGTAATTCTAGGGTTGCTGTTTCGTCGATTTCCTGGCTTGATTAGTGGAGACTTTGCTGCACGTTCTGGGTTTTACTCAACTTGCTTTAGTCTCATCAATTTCAGTGACTCTATGCCGTTAAGTCTCTTCATGGTTTCTCTGCAATGATTTAACCTTGTATTTTGCTTTCTAAGGCTCATCTTTTCCTCGATTCGTTTTATTTCTGGTTGGTTGTTTTGGAGCTCGAACTAGTCTTTCCTTTGGGGCTTCTGTATGAAAGCGTGACAAATTTCTTTCTTACTTCGATCTTTTTCCTTTCTGTGCGTATTCTACTTCTCAACGAATCCTTGTATTTGTGATTTTTAGGCTTCTTCATAGCCAAGTTTTCCTTGTTATTCCGGGTTTCAGTAGCTTAGCTGCTCATAAGCCGTTTTGTTAAATGGAAGCCATGGGTTCTAATGGCTTCCCTACTTCCCCTGTCCCTTCTAATCCGGCTGTATTGGATGTGAAGCCTCTCCGGACACTAAGTCCTATGACTCCACATCCTTTCATGTCGATGCCTGGGTATGCGCCTCCGGGTAGCTATCCCTTCATGTGTTTCAACCCCTATGCTCCTTACCCGCCCGGTGCTTCTCTGTCTCATCCGTCCTCTCAAGTATCTACCCAACCATCAACTCCTGAACCGATCCCTCTCGCTGAAGCACGTGAGGTCATCGATGTTGATGAAATATCTGATGCGCCTCTGAATCCACAGCCATCTAGCCTCAAGCAACCCAAAACAGGATCTGCTGCATCTGTATCTGCACCCTCCAAGGTTCCAAGTTCTTCTAAAAGGAAGGTGAATGAGGAAAGCAAGACGGCAGAGAAAGCAGAGAAAACTAGCAGGAAATCTGCCTTAAAGAAAGCTGAAATCAGCACGCCTTCTCCACTCGTTGGCGAAACCAAGAAGGGAAAAGGATCTGCTAATTCAGGTAGCAACGGTAGCCGCAGGTTTGCAGGTACTGGTGAAAGCAGTAAGAAGAAGCAAAAATCATACAGAGACAAGAAGAGTAGGAAGGAGGTATTGGCAGAAGTTCCTGAATACGTCACCTCAAACCTTACTGACAGGGAGTCAGTCGAGCGGATACTGATGATTTTTGATGCAGTAAAGCGCAGGGTCAATCAGACAAATGATTCACGCGCCAGGGGAGCAACAGGTGGTAGTAGTATCCGCCCCGACTTGAGAGCCTCAACTACTATGACATCCAAAGCACTAAGAGTGAACAGTGAAAAGAGGATAGGAAATGTCCCTGGGGTGTATATTGGTGATATTTTCTACTTTAGGATAGAGATGTGTTTGGTTGGTCTGCATGCACCAAGCATGGCGGGGATTGACTACATGACTGCAAAATTTGGTGAAGTTGAAGATCCAGTTGCTATAAGCATAGTGTCTTCTGGTGGATATGAAGGGGATGTTGATGATGGAGATGTTCTAATATACAGCGGTCATGGTGGTAGTTGTAGCAAGGAAGGGAAGCAGGAAGATCAAAAGCTTGAACGAGGTAACCTTGCTTTGGACCGAAGCCTGGGTCATTCTGTGGAGATAAGGGTGACGCGTGGTGTGAAGGATTCAAGTTCTCTGAATGGAAAGGTGTATATCTATGATGGCCTCTACAGCATTCAGGAGTCTTGGATTGACAAGGGAAAAGGAGGCTTTTCCATTTTCAAGTACAAATTGGTTCGGCTACCAGGGCAGCCCGTTCTTGGAAGCTTGATCTGGAAGCAGGCTCTGGCTTGGAAGGAGAATCCTGCTTCTAGGGAAGGGGTTATTATTGCTGATTTGTCAGTAGGAATGGAGAATACTCCTGTCTGCCTAGTGAACGTAGTTGATGATGAGAAGATACCGCCTCATTTTTTTTACATTTCGAGAGTGAAGTATGAGAAAGCCATCAGCTTGATGAAGCCAATATCCGGATGCAAGTGCCAAAATGCATGCCTCTCGAGCAGCACAGGGTGCAACTGCACTCAACTTAATAGTGGTGAATTTCCTTATGTCGCTAATGGGATTCTTGTGAGTCGGAAGCCTGTTATCTATGAGTGCAGTCCAAATTGTTCTTGCTTCTCTATCTGTCGCAACCGGGTGTCCCAAAATGGGGTGAAGCTTCACTTTGATGTGTTCAAGACAAAGGATAAGGGCTGGGGTCTTCGTTCATTGGACCCTATAAGATCAGGGACTTTCATTTGTGAATATATAGGTGATGTTATACCCAGAAATAAACTAGATGATGACAGCTATGATGATGAGTATATCTTTGATGCCGGTCACACGAGAGAGAACTTGTTGGAGTGGGATGGTATGTATGAACTACTTGGAGAACCAAGACCTGCAAAAAACAGTCAAAATTTTGAATCATTTCCATTCGTCATAGATGCAAAGAAGTCTGGGAACGTAGCTCGCTTTATGAATCATAGCTGTTCTCCAAATGTATTCTGGCAACCTGTATTGTATGATCACAATGATGAAACAAGTCCCCATATAATGTTCTTTGCAAGAAAGAATATTCCTCCATTGATGGAGCTGACATACGACTATGGGATGAGCAAAGCTCAAACTGGCAGATGTAGGTCGAAGATGTGTCTCTGTGGATCCAGTAATTGCAGAGGATATTTTGGTTAGGATAGGGTTGTTAGAAAGTCCTCAAATACACAGCTGCTTTTTGGAGAATGTAAGTACACCAAACCACAGCACATATTTTTGCATTGAAACTCAACTTTGGAATGATACCAACAGTTCTGCAAGCTGACAGAGTGCTCATAATTTACAAAAATTTAGTTTGCTGTTTAATATGTAGTTTAATGATAAGGAATGCAAAGTCCTTGGTTGTCTTGGATTTTCCTTGAAAGGAATTGTTTTGGGCGATTTCTGGTTGTTATGTGCATGAAATTAGATTTCTCTACTTCAGGAATCTTGCTTTTCTGGCTTCTGATCTTTTAAAGATATGGTTAGTTCTAATGTAAATTTCTAAAATTGTTTGAGTTCTGTACTTGAAGGTCTGGTTAGCTGTGATGTTTGAAATTGCGCTACCTTTTATCCTTGAATAGATTTTAACTGAAGATTAGGTAAATGATCAATAATGGAAGTAAATGAGTATACTAGTGTCATCATGCAAGATGAGGATCTTTGTGCTACTACTGTCTCATCGTTAAGATTAGTGCATGGAATGTCACACATATTGGTATGGAACACGTATTGAGAATATATGTTTGATGTTTTAATAGACTTGCAGAAATAATGTGTTAAATGGTTGTTCTTTTATTTCTATGTAGGCTTTTCAGGATTGGCATTGCTACCTCTAATATAAAAAAATTCTTAAGTTACTACTCCAAGCATTCTCATTGTTATACTTGTCTGTATCATGAAACCATCTGGGCATATTTATGTTAGATTAGCTATGCCTATATCTGTAATTTTTTTAAAGAAGAGTAGCCCCTGGGAAAGACCTAAAAGTTGCAACTTGGTGCTAGTGCTGATAATGTGTCTTGTGCATGTCCATGAAGTTTTGAGAAATTCGAACATTCCTGGGGAGAGAATGATACAGAGGTAGAAGGTTGTTGGTTGAACTCTATTCCTTTGTGTATATCAGGAATCTATTGGTCAAAAGGGGCTGGAGAAAGCATGACTCAATTGTTACAAGCTCTTTGAATGGTGGTGAATTTCTTCTCTGGAGTCGGTTAATCATAATTTTTGAATGCATACTACTTTTGAGAAACATAAATATAGATTTTGGTCAGCAGATATGTCTATATGTGATAATAATATATGAGAAACAACTTGGTTCACGGGTTATATTTCTTTATGATAATATATTGCCTTATTATTGCAATTTGCAAATATATAACTGGCTGATTCTAAGATGCTGAAAGGATGTTTTTCGAGATAGGGGTGATAATGGAGCCTGTTGCAGATGAGGAGAACATCATTAGCTTAGGAGACTTCCAATGAAACAGATTTCCTTGGTGGGGTCTTCCTAATATCTTGATCCTGTAACCAAGCTGTCCGGGTTTTGCAGACATGAACTGAATGGCCAAGTGGATACTGGTTGCATCATTCTTTATAAACTTTAACTTCATCTGTAGAGTAACAATGTCTTGCATGGAAATATGTGTTGGAGATCTATTAACATTTCCAAGACCTTTTGTCACTCCTCCTCGGTTTCATATTATGTTAGGTATGGAACTTTGGAACGAACAAGCCAACAAGATTTGTTTTGTTCCATCAAAGAGCCGCTATTTCATGTTGCTCATTCAAAATTTATATCTGCAAATTTGGTGGTTGTCGTATCAATAGTTTTGCGGTTTCTAACAATAATTGCAGCTTTTGATGATCAACCAAGGCCTTTATGATTATTTATTTCTGATGTTAAAGTTTGGTCTGTAATAAACTATAAGTTAACTGTAAACTGATGCTGAACTGTTCTTTTTTCCAGTTCTCTTCCTTGCTGAGGTAATCGATGCAGGTTTTGACTTCTCCCAGTAGCTGTCACTTCATATGCTGTGTCACATGGTTAGTTTTTCTCCTGTACACTTCAGGTCTGACAATTGCATAAAGCCACTTTATAGTTGATATTATGTAGAAGATATAAATCGACTTCAGAAAATAGCTTATGGCTGTTGCTTATGGAGCCCTACCTGTTCTTGAATGTTTACACGTGATGGTTAACCTGTGCATGTCTGGTTTCTCTTCCTATTTGGCCCTACTACTTTTCATGGCATTGTTTTCAATTTTTCATCTGTGCTGAAACGGGGTTGGCTTCACACTCAAGTGCTCTACGGTTGATGCATGGGCTTCTGGATGTGAGGTTAATATTTTTCTCTCTCCACATATCTGGCGGTGGAATACTGCTGTTGGTTCATTTTTTTGGTTGCATACATGTTTCATTTGGAGTCCAATTTTCTAAGTGGAAACCAATGTGCTTATTTTGCTTACACAAGTCCCATGTGGTTCCAGTGGCAGAGCTGGACGTATTTAGAGGGGGGCACTAACCATATATTAGCAGCGCATTTTATATGTAAATATGAAAAAATTTGGGGTTCACCAATATATAAATAAGGTATTTTTATTACGTTGTGTGGGCAATTGCTAGCACATGCCCATATGTGGCTCCGCCCAGCAGTTGAGTACTTTGGATGGGTATTTTGGGACGCTATTTGAGAAATTCTCACATGGATGGTGCAACTCGTTATTGAAAGTTGTTTCTCCATACACCATTTTTTATGGGAAAATGAAAAAGTTGCCACATCCAATGAGGCCAGACTCTGGAGCTAAGATCTTTGAATTTTAAGATCTGAGGTTATTAAATTCTTTGTTTGACAGCCTCCAGATGGTGAGCCTCTCTCTCTCTCTCTCTGAGGTTCTCTCTCGCGCTACTTTCCCTTTTACGGGAGCAATCACTAGTTGGACAATGATTTAATATTTGTCAGCCGCCTTTCTGGCACAAATGTTATGCTCACCTGACTAGAATCGTATGCAAAGTATGTAGCTGTCATGCTGACAACAATGCTCTTTCCTGGAGGATTCATGCTTGTCTTCAGTTGCAATTAGCTAGAGCTCATTTGCCTAGCGTAGGTCCCTGTTAGTTCGAGGTGCGTTGGAGCCCATTGAACCTTGATATGAACTAAAGAAGTTGGCTCAGACCGTTGAGGCATTTGGGTGCACTATAGCAGCCAGACCAATAGCAGTAGCTGGGGTGTTGATGAGGTGGCAACTAGAATGGCAATCGGCGAGGCGATGGTTCAGACATTTTTGAAGGTTGAAGAATCGAGTTGAGGTGAGCACACATATCATTAAATCTTGGGCAAAAGGCAGCTGATACTAGAGTTGCATATATAAGTATATTTGTAATTTAAGATGTCATTTAACCTTTCCTGTGGGCTTGCATGGTAGAAGTTTTGTTTGCTTGCATTTAAGGAAAATTAACGAGGAACTTTTCGTATCTAATGAAAGGGGTTTTTCATTTATTTCTTTAACTGAATCTCTCACTTCCATTTTTTTTTTGTCTAATCAACACCCATGGATGATAACATGATCTGCTCTTTATTGTCCACAATTCACAATAGTTAAGCAGGGGCTATCAATAAGATGTTGATTTCTATTTTCATTTTTTGTGGCCATGTAGATCTACCGTTGGCTTAGCTTGGTCTACATAAAACGTATTAGGTAATGTTTGCTTGCATATAGGGAAATTAATGACAGGCCCTTTTCCTATCTAAAGAAAGGGGGTTTTCATTTATTTAACTGAATCTCTCACTCATGTTTTTTTCCTAATCAACACCCATGGACGATGGCAAGATCTGCTCTTTGTTGTTCACAATGCAGTGGTCAAGTTGAGGCTACCAATAAGATTTTGATTGGTCAAGCATGATTGGCATAAGAAAACACATAATGTGCAATCTCTCTCTTTCATTTTTTTTTTTTTTTAAGTCGAAACACGTGGATGGTGACAAGATTTGCACTCTATTATCCACGAGGAAGTGGTTAGTAGATGATACCAATAAGATTTTGATATATTGTAAAAACATGGCATGATTGGCATGAGAAAATTCGTAGTGTCTTGTGTACATATTGCATCATTATTCAACTAATGCCACGTTGATAGATAGCATTTATATATGGTACCGTTGTTATCTTGCGCTTTCATGTATAGCGGCCAGTTTTTGAGTTTGCATCCTTACGGACTGGTAATCCTTACGGACTGGTATCAATTGTAGTGATTTGCTCAGGTAGATATGCTAGATGATAGGAGGTTTAGAGCAAATGTAAAATTCATAAGATGGTTCTCAAAGCCACCATGCTACTCAAGAATCACCTGTGGCAAATGGCAATAAATTGGGAAGGACCTTTCGTGGTTGAGGAGGCGTTGCTCAACAACTGTTATGGGGGTGAAACTGTTAGATCTTGTTAATGCTTTTCATCTTAAGAAATTCTATGCTTGGTAATGCTTTTCATCTTAAGAAATTTGATGTTTGATCTTGTATCATCCTTTCGTACTCTTTATTCTAACAAATGTTGTAAGAATCATTCCCTTATACATGTGTGCGTTGGTGATCAGATCTAACTTCACTTGGCAATTGGGTATCTTTTCTAGAAAACTTACATTGGGGTATCTTTTATAGGTTGTACTTGTACCCTGCAATTTCCATATTTGGTCGTCAAGACCAATTTTTAGAAGGATTTCAAAAAGAAGTTTTCGAGTTTTAAGAGCTTGATTTGACCCTCTATAGTCTGATTTCAAGCTCAAGCAATGGGCGTTCATACATCTCCATTAGTTCCATTAGTTTCTCCCACCCATGAATGCGTTAAATTTTGACAAAGGCTTTCTTGCAGAACTTAGCTTTAGTAGTTGGTTCCTATGAAATCAATCGGAGTCTCCATTGTACTCCTTTGATTTGGTGGTCGGCTTTCAAGAGTTGACCATAACTTAAATCTTAACGTCTTGATTTGGTGGTCGGCTTTAAAGTCGATCACAGTTTATATTCTATTCCTTTAATTTGGTGGTCAGTTCTCTAGAGTCGGTCACAATCTTCAGTTTATCCTAGTGATTTGGTAATCATTTCTCTGAAGTTCTTCATAGTTTCTGTGTATATTTGTTTTGATGATTAGTTCTCACGTCTTCGTTTGACTTTGGATTCGGTAGCTAGAATTAGTCACATCATTTTATTTTGACCAGCCTTTTCTCATAAACCGTACTTTTGGTATTGGTTATGTCATTTTGTTTTGGCTACTTTTTGTTCCCTTAATCTGTACTTGGATATTGGTGCATCCCTTTATTTTGACCCTTCTTCTTTTATAACCCATACTTTGGTATTAGCTACCTCCTTTTATTTTGACCCTTCTCTTCTTGTACTTGTATTCCGATATTTTGGCCATTCTTTTCTTCTAACTTGTACTCTGATATTGGCTACGACATTTTATTTTAGCCCTTCTTTCTTTTGTAGCTCATACTTTGATAGTGGTCTCATATTTAATTTTGGCCCACTTTTTTATAGCTTGTACTTCTGTATTGGCTAGGTCTTATTTTGACCATTCCTTTCATGTAGCCTATACGGTATTAGTTAACCCATTTTGTTTTGGCTTTTCTTTTCTCGTAAGCTGTACTTTGATTCCAGTTACACTTGTTTGTCATGGTCCCTTATTTCCTTGTAACCCAAGCACTTATTTCCAATGCAAACCATCCAGCATAACTGGCATGTTTCCAAATCGTTTTTTTTGTTGATTGTGAAAGTATGCAAAAATGATATGGTCTTTTCTTTATATAATTGGTCTCCCTTCAAATCCAGTTTCGTTGATTAACCAAATCTGAAAATTATGTTAAGATTTTCAAGATCAATTGCCAACACAATTTCAAAATTTGAATTCTTTACAAATCTTGAAAGTTGTCTTCTGGTTGGCTAGGAGAGTTAGCTGTGGTCGTAACCCTTTTGTTGTAGCAATTATTACCCAACCATATCTGTAAGGAAACCATCCAACAGGAGGATTTAGAGGAGTTTGCGTTCCTTATAGTCGCTTACCACAAGACCCTATGTTTAGTGAAAGTTCGAGAACACCCAATCTTTGCAGAGAGTTCCGGCCTCTAGGTACTGTATCACTTGATGTCAATAACTTTTATAAAAGAGAAAGTCTTGAATTTTGCCTAAAGCATTGTAAAAGTGCTATGATATGGTCTTGTTTTTTATTAGCATCTTCTTATAAAGAGAGTTTTCAGTCCTTGTTGTTGACCAATGGAAGAAGCAAATTGGTAAATTTCCCAATATGAATAATGGGGGAAATTCTTATGAAGCTAAGAAAGTTAAGATTAGGAAAGCTATTGATTTTGGCAATCAATCATTAGGATAATATCTTGAAAAGGAAGTTGTAATGACTTGTAAAATCTTGGCAAATAGTAAACTAAGTGTTGAGAGACAGGCTTGGGGTGAGTATAGTTTTTTTAAGTGGCTAATCAAGAGTACCAAGTAGGTATGAAGGTAATTTTTATCTATATGCGAAGATAGTAGTTTATGAACCTTTGATTTCTTTAGAATCCACAAGGTGAAATTGGTTGGATACTTGACAAAACTACACGACCAACTAAATAATGAAAATAATGAAGCTTCTACTAGCCTTTGTGGTGTTGAAGTGTTTCTTTCAATGGTGACGGTTGGTATGAAAAAAAAAAAGCTAAAGCAAAAGAGTCAAAGGCAAGAAAGCTAAAAGAAAGAATAAAAAGCTCAAAGCCAAGAATAAATGAAGAAAAAAAAAGATAAATGAAAAAAGAAAAGGCACAAAAAGACATTTACCAAGAGGTGAAAGTTGAAACACATGAAAGGCTCAACTCGTAAAAATTTAAATGTGACAATTTTTCATAGACATGTGATTGCAAAGTCAAAATCTGCTCCTCTGTTGGCTTTTGAAAGATGTCAAGTATAATTATTTATATTCATATTTTGAAAATTAAGAAATCACTTCCAAGGATTTGACAAGTATGACGTGTGATGGATCCAGATACTTGTACGGTACTACAAAAACATGAAGGCCGTGTCATTTGTACCACATGAGCACTCATACTTATAGGTTGAATTGGTGATCGTGAGTATTTTAAAACAAAAACTTGACATCAATTGTTATACTTCATTACTTTATAAGCATAAAAGAAATTAGCTAAAGCTTAATCAAACTTGAAAGACACTTTCGCTGTCATTATCAAACCACTAGTTTGTCCATGGAAAGGACAAAACTCCTCAAACTTAGTTCTCCCAATTAGGGTTGGGCATTGGGCCAGTCTAGCCCAACCCAATTAGAAGTTGGCTTGGGCTAGCTTGAGGCTTGAGTCAAGCTTTTATAGCCTAGGCCTGGCTGACATCAAGGACTAGGCCCCGGGCTTAGCCTAGCTTGACTCGGTCATAATAAAAAATATTTAGAATACATAATATGTATATATATTATATAATATTTTTTTAATATATGGTATTGTCGAGACCCATTGTATGCTAGAACAGATGCCCACTTTTACCCCGCATGGTAAGTGCGACGAATTCCCCAGCCTTCCCTCCGTTTCAGGAATGACAAACCATTCAATATAAAGGAATAAACCTGAACATGTTATTCCATCTCAGTTGTAACACCTTGCCTTCTGGGTACGGTGAATATGTTACTTACCTTAAGTTCTAGGAATGAATTTTGGAATTCAGTTTCATTTTGGTAGTATGTTCTTCTAGGATAAAATTTTTGGATTCCGTTTCATTTTAGTAGTATGTTCGTGTGCTTCTGTGGATCACATGATATATCCCAGAAGGAAGGCAAAGTCTTAGCTACATGGTGTTTTTGATTTGAGAGAAAAATGAAGTTAGTACCCCTATTATGTGGGCCCACGACCAACAACATTGATAGTCAAGAGGTATGCGCGCATCCATGCCGAGTCACGACCGTTGTAGAGCATCCCCTAGCTACAGTTGAGTTCACATATTAGGGACATCGCAGTTCGCACCAAGGGGCAGCTTGAGTGTACTAGGGCCAGATCAGCCGTTAGCCAGCTTCAGGTAGGTTATATGTGCAACAACAATAGCTCAAGAGGTCCAGGATGCCACTTCAGCAGTTGGGGTAGGCCAACGGCATGCTGGACCAGTCAGCATGCCTGAATGCCACCCTATGCAATCAGCAGCCTCCACCTAGCCTGTACCAGCCCGCTTAGCATGACCTAGGGGTGGGTAGAGCCAAAGCAAGTCACTCGCCACCCTCCTCTCTCTCAATTGGCTTATACACCTAAAGTAGTTAAACCACCAGGTCGACAATCCCTCTGCCGCTGTCAGTAACGCCACTGGGTCGACAATCCCTCTAATGCCGTCAGTGACGCCACTGGGTCGACAATCCCTCTGATGTCGTTTAGCATCACCAACGGGTGGACAACAAACAACAACTGCATCTGAGTTAGATGCCATCGGCTACCGCTCCTCAAGCTATTGGCCTCATCCGACCGGCCTAGGACTAGCCTATTTACATGTAAAATCTTTTATCCAATCTTACATGTAGACCGTATAAATGAAATAAAATGCCTATACTTGCCTCCATTTCTTGCGTGACATTCTACGAGGTGGGACCCAACATGTCAGCATGAGGTCTGACCATTCCTAGTACCTTTATCCGGGGTAATTGGATCATGGACTAGGCTAAAATGTTCAATTTCCTAAGGTTAAATGTCATCTAAACTAAGAAAGCAAATGTACCCTAAATTTTGAAATCATAAGTGTTTTAAAATTTAAGTAGATCTAAAAAAACATGCTAATGAACAAGAAGAAACTGATCTAAAGTCTGGGTCATCATAGATCAATGCAAATCGATGCCCTAAATATAGTATTATGCATGCAAAAACTTGGTCATGTAGACTTGAAGTCCGGTCACTATTGGAACTTAGGTGTAGGACATAGACCTAATACGGAAATCTAGATTTGAATCCAAAAAATTGAAATCAAGATATGAGAAATTTATAAGATCCTTGTTCCAAATTTGAAATCATAGATGTCATAGCAAAAAATATCATGTCATGTCAATGACTCTTGATCCAAAAAGCAAGGTCAGAAATTCAATAGGTTCGACCTTCTATTCATGATTGGATCTCGTAAGAATCAAATTCTAAGAAGATAGATCCAAATCTAATAATAAACAGGTTTAAAATATTGTGTTTGGAACTGATTATGAATATCAATCTAAGATTTACAAACCAAAGTTCATGGTGTAAACTTTGGTCCAAAATCCAAAATTTTGAGATCCCAGATCCAAAATTTGAAATCCAAGATCCAAAATATATGGTTTGAGATCTAAAATTTGATATCCATAATATGAGATTTAGGATCCAAAACCATTATCTGAATTTGATAAAAAATCCAAGTTCTGAAGTCCAAGAACTAAAATCTAAGATGTGAGATCCAAAATCTAAGATCCAAGATCCGTAATCTAAGATCCAAAGTCAAACCATGTGAGATCCAATACTTGAGATCCAAATCTAGGTAGGTAAACTTGGGTTGATGTTTAGATCAAGATAAAGTTTATGATTTGAATCCAATACTTGGAATTGAAATTCAAGATCCAAATGGGCTAGAGGTACGCTGATCAAAATGACTGGGTTCAATCTTTCCTACACTGGGTTTGGGCCTACTTGGGATGGGTGTGGCAGTAAATGTGTTTGGTCTTAGTCAAACCATGTGATATATGAAATATGTTTCATTCATTTCATATGAATGAGTGTTTAAAGACGTTTGACTAGACCTAGGCTATGGAACTGGTTTTATAAGAAGTAGGATTTAAGACCAGTCTGACCGAAGTCTTCAAGAATTGAGCTAGGTTTGGACTCCATGCCTATATGGCCTACAATTTTTAAAATCATTTAAAAATAAAACCCCCCCATATTTATCTGATCTATGTGCAACCCTACTAGGTTATTAGTGTCGTATAAAGGCCGTTTGGCAATAGTAACATGCCAATTCTATCTCCAAGGCCTCGTGCAGAAATGGCCTCTGGAGGGCATTTGGTAATAGAAACACTGCATCTCTTGGAACACAATCTTCCAAAAATTCATGACACTCCGTCCCAAGGAATGCACTGTTCCTATTACCAAATGCTCTCATAGTCGTAGTGTTCTACCAAAATCAAATTTTCAGAAAAACAAAAGATGGAATATAAAAATTTATTTATTTTTACATAAATGAGTATTCTGCCTAATTTCTTGGCTATCAAGGCTTTTCATTGAGGCCTGTTGAGTATATGACAAAACAAAATTGACCACTCATTTAGGTGATGTCTTTGTCTTGTAGCCACTGAGGCGACGCACTTGCCATTAAATTTTCTAGTTGGGGATCTTCATTATGAATGAATATCTAGGTTTGATCACATTTGGTCATGTAAATGTCACATGGTTTCTAGTTACTTATGGCCCAAGACAACCCCAACCCTCACAGTGTTCCAAGATTCTTATGTTCCAAGGCAACCCCAACTCACTCGGTCTTCATCCTCATTTGATCAAATCTCATAAGCATTTGGTGATTATAATATGCAATTTGAGACATGGCATGTAACTTGCGGACTAAGTCTATACTTCAAGCGGTTAAACGAAGAACGCAAAGTGATTGTCATGGGTTGATATTCATGAGATCATTGTTCATAGATAATTTGAGATTGAAGAGGTACACCTAACGTATATTCATTATTTATAAAGTATACATTGCCAAAATAAACTAACTAACTAACTAACTATATATATATATATACACACGTGTGTGTGTGCAATAATGGATCTTGGATCTAGGTAAGTAAACTTGGGTTAATGTTTAGATCAAGATAAAGTTTATGATTTGAATCCAATACTTGGAATTGGAATTCAAGGTCCAAATGGGCTAGAGGTACGCTGATCAAAATGACAGGGTTCAATCGTGCATACACTGGCTTTGGGCCTACTTGGGATGGTTGTGGCAGTAAATGTGTTTGGTCTTAGTCAAACCATGTGATATATGAAATTTGTTTCATTCATTTCATATGAATGAGTGTTTAAAGACGTTTGACTAGTCCTAGGCTATGGAACTGGTTTTATAAGCAGTAGGATCTAAGACCAGTCTGACCTAAGTCTTAAAGAATGGAGCTAGGTTTGGACTCCATGCCTATATAGCCTACAATTTTTAAAATCATTTAAAAATAAAAATATTTTGGAAAACAAGGATTTTAAATTGGTTCTTGCATGTGAAAGAAGCTAGATTCAGGTTTTCACATACTTGGGCTGATTCACACAGGGTATGCTACTAGGCTGACCTAATCTGGCTTCAAACAAAGGGTCCATGTGGGTGCAAGGTGGTTCAATGTATATTAAAACATAGGTACATTGCATGATTAAAGAGTGCACAAAAGAAAACTATACTCTAAATGCAAGACTTAAGTAAAACTACGTAAGCAAAATATGAAATTAAAATGAAGAGACAAGGAGGATCATACGAGACGACTATGCCTATCTAAAGACATTAAAATAAATCTAATCTAGAAAATAAACATGCTAAACTAAGAAAAAAATAAACTGGGATAAACATATTATAAACAAAAAGAAAATTAAACATGGAAAAAGCAAAAAGAAAACTAAACTAAACATGCATAAAGAAAAAGAACTAAACAACAAATAAGAAAAGAAAGAAAAGGGACAAGGAGGTTACTTGAAGCTAGCGTGTGAGCCCACTCCCACCACCCCCACACTGAGCCTGGTTGGGTCTAGGTTGAGTGTTAATGCAGCTCGAACCAAGACTTACATCAAGGCTCTTAAAAATTTAATTAACTTGTTTTGAGCTAGATCCCTTTTTAGAGGATCGAGTTAGAATTTTACTTTTTTTGGCTTCTCAAGGAAAAACTCAAAGTGTGCAGTGCCAAAGGGGAATGAGGAGGCCATTTATAGGAGAGAGAAGGGTCAAACTCCATGGGAATTTTCAGTCTAGGACTAAACTTTTGGCATCGTCTGTCCTCTTCAACACTCCAAACCATAGGTTAAAAATATACTTTCAAATGTATTTTGATCATTGCGATTGCGTTCGAACTTCAAATTCAATTCCGTAAAGAGTCACATGTGCATGGAGAAGTGCTCTTCAATTTTTGATAAAGTATTTGGATTGACATTAAGTGTGGAGAACAAACAAAGTGAGAATACAAAGAGGAGAAAACACACCTTTAAACCTTATCCTAAAACTTGACATAAATAAGGAAAATGTTTGTCCCAGCCAGCCACATACAAATACCTATTTTGAATCCATCCATGCACGAGTGCTCAACAAAGAATTCCACATGTTTCAAGTGTTTATGTGCAAATTGAGATTAAGCATGTAGTTAAAAAATCATGATATATTTTTGAGATATATTGTGTATTAAGCTCACATATAGATCCTAGATCTGGGTTTGATGCTAAGGCACACATCCAAATCAAGACATAATGAAAATTCTAGAAGATAGTGTCACACCCCGACCTTTTAAAACTCAAAACATTTTTTTTTCAAAACATAAAGCATCATGGTGTGACTTCACAACAATTTTAAAAAGACGATGAGCCAAGCAATTCAAAACAATGGGGCGAACTTTCATTTATATAACCATTTTGTTTCATACAAAACCACATTTATGTGTATAACCAAAAATGCCCCAACTATATGATTGATGTCTAACAAAAACAAGACATCAATACAAATAAACCAAGACGCGCCGGCACTAAACAAGGAAACAAAACCCAAAACCTCCCCAGTAGGACGTGAGTGAAGTCATACCTCAATGCCCAAAAAAAAAACGAGCGTTACATCCTACCCTTCTTAAAAGAAATTTCGTCCTCGAAATTTAGGTCATACCTCAATGCAAGAACAAGTGTGGATATTTCTAACACATGTCCTCCTCAGGTTCCCATGTGTTCTCCTTCAATCCATGGTACTGCCATTCCACTCTCACTAAAGGAATTCCCTTAGTGCGAAGCACTTGCTCTTTTTGATCTACAATTCTGATAGGTTTCTCTTCCATTGTTAAATCATCTTGCACTTGAATACATTGAAAATCAATCACATGTGTCAGATCTAGTATGTACTTTCGAAGCATGAAAACATGAAAAACGTCATGAACATGACTCAAGTCTGGTGGTAGAGCCAATCTGTATGCCACCTCTCCAATCTTCTCTAATATCTCAAAAGGTCCTACGAACCTCGGGCTCAACTTGCCCTTCACACCAAAACGAAAAACACCTCTAGTAGGGGAAATCTTCAAGAACACATGATGACCAACCTCAAAGGTCAACTCTCTACGAAGAACGTCGGCATAACTTTTCTGTCTACTCTGAGTAGTCAACAACGTTTTTCTTATCAATTGCACTTCGTCGGTGTAGTGTTGCAATACTAAAGGGTTTTCAATCTTACCATCACCCAATTCGGTCCAACAAGCTGGCGATCTGCACGGTCTTCCATACAAAGCCTCAAAAGGTGCTATCCAAATACTAGAGTTGTAACTGTTATTATATGCAAATTCTGCCAATTTCACATGTTTATCTCATTCTCCTTTCTACTCTAAGACACATGCACACAACATATCCTCTAAGGTTTGAATGGTCATCTCAGACTGCCCATCCGTTTGGGGGTGGAACGCTGTACTTAGCCTAAGCTTAGTACCCAATGCCCTTTGCAACTGCCCCCAAAACCTAGAAGAAAAACGTGGATCTCGGTCCGAAATGATAGACTTTGGCACTCCATGCAATCTTATTATCTCGCCAATATATAACTCTGCGAGACTTTCCAAGGACTGACTGATTTTGATTGGCAGAAAATGGGCGGACTTCGTCAGTCGATCAACAATCACCCATATGGCATCATGTTGTCTTCTAGCGCATGGCAAACTATCCACAAAATCCATCGTAATGTCTTCCCACTTCTACACTGGGATATCTATTCTCTGCAACAAACCTTCAGGCCATTGATGCTCTGCTTTTACCTTTTGGCAAACTAAGCACTTTGCCACATATTGTGCAATTTCACGCTTCATTCCAGGCCACCAAAAATTTCTCTTCATATCCTGAAACATCTTTGTACTGCCAGGGTGTATAGAAAACTTAGATTTGTGAGCTTCATCAAGCAACTGATGCTTCACCCTTTCATCCTTAGGAACCCACAATCTTTGTCGAAACTACAATGAACCATCTTCATCTTGATGCCAAAGAGAATTGGTCTTCAGGCTTCCTTCCGTGTTCTTAGCAAACTCTAGATCTTCCTTTTGCTTCATTACAAGTTCTTCCATCAAAGGATGTCGTATCAAGGCCGTCATCGTTGCCTTGTTCTCGCCACAGAGGTGAGGCTGCCAAGCTATCACATCTTGCAATAATGTCCAAAAATGAGTCAACATACTGCACATTGTTGCCTTGGCATGTCTGCTCAATGCATCTGCCATCACATTTGCTTTGCCTGAGTGATATGATATGGTAAAATCATAATCCTTTAAGTATTCAATTCATCTTCTTTGCCTCAAGTTGAGATCCTTTTGGGAGAATATATACTTCAAGGACTTGTGATCTGTAAACACCTTAAATGTTGCACCATAGAGATAGTGTCTCCACATCTTCAATGCGAACACAACTGCTCCCAACTCCAAATCATGAGTGGGATAGTGTTGCTCATGGGTCTTCAACTGCCTTGATGCATAGGCCACCACACGACCATGCTGCATCAACACACAAACATATCCGATCCCCGAAGCGTCTGTGTACACCACGAAACCAGAATGACCTGAGCATTGAAAAATAAATGATTATTTAAACCTTACAAATCATGATGCCCGGTCGGACAGTGAGCCAGCACAAAAATCCCAAATTGCCCCTAAAACTCACTCAAGCATGTATATACCCGAGTCAAATCATACACGTGATTTGAATCCAAATTTTGAAAATTTGTATTGGCCATTCATTGTTCTCTTCTTTATCAGATTATTTGGCTAACAAATTCATCGAAAGGGCCATTGGGCCCGCACACAAACAATTCATACATCATATTTAACAGTTGACATATACAGACAAAAATCTGTTATTGAATGCTAGCCCCAATTAAGCCTGTTTTCTAGATGTGAAACAAG
This sequence comes from Nymphaea thermarum, assembly GCA_011799765.1. Taxonomy (NCBI): domain Eukaryota; kingdom Viridiplantae; phylum Streptophyta; class Magnoliopsida; order Nymphaeales; family Nymphaeaceae; genus Nymphaea; species Nymphaea thermarum. The sequence goes on from JAANDH010000593.1 coordinate 46,730, forward strand.
CGATCTCACTTCAACCACATGCCAGGCCTTGTAAAATGAAATCATGAGGCATGCTTGGGATTACCTGAACCACTTGCGGCCTGCAAGAATTAGGAATCACCCTCTGATGACCCTACCATGGAAAGAGAAAACGACGGCAGCAGATGGGACAAAACAAGACAAAGGAAAATACAGCATGAATACATATGAACGGAAATAAATAGGGGTATACCGAGGCAGGTGCTAACTTGCTATCTCATGATACTAGAGGGATCCCAAACCCCAAGTTCTTTTTCTACCCCCTTTTCTTTTATTGATCTCTTTGCATAACTGCAACCACAAGCTCCCCTTTGAAGCAGCAACGATTCCTTTCGATCTGAAGTTATAAACTTGGACAAGCAGTACGCTTTTGGGTGTTCCATCAAATAGTTGGTGTGCAACTCCATGACTAATGAAACATGGGCCTTGTAAGCCAAGTGCTTCATACAGAAGGCATGAACTAATACCAGCTCTGTCTCCTAGTCCATCCAACGCCTTGACCATCTTATTGCATTCCAGCATTCTTGGATCACTTGGATAGTTCTCGAATGTAGATAAGGAAGGTCAATGACAAATCTCTTGATCCAACGAATAGCAAGGTGAACCCAAATTGGAACGAAGAGCAGTCAAACAAGATCCTTGTCATCACGTCTTCCTTCGTGATTCGACAAAGAAGCATTGGATTCAGGATCAACATGCTTCTGAAGACTGCCACTTTTGCTAATTCTAGCAATAGGAGAAGTGCCAACTTGATGAGCACCATCAATCCTCCTCCTACCCCTGAAACCTTCATCATCTTCAAACATTGTGCGTCTATGGATTGCAACCTGCATTCTTTGTTCCCCTCAACAAAATGTGATTCCTTCCCTAGACCATTCCAACCAGCATTGCACGACTTAGTTTCCCATTTCAAGTTTCTGGTGAAGGTAGAAAGTCTGCTTAGTTTCCCATTTCAAGTTTCTGGTGAAGGTAGAAAGTTTCCTTGAAAGGGAAGTGGACATAGAATGGCGTAATCAGAAATGCCAACAAAGAAAAACAGTAAAAAATAACCACAGAAGAACATTCCACCATAAATGGCTAGAAAGTAGAGTAATGGAGTAAAGAGAAAGTTGTGATTGGAAAAAGAAAAAAAAGGCCAAATTGGCATTCCGAGAGAACTATCGGACGACCAAAATCAAGGGTGTCATCTTTCTTCTATTCTCCCGTCGTGTCTCACTATTCTTTTTGTTTTTTTCTTTTCCAAAAAATTTGTGCTCAACGCAGTTCGTTGACAGAGAAAAAGGTTTAAAGAAAGAAGAGAAGCTACTAGGGCAGCCCCTACATTGGCAGCAACACCATCAATGTCATAGCAGCCCCTAAGTTGGCAAGGGCATTGGCGAGAGAGAGAGGGGTGTTGGGGAGGGGGAGGGGAGAGAGAGAGAGAGAGAGTAGTGGTAGAGTCCGAATATTTTTGGCTAGGAGGCATTGGACACTCACCTGGGATTGTGTCGGCATCACATGATGGAAGCGTCAGAATAGGGGCGGAAGTAAACTTGTCCTTCAGAGTTTGAAAACTCTTCTCACACTCTTTATTCCAAACAAACTTGAAAACTCTTCTCACACTCTTTATTCCAAACAAACTTCACTCCTTTTCTCAGTAGCTTAGTCATGGGCGTAGCTATTTTCGAAAAGTCTTGTATGAACCTGCGATAGTATCCAGCCAATCTCAAAAAGCTTATAACCTCAGTTACACTGCAAGGTGTCCTTCAGTCCTGTACAGCCGACACCTTAGTTGGATTGACGGATACTCCATCCTTCGAGATCACATGACCCAGAAAGTTTACCTTCTCTAGCCAAAATTCACATTTTAAATATTTGGCATAAAGCTTATGCTTGCGCAAAAGACCCAACACTCTTCTCAAGTGGTCTCTATGCTCTGCCTCACTTTCTGAGTACACCAAGATATCATCAACAAAAAAAATAACAAATTGATCCAAGAACTCTTGGAAATCCCGATTCATAAGGTCCATAAAAGCTGCAGGAGCATTGGTCAACCCAAAAGGCATAACCCTGAATTCATAATGCCCATATCTAGTTTAAAAAACAGTCTTAGAAACATCTTCCTCCCGTATCAAAAGTTGATGGTACCCTGTCCTCAGATCGATTTTGGAGAAAACCTTTGCATTCTTAAGTTGGTCAAACAGATCTTCAATTCTTGGAAGCGGATACTTATTCTTGATGGTGACTTGATTCAACATGCGATAATCGATGCACAAGCGCATTGTCCCATCTTTCTTCTTCATAAACAATACTGGTGCTCCCCACGGTGACACACTAGGTCGGATGAAGCCCTTGTCTAAGAGCTCCTGCAATTGCTTCTTCAATTCTTCTAACTCTACTGGTGCCATACGGTAGGGTGCATTGGAAATGGGAGTTGTTCCTGACAGCAACTCTATCTTGAATTCCACTTCTCGTGTTGGAGGCAAACTTGACAGTTCCTTAGGGAACACATCGGGGTACTCACTCACAACTGCAACATCCTGCAACGTCACCGGTTCCACATCATTGGTCAACACGTTGACCAAGAAAGCAATACTTCCATTTTCTATCCATCACTTAGCCTTCAATGCAGACACCATTATCTTGTCAGTTTGACTAGCTTTGCAAGCATGAAATTCCACAGGCTGCATCTCATTAGTCAACAACTGTATTTGCTTTTTCCTGCAATCTATATTGGCATAATGCGCATATAACCAATCCATGCCCAAAATCACATCAAACTCACTGAGATTTATGATCACCAACTGTGCAGGTAAGTGATGTTGATGGATCTCCATGTCCACATCCGGTAGATACTCACTACACGACTCTTGAGCATGCATAGGACTAACAACTTTTAAAACATTTGGCATCTTTCTAGCCGACACTTCTAGTGAAGCAGCAAATCGACTAGATATAAAGGAATGGGTCGCCCCAGCATCAAATAACACTCTAGCAATATGAAAACCAACAAGTAAAGTACCTTCAACGAGGTCGTGTGCCTGAAGCTCCTCCACAGTAGTAGCATAGACACGTCCAGCCATCTGTCGTGCGCTTGAAGGACCGGCCTCAGACTTCTTCAATTCTCTTTCTTTCTTCAACGGGCAATCATTGATGAAATGTCCCATACCTCCGCAGTGCAAACAAGCCCCAGTCACCCGATAGCACGGCTTCCCGGGGTGCACACGAGAACAAGTGGGGCACCTCGGTGAAGTCGGAGAGGCCACTGACCCTTGAGTGGTCTCACTGTGGCCTGGCCTGTTCCGCCTGAATGTTCTGTCATCACGCCTTTCATAAGGCCTTGCCCTGCCTGTAGGATGTTGGTGCTTGACTGGCATATGCTCACCCTGAGTGTGCTGAGAAGTTTTCTTCTGATGATCCCTCTGAGTCCTAGCCCAATCTTCTTCCATGCGTCTTCCCATAGCGACTGCTTCGTCCAAGGTCTGCTTGACATAACTCTGCCTCGAAGTCCATCTCGTAACCTGTATATAAACTTGTCGGCTCTGGCCTCAGCGGTAGTGTAGAGGTGCGGGCAATACGCCTTCAAGTGTCGATACTTAGTAACATATTCCTCTAAGCTCAAATGGTTTTGCTGCAAGTAAAGAAACTCTTGCATCTTCTTATTTCTGGCATGTGCTGAGAAGTATGTGCTAAAGAACGAATCTCTGAACTGCCTCCAAGAGATCGTCTGTTGGCCTACAAACTGGATCTCTTGAGTCGATTTCCACCATCTCTTGGCATCACCTTTAAGCATATACGAGCCATAGTTTACTTTGTTGCCTCCTGGTACCTCCAGAACCTCAAATATACACTCAACCTCTTCAATCCATTCTTCTGCCTTGTCTGGACTGCCATCTCCAGTATAGACAGGCGGCTGCATTGACATAAAATGATGGAATGACACTGTTGTTGCCTTCTCCTTAGGTGGTGCGGTGGTGACTCCAGTAAAAGATGCTTGGCTTATCTGGTTACCTGCCATCGATTGCACAAGTGAGGTCAATGTCTGCAACGTCGTCAGCAATATAGCCTGCTGATCCACGGGTGGAGTCTGCCTCGGTGGGGTTTGAGCACCCACACTCGCCTGGGCATTCTGTTGCCCTGATGTGCTATCATCATGTAGGGTATGCACGTCAGAATGAGCCGGACTTGGCTCCCATAGTGCCTCTGTGGACGGCTCAACGCGCTTCTTACCCCTACGCTAATATTCCATCTGTACAAACAAGAACCTTTATTCTCAAATCACGTTTAAGACCAAACTCACAAATCAATTCACAGTGTGCCTTAGCACAAAACTCAAAACATCGATTACATTATGTATTCGTACTTGAAAAATCAAAACTACAATAACAAACGATGCGTACCTGGGCAACACGGCTTCACAGATAGGCTTTAACTCACATCCCTATTGAGGTTTGCCATGGCTCTGATACCAAAACTGTCACACCCTGACCTTTTAACACTCAAACATTTTTTTTTTCTAAACATAAAGCATCATGGTGTGACTACACAACAATTCAAAAAGACGATGAGCCAAACAATTTAAAACAATGGGGCGAACTTTCATTTATATAACCATTTTGTTTCATACAAAACCACATCTATGTGTATAACAAAAAATGTCCCAACTATATGATTGATGTCTAATAAAAACAAGACATCAATACAAATAAACCAAGACGCCCCGACACTAAACAAGGAAACAAAACCCAAAACCTCCCCAGTAGGACGTGAGTGAAGCCATCTGCTCAACTTGCTGCCCCGGGTCCGCCAAAACCTGAAAAAGAAAACAACTGAAGGCTCAGCCTTCGCAGCATGGCAACAAGCCAGGAAAAATACCAAACTCTTTCATGTAGGGTTCAAATACGAGAACAAATATCAAAATCATTTATCATCATGTCGTGTCACAGTATGACACGTAAAGGCCACTTAATGGCCGCACTAACACAATTTCAATCTCATGCAAGGCCTGCTCAAATATAACACTTACATTCATATCATTCACATGCACATCAGTCATATACATTCAATCATATACATTACATTTTCATTAACTTTAGTGAATTATCAGTTCCTGTAGGTGCAAACACAGGCACGTGCACACCATGGGCGGCCTACAACCGAGAGACAATCCCCGTGGTGGCCCATAACAGTATGGATCTATTTCATCCGCTGCAGCGGTAGAGCACTCATCCATGGATGTGTGAATTCCAAGGAGAGATACTCAGCCTTCCCTAGGACACCCAGGTTGGGAAGGAGGGAGCCCACTTTCCAAGCACAACACACAACAGTACCCTGGGGCACCGCCTGCGCTCCGAACAGGCGAGACCAGTGGCGAGAACGGGACATCTCCCAAACACATAGCCACATCCCACTGGCCTATCATCTTTTAATCATTTGTTATTATCATTAGAATAATGCATTTATAAACTGACTGACAAGCTCATGAGGGTGGTACACTCCACAAGTGCACTCACACCTCCAATTGCCTCCACACGAGGTCTACACATAACACTAACAGTCATAACTAGCCGTCATACAATACGGGTACAATTACCCTTCAATCCATTAAGTTGCATTATTGCCCACAACAATGAATATGCAACAAAACACACATTCATATCAATTATCACATCAATCATATCTTTGAAAAACTTAGCCAAACCACAGAGAGTACCTTCGATCTGCGATTGACTCGTAGCTGTCCTATGCAGTTATCATTCTATGATGCTTTCTAATGCATAATTGGGGTCAAGGAGACACTCGACTCGATACCCCGCCTCATTTGTCCTAAACAGTTATCAATTCTAGCATGCATATGCAAATGCATAGTATTTTCAAAACAAACTACTAATAACCTTTCAAAACCATTCATATCATCATGCAAACATACATATACTCATTAACAAGACATTCAATCATTTCACATTACAATCCTAGGATCCCATGATCCTAGGAGCACACAATCACACATTTGCTCAGGCATGAATTTGCTTGGAATGTCGCCATACCTGTGGTGCGCTCACAAAATTCCTTGAGCTTCGAACTCAAGGTCGACGGGACGTGCCCGGTGTACCTACAAACATAAACAAAGGATAAGATTCCTACTAGATACTTAAACAATTCAAACAAATACAAAACAAAATCATTGAGGCACGTGTCATCTCCTCAAGAGGGCGTCGACCTACAAGCCCTCTAATAGGCCACTTCCCAACTTCTAGCTGTGCCAACATATGTCAAAACTCAAAGCCATCAATCCATCTATCACTAACGCCTTTCTCAAAACTTTCTTTTTCTTAATCAAGGCGTTAACCCCAAAGGCACATCCAACTTACGTAGGCTTTCCCTGTTTAACTCCAAGATGCACCCGTTCACTAGAACGTGTGCTACAAGCTCACCAAAACCGTCCTAAATCTTCCCCACAGCCATACAAACGCTATCATGCTTCCCTATTACTTCGAAAATCAACTCATCATGCTTAAATAATCATTATAGGCATGAATCAATGCTTTCCAACATAATCCTACTTCCCCCCCCAAAAGCAAAAATCGCTAACATGCGTCCTAATTCATCAATTCGAAATTCTAGCATGCTTAAACGATAATTACACATGCTCTAAAAGATAATATTCAATAATCTAAGCTCAAATAGGCCTTGCTCACCGCAATCCAAGTGCCCAAACTGCTGTAAAGTGTTCGACAGCCACCTCAAGCGTACAATCAGTCCCCAAATGGCAAAAATCGTGCCAAACGGCCACCACCAACGCCTTCTAATCACTGTTATGCAGGGAAGAACATGTTTCCCAAACTGGAATCCAATCAATAGAGATAAAATCGATTCAGACGAGAGATAAGTTGGGGAAAAGGGAAAAACAATTAGCAAAATGGGGAGAAAAGGGCTCACGTAGGGAACATGAGGCAAGGCAAGACAAAGAGAGAGAGGTTTAGACAGAGAGAGGAAGAGGGGGAAATCGTGCGGCAAAAGGGTGCTGCCGCAGAAGGGAGAAGCTGCGTAGGAGGGAGGAGAAGAAGAAGGGTGAGGAAAGAGAAAAAGGCGAGAGAGAAAGGGGCGAGAGGAGGAGGGAGCTTACCCTCGGCTGCTGCCGTCGCCGCCGCCATCATCGTCGCTCGCCACCGGCACCTCCTTCGTCTCCTTCTTCTTCTTCTCTGCGTGGATCTCCCTAGCGGCAAGAACGGCAACGAAAAGGGGGAGAGCGAGATGAAGACGAGGGAGAACAACCCTCGTCGGGCTCTCCGCGGGTCATGATTTGATATCCAGGATATAAAATCAGAATAATGGATATGAATCAATAAAGATAGATCAGATATGAGATTTGAATATGAGATTCAGGCATAGAGATAAGGCTTGGATATATGATTTGGATAAAAAATATGAAATGGAGATATGAAAATAAGGTAGACCTGGACCTAGGTTCGAATGAGTTTTGAAACTAGGATCAGTTTTGAAAAACTGGGTTCAGACTTAGGTTGGGTGCAAGCTCAATGCAAGAGTTGCATTTGGAAAATTCAGTTTTAATGTGGAGTTCAGATAGGTTAGGCATGGGCCTAGGCCTACCAGATCTATGAAATGTTTATGAAAAGCTAATTTAAGTTCATGTGGCCCATAAGTTAGGTTTTATGAAAAATATGTGTATGGTGGTAAATGACCACAACATCCTTGTATATAATTTTAAGATGAAATGAGTTCAAATAAGAAGTCTGGCTTGAACTAAGGTTCTAGAATCAAAGAAAATCATAAACCAAGGTAATATGTGATCTATACCCTATGCTTACACAGAAGAATATGGCTCAAAAAGAACATAACCATTTTGCCTGTTGCATATTTCTAGAGTTCTAGAGGAATTTTTTCAATCTAATTGCCAGCCTATGGCTAGGTTCCTAAATAGCTTATGGTTAAAATCTTGCTAATAAATTCCTCCCAGATTGCTCTAAAAATCAAAAAGGAATTTTTACCAAGCAGTATGTGGCTCATTTATAAAGGGAAATTAAGGAAGGCAATAAAATTAGATTTTTATTGGATTTTCATTAAGGTGGAGTAAAGGGTACTTGAAAAAGCTACTTACCTATAAACCTATAAGGACAAGCTAAAAGACCAAAAAAATTCACTTGAATTTTATAGAGTTGAATTCGACAGCAGTTTGAGTATAGTAATTACTTGGAATGAATTTGATGACCTTTAAAACTAAATTGAACTCAAACTAGCAGGAATGAACTCAAAACCAAACTAAGAGTATTGATTTACTACTCACTCTATTGGATTGAGCTCAAATTTAGCTCAAGCCCCTGAAAACACTCAAAACAAATGGAACTCAAACACAAAGATGAATGAACTCAAACCAAACTAAGAGAAGCTTGATTTATACATGATAAACATGGTCCTAGCTCAATTTTACTTCAATCTTTCGGGTTAAGCTCAAATTCAGCTTAAATATGAGAGAGAAAGTATTCAGAACTGAATTGAACTCAAACTGGGATGAATGAACTCAAACCAAATTATGAGAAACTTGATTTGTACATGATAAATATAGTCCTAGCTCAGTTTTAGCTCAACCTTTCAGGTTAAGCTCAAATTTAGCTCATGCCTCTAAAAACAAGATAGTGAAAGACTCAGTAGACATTTTCAAATTAGTATATGATTGAAACATGGGCTAAGTGACCCAAAATCAGCGAAATAAAATTTTTTCTCCATTAAGGTAAAATTGTTTTGACTTGGTTGAGCTAAAGACAACAATTTTAAGTTCCAGGAGCTGATTTAAGCTACAATAGAGTTGGCTTCAGACTAGGAAAACCCTGATGAGCTGACTTTGGTGACTCCTGGGGTTGTGTAAAATTGAGAAATGACCTAATTGCTCAAATATTTGGCAATTCTAAAAAAATGGTGAAAATACCCACTTTTTAGGTACAATTCCTGGATATAGGGGCAAAATGGTATTTTTTTAGCATAGAAAAGTTAATTTATCTGAGTCTGGGTGTTCAATGCTAGTGTATGAATTGCTTGTTAGACTCAGAAATGATCCATTGTACTTGAAATTTAGTCATTAAAAATTCATTTGTAAATCTCATGGTGAAGGGTGAAATGGTCATTTAAACTTGTAAAATTTTGAGTGTCCAAAGATGCACCGCTTTGCTGTTGAGCCATGAACTGCGCTTAGTGGCATAGACCGAACACCCATTCTAAAGATGATGATATTTTTAAAATCAGGCTTGCAAAAAGGAAAATCAAATATGAAATATATATAAAAAAATCCTAGTGTGAAGCTTGTGAAAAGGCTTAAAGATTATTGTAAAATCTATGCTTTGAAGTACTTGATTGCATGTGATGCACTGAAACGTGAAAATCTCACATAAATTGTAGGTGGTTGTAAAAATGCTTATAAAATTCATGCAATGCATGTGCTTGTATGCTTATTTGTGTTGGAGCGCAAAAATGTCACATAAATGTGAGTGCTTGTAAAATACATGTGGACTTGTAAAGATGCTTATAAAATTTGATAAAATTCCATTGTATGTCTTTGCATGATTTTGTTTTTGCAAAATCAAAATAACTTCTCAGTCAATATTATACATTAATCTAAAACACATCTTCTTTCATTTCCCAATGATAAGCAAAGAAGGGCTGCTCTCTATGTCATAGGCCTTCTTAGTTTCGGATTGTCATTATCCTGACTTCCTTTGTAATCACAATAAGCTTATGTTTTTATCATAAAAAAAAATCTTGGATTTGGTCGCCCTTGGTTATTTAGGTAGACATTTTGCTCATTTTGTTCTTAAATTTGGCCATTTTTTGGCTTTTTTGTTCTATTGATATTTTAGGCCAACCTTTTCATATAGGAAAAATATCTCACCCCACAGGGTACTATGAGACTCCATTGCTTTTGATGGTTATATAGCTTTGTTATATGCAATGTTATGTCTATGAGACTTTCTACTAAATCTTTGTAACGAGTTTGGAGTTGGTAGCTTCTAGAGCAGTTGGCCTTAGGGTACTAGGTGTAGAACATCTCTTAGACTTACTTGCTCGATCTCAGAAAACTTTAGAAGACTTAACTAAACAAATTTTTGTAGATCACACAATTTTGTAAAATGGACGTAAATCAACTTTATGCCTACTTGACACTTTCAAGTATTGGTCTAGTGGTGCGACAACATTTGACCCGTGCTCATCTCTCAATTCCCATTCTTTACTCCGGTTAACTCAGTCTCTTGTTCTCTAATCTATTATTGATAAGCTCTCATTTTACTGGAGGTTTAAAGCTCATGATAGCAATTATGAGCTCTTAAGGTTTTGTGTAATGTCTAAATGTATAAAGACATATTTGGCCCAAGTGGGAGATTGTAAGATCATTTGGTGGGCCGGCATATGTCTATGAGGAATTTCAGACATTATAGCTGTCTTAAAGTAAATATCCGTTTAAGTGATTGCGTTTTGGGATATTACGTCATTTTAGATGGTATGAGATAATTTTGAAATGTATAGATACCTGTCTGCAATTATGGATTCTTTGATGGGTGGAATCCGTAATTGTCCTCATTATAATTGTCCTCATTATAAAATGGTAGTGGTCCCTGGGGTCGTGCAATGGTTGCCTGAAACATTGGTTTCTAGGGTTTTCCTCTTCTTCATCTGAGAGAGACCTCAAGTGCTCCGCAAAGACCCTGGAAGACCCTGCTGCGATCTTCCCGTGCACCAGTTCAAATGATTCAGGTACGCTTCCGCTTTAAGTTTAAGGTTTTGTTTAATTCAATGATTTAGCATGAGCATGATCCTGTGTTTAGGGCATATACATTTGGTTTTGTGTATGCATGAGGGGAGAAATCCCAACATCAAATGCTAATCATGTATAATGTTTGATGATATCTCGTGATAGGCTTTAAGTCACCTACCTATAGATGATTCTGAATTCAGATATAAAATGTAGCATGGGCTATTTGATAGCATCTGTGAGAGCTGAATGAATGATGATCATGGAATGTCGTGTGAGAAACAGGCTACTGGCGAGCAGTATCAGGCCGTCTATAATATGTTGGCCATTTTTTATCTCATATTATTTATGATGAACAAGCTTTGACATGTAATTGGTTTTTCTTTTCTGCAAATGCCTGACCAGTGCATGTGTAAGGAATGGGCACTGGCCAAGAGTTGGGTTTTTCTGTAAATGAACTTTACCGACTGGAATTTAGCCGAGCCCAATTATAAAAGGGGCAGGGTTGAGAGGCACAAGGGTTTGATGTTCAAGAATCTAAATTAATGAGAATATAATATATATATATATATATATATATATATATATATATATATATATATATATATATATATATATATATATATATATATATATATATATATATATATATATATATATATATATATATATATATATATATATTCTCCCCCAGCCTATTAACGAGAGGCACATCCATGATGTGAGGTTGCGATGTGCTACTATGGTAGCATAGGCTGAGCTTGGCAAATATGGAGTCATGGAAGTGGTTACCCTATGCCATTCCCAGTGACTCAGTGTTTGGGTCCACAAGGTATGGGGTGGTTCCTAAGCACCCGAGGCAGGATGACACTAGATCTAATGCTCAGGTCGGCATGTGCATGTTTATGTAAGATAATTTGTTGTTAATTTGTATGCATATGTTTTATATTTCTCTCTTGGCGTGATTGATTACCATATGGTCTTGCCACATATGATAATATCTAAACTGCATGAGTGATACCCACCTTGTTACCTACAGGACCACATTGGATCTCCATATAATTGTGGGGGAACTTAGGATTTCGATTGTACTGACATCTTCGATTGTATTCTCTTTCAGGTCCTTATTGGTCATAGAATAGTACTCACTAATTGAAGTCGCCATCTAGGAATTGGGTCATTCTGGGGAGATGTGCATGATGCCATATAATTTGCCCCAATTTTTTTGCTTGTACAGTGGCTTTGATTTATTCGTTTATGCCTTGTGTTTGGCTTGTGGTGTGACGTTTTACACATGGGGTTCATTTTTATAATTGTGACTTATGTCTATACATATGATGAGGTTTGTTTACATTAATTATTTAATTCTACATAGTCACACAACTAGCTCATCACTAAAATATAGCAGAGAACAATCTGTTTAGGATAGAACGTGCCATACAATAACTAAGGAGGTGAAAAAAAAATACACATACCCTGTACACTTCTACGACACTATGTGGCTTGGGTGAATTCCAGTTATATGGCATGACCACATTGCTAAGTGTCTTTAACTTATTCTCTAGCACCAAATTGGGTTGAGTCTGTCATCAAAGGCCTCTTATTATCTTTTAAAAAACTAGTTGATTTTAAATTGGGGAATTTTTGAAAGTTTTGTTGGTGAAAGTTGCAATATTTTTTAAATCATTAGCTTCATTTACTTTTTATAAGACCTGTTTGTAGTAAGAGGTTTTGCAAATTCCAGTGGTTTCTAGTTATAGAAGCAAGAGGAGTGGAACTTCCCTGCTTCAATCTAGTCAAATTAACCTTCAACAAGTTTTGAATTGAGACATTTTCTATTTTTAATATGGGAATAAATGGATGGAACTCCCCCTTCTCCAATATGGTTATGAATGAATTATTTTAGGTAAATAGAAATGGCATTTAACTCTTCCTTCCATTTCATAGTTTACTAAGTCAAATTTGAAACCAAGTTGATTTATTGACTAGAAAATTTGGGGTGTTTTCTTTGACGCTTAGGCTGATTATTAATTGGCTTCATAGTGAAGAGGGGCATCCATAAAAACACAAAATTTCCACCCTCTAAGACTACTATTTTACCTAAGCTTCATCGTTTTGGTTCCATTGTCAGGGTGTTCTCTAACTAGTTGTAAACCTATGTGGCCTTAACCCAAGGTAGACCTAAATATCCTTGCATTCTCCCGTCTCAATGTCCTATCACCCCATATTCAGAAAACCTACATTGGCCTTATCCATTTTACCATTTTGCCCTCAAACCCTAGGAAAACTATAGAAACAAACCAACAAAAATAAATGGATCTCAATCAACCCAGTTTTAGGCTGACTAGATAACATTTTTTAACTACTAATGACTACCCCGACCCAACCAGACACATGATCATACATGCAAGAATGAAATGCTAATGGGTTGTGCCTGTGCGTGAGATGGACAAATTAAATGCACAAGTTATGCAATATAAAATGACATCCATGTGATATTCATTATATAGGACATCAAATAAGAAATCTTTTATTCCAGATAGGATGTCCAGCTAGGCTGGGTGGAACACATTGGATGCTTTCTCATCTTGCCAGTTCCTACAATCAGGGGTTGACTCCTAGACCACTCTGATATCACCTAACAAACAACCTACCAAAATTAATTTCTAAAATTTGGCAACAGTAAACCTCCTAACAAGTGGGCCAATAGTTGGCATGATTTAGAGATGACTCTAGACCATGACTTACACTTGGAAACCAATGCATTATGAAAACTGCACTGTATAATAAAAAATATGTAGGCACGAAATGTAATGCATGAACTAGTGAAACCTTCGATGGATCCCAATAGAAGATGACACTGGTGCACGTAAGTAAACACGTTTGGCTGGAGGAGCTCGTTGCCCACCATATTATTAAAAAGATAAACCAAAGAGAAATTAGTAAAATATGTACTATCACTAAACGAATGAAATCCTTCCAAGTAAGCCATGTGTAGCTCCCGCCACAGCATGTCATGGTGGACATCTCCTTTACTCATTGGGGGGTTTGATGAACATCCAAAATTTTTACAAGTCTAAATGACCATTTTACCCTTCACAATGTGATTTCTAAATTGATTTTCAAAGAAAAAATTTGAAGAAGAAAGGGCCATTTATGAGCCAAACCACTTTTGACACCAACATTGAACACCTAGACATAAATCACCTAGGTCATCTAAGCTAAAAATTATCATTTTACCCTTAATCGTAGCATCTCAAACTGGAAAGCAGGGATTTTTCACCAAAATACTAAAAATTGACTAACATATGAGTAACTAGGTCATTTATCAACTTTGCATGTCCCCAAAAGTTGCTAGAGTTAGCTCATTAGGGTTGTCCCATTCTGAAGCCAGCTCCTTTGTTGCTCGAATCATTTCCCTTAATTCAAAATTGTGATATTAAGTTCAACCATGACAAAACGAGTTTACCTTAAAGGAGTGAAAGTTTTATTTCACTTACTTTGAGTTACCCAGCCCAAGTTTCAGTCCTATACTAACTTAGAAGTTGCCACTAGGTCTTTCTCTCCTATTATCAAGGGTTTGAACTGAATTTGAGCTCAACCCAAAAGAGTGAGTTGAAACCAAGCAAGGATCATGTTTATCATTTATAAATCAATATTTCTATAGTTTGGTTTTAGTTCATTCATCCTGGTTTGAATTCAATTCAGTTCTGAGTGTTCTCACTTTCCCATTTTCAAGGGTTTGAGTTGAATTTGAGCTCAACCTAAAAGAGTGAGCTGAAGCTGGCTAAACCATGTTTATTATATGTAAATCAATATTCTTTTAGTTGGGTTTGAATTCATTCCTCTTGGTTTGGGTTCAATTTAGTTCCGAAGGCCATGGAGCTCATTCCTAGTACTTGCTAAATTCTGTAAACTACTATCAACATCATCATTGTAAAATTAAAAATATTCCAATCTTGTAGCATGTCCTTACATGTAAGTAGCTTTCCCAAGCACCCCCAGTTCCGCCAATGAAAATTCTAATAAAAATCAGATTTTTATAGCATTCATTGATTTCTTTTTGTAAATATGTCACATACAGTTTGGTGAAAATATGTTTTTGATTTTTAGATCAATTTGAGGGAAATTTTTCAATATGATTTTGACTAGAGCCTATTCAAGAGCCTGGCCATAGGCTGATTCAGTTAGACCAAGAAAATTTATCTAGAACATTGAAAATGCACATATGGTTAAAAGGGTTATTTTTGTGCCTTATTCTTCTTTATAAACATAAGGTATAGGTCACATATAACTTGGTTTGTGATTTTATTTAATTTTAGAACCTTAGTTCAAGCCAATCCGCATATTTGAATCCATTTGAGCCCAAAATCACACACAATGGTATTTTGGTCATTTTCCACCATGCACATATATTTCAAAAAACCTAAGTTAGGGGCCATGTGAACCTAAGTTGATCTTTCTAATCCGGATCTCTATTTCAAGTCCATGCTGTTTTCTGATCTCCATTTCATCTTTCTAATCCGGATCACATATTCATGTCCTTTTTCTATATCTAGATCTGATATCCAAGTCCAATATCTGATATGTTTTTAGAGCTCTAGATCCATTATTTCCATTCAGATCCCAGATATCAAGTCATAGCCCACAACCCAATATTATATCCAAATCCATCTTCTAGAATTTTCCTTGAACCTGGACCTGGATTTAGGTTTCATCATCAAACGTAGATTCAGTATCCACACGTGAGATTAATGCACATTTTATCTAAAAAATGCATCATAATTTTGTCACTCCATGCTTAATGTCAATTCACGCTCACACACTTGAAATGTGCAAAATTCTTTGATGAGTGCTCTAGCATAGACAAAATCAAAATCGGTATCTATATGTGTCCATAATGAACATTTTTCCAATTATATCAACTTTTAGTTCACCCTCCACACTCGATGTCAATCTGAATACTTTATCAAGAATAGATCAACATTTCTTCAAGTACTTAGGGCTTTTTGTGAAATCAAATTGAGAGTCCCGACAAGATCACAACGAACAAAATTCGACTGAAACCATGCTTTTAACCTATGTTTTTGTGTTGAAGGAGAAGGGAGAGACTTAAGAATGTTGTCATGCATCGATGGAGAGAAAAGGGTGTCTTATGCTTTCCTATATAATAGGGTACTCCACCTCCTCTTTGAGGCACATTTGAGCTGTTTATAGAGAAGCCCAAAATGTTGGTAAAATTCCAATTGGATAGTCAAAAAAGGGTTTAGCTCGATAGAAGATAGATTTTAGAGTCTTGGTCTAAATCTTGGTTCAGACTACATTAGCACTCAACCTAAACCCAAACAGGCCCAGTGTAGGAGTGGTGGGAGTATTTTTAACCAGAATGTCAGTTATAGGTAATTTCTTTTTCCCTCTTCTTTCTTTCTTTTTATTTGCAATTTAGTGCTTTCCTTTATGCATGTTTACTTTAGTTTTCCTTTTGCTTTTAGCATGTTTAGTGTAGTTTTCTTTTTTCTTTTAGGATGTTTTGTTTAGTTTATTTCTTGCTTAGGTCTTAGATTTATCATAGTTTAGCATGTTCATTTCCCATAGTAAATTTACTTTAATGTCTTTAGGCATAGGGGTTAGGTATGCCCCCACTCTTCCTTGTCTCCTTTTAATTTCATGCTTTTGTTTATTAGTTTTTACGTAAATCATGCATATAGAATATTTTATGCTTTCTTTAATCATACATTGCATCTCAATTTTAATATGCATTGAACCACCTTGCACACATATGCACCCTTTGTTTGAAACTAGACTGGGGCTGCCTAGCAGCATATGCTGTGTGTATCAGCCTAGTTATGTGAAAACCCAAATCCAGCTTCGTCTTCAAACAAGAATAATTCAAATTCAGAGTTTTCTCTAGAATTTTAAAAGAACAAACTCCTTAAAATGATTTCACAAACCCTAGGTCATGTAGGCATGGAGTCCAATCCTAGTTCAACTCCTTAAGACCAAGCTCAGATCGGTGTTAGAGCATACTATGTATAAACTTAGTTCCATAGCCTAGGTCTAGTCAAACTTTTTTAAATACTCATTTGTATGAAATGGATGAAGTATATGTCCTATATCACAGGGTTTGAGTAAGACCAAACACAATTATTACAATCAAGCCCATTCCAAGTACGTTGAAATTCATTGTCACTGGATTTTCACATTGGATTTTGGATCATGAATCCCAATAACATGATATGACATCTTGGATTTCTATAATTTCTCCCATTTCAATTTAGAACAAGAATAATATAAATCGATCAAATCATGATTACAAGTCTTGGATTTGAAACCAATTTTATCTTAATAGGCCCACGTACTATACCCCAGTCTTAGTGGAGACTAGCCTATACATCTACATAACCTTAGATTTAGGATCACTATTTACAATGATTTATGATGATCTGAACATGATCAAACATCAAGACCTAATTCTTCTTGTTCATCAGTCTATTTTCGATATCTATTTAGATTTCAAAATTAGGGTATGTTTGCTTTCTTAGGTTTTTTTAATGACATTTAGGCTTAGGAATTAGAACATTTAGTATATTTTAGGGGAAGAAAGTTGGAGCACCAGCCTGTAGAGCCATTCCCTTGTTAGGCTTCCTCTTGTAGCTGGGACCTGTAGTTCACTTCTACCCAACTTCGCTGCTGACTAGCTTGATGATTATCATCAATAGCCCCCAACCATGAGTATGGCTTGTAGCCCATTTTGATAATTAGGTGAAGCCCTTTTAGCATTTCTGCAAATTGTTCATATAAAGGGTGCCCTCTGATGGATGCTTCATTGATCCTGCCACCAAGCTTGTAGAAGGTCAGACTTTTCCATTCCACTATGTTGACTTGCTCCATAATCATAGGTTCGTTCATGCCCAAGCAGTCAATATTTTATTTCAAATATACTTCATCTAGATGCCAAACATTAGGCATTTCAACTGTGCATGTTGGGCAATGTATCATAGGTCGAGGGAACCTCTCCTTAGAGCTTTTTTTTGCCAGGATTTTCATAATGGTGCTTCCACTAATCTATTTAATGCATTGATGCAGGGTGGATGGCATGGTGTTTGCCTCATGGATCCATGGGCTCCTGGGTAGCCAATTGTACTATGGCAGAAAGGTCCACCACATAGAAGAGTACCATATGGATGGTGAAGTTAATATGCAAGTCCAGGTATACCTTGTTTTTTATTGTTCTCTTGCTCCTATTAAAGCCATAGATAGTCATATCATGTGGTGTGTAATGCTCAAGACCCAAGGCTTTAGCAGTCATCTCTAGGTAGATAATCAAGCTGCTCCCTCCATCTACTAGTACGTGAGGAACATGGATAGCATGAGTCCTCACCACGATACATAATGCCAAGGATTCAAGAATGGTATTGGATTTGACTTTAATTTTATTAAGCACCTCCTTCATGGCAATCTTGTATACCACATAAGTATTGATGACGTCTGAATCGAAATGTTCAATAAGATGTTGAGGACTTGTTGGGATGATCTTTCTTCTATTGCTTGGGAAGACTCTAGCTAATCTTCAAATTTTATCTTTCCTTGTTTAACCCACTGTTCAGGCAGATTAAGATGAGGATTGGAAGTTGCTTGGGGTCTCTTTTAACTTGTATACAAGCTTCTTGATGGGCTTCAGCTTGTCAGCCTACTTTTGTTGCTACTATTTTCTTGTTGAGAGGTTAAATAACATTCAACAACTTCTGCATAGATCTACCATCGATGGCCATGATGATCATCTCTTCTTGCATGAATGGTCAAATATAATCATACAAATAAGAAGCCATGTTGTCTACTAATGCCTAGTATTTTACTCTCCAAATGAATCCTTGAGGACCTTAGGAGTGGTGTCCTAAACCAACAAATCTTTGTTAATACAATCTTGAATAATATGCTTGAGCAATATACACTTTTCAGTGTCATTGCCCAATGCACGCTGAAATTTTCACTATTGATACACATGGTAGACAGCAAATACCTTTTGCGATGAGACACTCCAAGATCTCCTCCTTTTCATCCAAGGGAGTGAATATTCTGTCTTGCATCCAAGTAGGATGTTTCTTGCTCATGTGATTAAACTGTGGCACTTTCTTATTGTCTCCCCTGCCTTTGTAGTCACGTGGTTGTTGACTTGGTAGATTAGTCTGTTTATTAGCCAAATTCTCATTTTTGAAAAAAGCATGCACCGGAGTTTTATTGGACTTCCAGCAATCATCCTTCTTGTTGCCATCGTGTTAACACCCCAAAATGTTTCATCTCAGTTGATGGAAGCAATTTCAAAAGAATTGCACAAAATAACTATGAAAAACTTCAATTTGAAATGACTTATGAAATCCAAACACAATTCTGGTTCAAAATCATCAATTTGATTTATACCACAAATCATAATGCAAGATTATGAGTCAAAATCCCATTTCAGTTCACAATACTGGATCTAAATTACGGGTATGAAACCTAAATCCATTTGCAATTGTCATTTAGAATCCAAATCCAGATCACAAATCCAAAAGGATACAAAAAGACATTCAAAACATCAAATGGGACCCACATGTGCACATCACACTCCTGCATGGGCAAGGGCCCACCCAAGGTGGGGTGCCCCCTCCTTCACAAAATCAATTAAAATATTCCATTTCGACTTAGCAAAAAGCTTGAAATGATTGAAAGTCTATAAAGAAAAAGAAGAATCAAGTGAAATAATTTAAAATGAAAAGGCAATCTCCTTTACTAAAGGAAATCCTTCTCATTTAATGAGGAGAGAAGGTGTAAAAGGGCCAACATAAATTGGCCCCTATATACCAATCCTCATTATTTTGTCCCCAACCCACTTAATTGTAAATGGGTTCACCATGAGTCACCCAAGGGTGGCGCCACATCTAGTGGGCTAAGTCAAAGCGGAACCCACAGTTCCTAGTCAAGACAGGTCAAACCTATCAAGCAATCCTGTCTTGGACCAAAATAGTAGTTGATTACACCCTAAAAAATTTTGCCTAAGCTTAGTCGAAGATGAATTCAAATTGAACTTAATGTTTTCTAAGTGTCAAATTCATCAAACTTTGTCGAATTCAGTAGAAGTCGAAGCATGAATTTTCCTTCTCAATCAAGTTAAATAAAAATCTTAATTTAGGGACTAATGTGAATCAATTTTGTATTTGAACTTGAAAGATATATAAGTCACATATGCAACTGTACAATTTCAATTTCAATCAGAATTTTGACCATGTCAAACCTATCTTCAATTAAATTTTTGGATGAAAATGTCCTTCACAATTCAATTTAACACCATGAAATTGAAACTTAAATTGAATCATTGAATTTATAGATAGGAATGTATATAATTCAATGCAATTTAAATTTAGGTCACTAGGTCAATGCCTAGTAGGTCCAACTCAACCCATTTGGACTTGACCAAGCCCAAACCCACCTAGCCCATGCATAGCCCATTTTTAAGATATAGAAAGATTAAATTAATCTTTCTTGGTTAGCAATCCAACCCACTGACCAATGAGAGAAAAAAAGAATTCTCAAGGATTGGTCAAACACTTAGCATGGGTGATGTGGCAGCCGCATCACCCAAGCTATAATTACAATCTTGGTGTTTCTTTCCACCTAAGCAACCAATTATAGGCTGATCCTTGCCACATCACTGGGCTGCACCAGCCATGGTTGAAATTTCAAAAGAATGTCCTCCAAGGGGGGATTTTTTTGTTTGTTTGAAAAAAGGATTTAAAAAAAGAGAAAAGAGGGTGGGGGAGAGGGTTATTTCTTCTCTTTTAAGCAAAATGATTTCAAAATCTTAAACATAATCCTCATTAAATTCAGCCAATGGAGGATTATTCTTTTGAAAGCTATTGGTTCCATGGCCAAATAGAGATATGCAGCCATTAGAAGATCATCCTCTCATTTTTGAGACATAAGCATGAGGTGGTTTTGAATTCTTTTAAAAAACCCGTTAAGGCCCGAGCAAGTGGGGCGATTTTTCTTTCTAACAATTTATCTCTCTCTCTCTCTCTTGTCCTTAGTTGCAGCCAAGAGAAGGAAGCAGAAGAAAAAATCAGCCAAGAGAAGGAGGAGCTGTCATCCAGGCCTTCTCTCTCTCTCTCGCTTTCTCCCAATCATTGCCTTTGGTTTTGCTAAGCTTGGATACTTCATTGGACTCAAGCTTAGGATTTTCGGTACAAGGAAAATCCTCTCCCATTTTTTATAGTTTCCAACAAGAAAGCTCTCTTTTTCTAGCTCTGATAAGCTTGAGTCTTAGTTTAAGTTCTTGCATAGGATTGCTTGACTTAAAGAACAAGCCAAGAAGAAGCACCAAGCACATTGGCCGACTACAAGGTAGGGGCGATTCCAACTTCTTCTTCATATATTTTTGCTTCACGCTATCATTTTCAAGTTCAATAACTGTGGGGAGGGTTTCATTTTCATTCTTATTTATAGCTGGGAATTATGTCCAGCTAGTGAGGGATATGATCAAATGTACATTTCAATGCATTCATTATGCATATATTGGTTTTTATAAAAGAAAACTAAAAATCAATTTTCAAGAAGGGCCCCAAAGCCACGTTCCTTTCTAAAATGGCAGGCCTAAACCCATTTTTAGCTTCCCACCAGGAGAGGATTCGATGGTGAGAGAGTGATTTCCATTTGCTACAATATATAATCTAATTGGATATTAGGGATGGATGCATTCTCATGAATGTAATTCACCCTTACATGCAACATCTAGACAAACCAGCTTGTGCATTCTATGAATTTCTTTCATCTTGAGTCATTTTGATTTAATCATTCATGATTTAATTGATTAAGGGTGGTGGTGATGACTAGAAAATTGCCTTCCCTTTTCCCATTTAAAAAACCCAGCTACGAACCATAATAGTTCATATGAAAATAGGCCCCTTTTTATTTTTCAATTTCAGGAGGCATTATGCATTTATATATATATGTATATACACGTGTCAGCTCTCATAAAAAACTCATATTCTTTCTAAAATCATGTTGGCACACATTCCCAAGCTGGTTTCAAAGAATGTGAAGTTTATCTTGGTCTTTGTAGTTCAAAACTTCAAGATCATTCAATTTTTCATCTTAAATTTGTCTATTTCAGCAATGCATGCATATTGCTGAAATCAGACCATGATTTTATGAAACCTGGTTAGAAACCATCTTGGTTTGTATGCTAAAAGGTATCTTTTCAATTTTTCCATTTTAAGAGGCATGATACATATATATTTATATTAATATATACACATGTATTACCTCTCACAAAAACTCAATTCTCCTCTCTAAAATCAGGTTGGAAAAAGTTTTCAAACTAGTTTTAAAGCATACAATCTTCTATTTTGATCTTTGTAATATAAGATTACAAGGTCACTCAGTTTTTCATCTTAAAAATAGTCCATTCGAGCAATACATGGGTAGAAATGTATGCATTTTGCTGAAATCAGACCATGATTTCATAAAATCAAGCTTAGAACTTTGAAATTGAAGTACTTGAAATGTTAATTTTCAGCCATGAATTGGCTGTCATCCATAGAACTAGAGAAAGTTCTAGTTTCTTGCCAGACGGCATCCTAGAATACTTCCAAGGGGCTGTTGATTTCATTTATAAATTTTCAGATTCACATGGGATTAATTCTTGTCACAAAATGTTGCAAAATCTCATTTAAAAGTTCAATTTTCATTTCTCCAAAAAAAGAGACTAACTATGCTAAAATCGTCCAAAGAAGTTGATGTTTCCTTTGGCATAAAATCTGAAATTTGAATAGCTTTGAGAAAAGAAAGTTTTATAAACTTCATAATTGAAACCCAATGTGCATATTTGGCATGAAGGTGAACATATTTTCTAGAGATGCATTCCTCTTTTTTATTTAAACACTTAACTTAGGAATAATTAAGTGAATTTTTACTGATTTGTCCTCTTTTCTAAGAATCCAACTCTTTTAGAATCAACATTTCTCAATTTTCAGCTATTTCAATCAAAATAACGTTTCATTTTATGGTTATCTTGAGACAAAAATGGATGATATCTATGTCTCTTATTCATTTTAAAGATTGGTTTTGACATCATTGACACATTTTTTATCATTTTCAAGATTTTATGTCAAGTCCCAAGCTTGTGGACTGCATCTCTAACTTTTATGCTTAATGATATATTAAGCATATTTAGAGGATGTCCTACATTTCAACTGAAAATCAATCTTTATTTATGTCTGAATTATGAAGTGAATGTTCGTGTTGCCTGAATGTTGGGAGAGAAGAATGCATGTCTCATATAGTTTTCCTTTTCCTTTCATACAATTTCTCACATCAAGTCAATTGCACATGCAAGCACTTTCTCTAGAAACTAAGTGAACTTATTTCGAGTTGCCAAAAGTGACCAAGTCATATTGTTATAAGAATGTGAAAATCTTACTTAGTTTTAAAAGAAAATAGAAGCATTCTGAATTTGAACAAAATAAGTTTGGTAACAACATGTTTTCTAACATTTTGGAATCTTTGTTTCATCAAAAAAGTAAACTTTTACTTGAGCAACTCCAATTTTTGTCTAAAAAGAGAACTCATTCGAAATCAAATTCGTGTCTCTTAGACCTAATCACATAGTTTGGAAAAAGTGACTTCTAAGTCAATCATTTGTCAAGACAACTTACCTATTTTTTGTCCAAAGTCAACCCATTTGCTAACTGAACTTAGCGATTTTTCCCAAACTTTGGTCACTAGTTGATCTCAATTTAGCAAAACTTTAATCCAAAATCGTGAGATGATCGTGAATTTATAGCACTAAACTAAATCTCAAACTCTAATTTCTCTAATTCTCCAAACCAAATTCTCAATTTTCTATCCCAATTGTCAAATTGACAATTAAATCTTCAAAATAGTGGCTCAAAACCACAATCGATTTCATTTCAAACCATTTTGAACATCATTGCCGATTTTGAACTTCAATTCAAATGGCACACATTTTTAACCAAAGTAATGGTCTTCAATCCAAACCAAACTAGAAATTTTTCAATTTTGTCCAAAAGAATTTATCTAAATTCTCCAAAACAAGTTCAATTTTCAAATATCTTGTCAAAACAAGTAAAATTTTCAAAAAAACTTGTTCAAAATTCACACCAATTTGCTGAAAACAAGCTCAAATTACATGTCCAAAATCAAGTTTGAAATAAATTTGCAATTTTAAATCCAAAGCCTTTTTGCACAAGCATATAGGATTTGCATCAATTAAATGACTTGTACATGATCCGAAAAGGGCTTAGTCCTTGGTTTGATTGCCCTTGTTAAAGTTGGCAGAAACAGTTAGACGTCATACCGACGGATGGATCTCTTTCTCTTGAAATTTTTTCAAAACCCAATTTGAAAACTTGATGCCTTCAATAACTCCCCACTTCTATAACAAAGACGGAGAATGGGAAGGATTTGAACATGCTGCTACTCTCTCCCATGTCCATTTATGGGTAACCATTTCTAAGATTGTTTCAATATGTTTGCCTTTTTAGTAAAACCATAAAAATTCTTGCACTCATGCTGTATGAGATGGTGGCAGAGGTGCTCTTAGAAGGCCCTAAGGATCATGTTTAAAGCATGCTCTTCTAGCATTGGGGTGTGGAGTTTTAAGCTTGATGTATGCCATCTCATAATATGCTCTTTGGCAGTTTCTCTGAACTCTTAGCAAAGTTTGAAGAGGGTATCAATAGTTGGCACTATAGGAAGGTTAGGTTCATATTTCTCAATGAAGGTGTTGAATATCTTGTCAAAGTTCTACATCTATGTATGGTCGATGGTTTTCAAGCACCACTGTGCTACCTTACCCTCCAAGCTTTGAGGAAAATAGATGAATAATGCCTTGTTTTTGTTCAAGAACTTTCTAGATTCATCATCCAGCCCTTCACAAAAGCCCTGTCCAGAGTAGGTCTTCTTGCCCTTGCTCTAAATATGATGGACTATTCTCTCCATTTCATCAGTGTGGGACTTGATAGGATCTATAATGCACTCAATAGAGGCCTAAGGTTCCTAGGTTTGAGTTGAACTTTATGAATTGTTGTGGCTTGACTAGCTATCACTATTTGATTCATCATTTTCTAAATGACTAGCTTAAGAGTGGGATCTACTTGATGTGGATTCACTATTTCTTCTTAAATTTCAAGCACTATTCCTTTTTTAGCTTGTGATCTCATGCCATGAGTCATAGAAAATCTTTGTCAAAGTTTTACCTAAAATAAGCATGTAAGTTTGAAAAAAAGAAAAAAAAGTGACATGGTTATGAAGATAGAGAGAAAGACATGTATTTATTTGATACATTGGAGGAGAATAAAATTTCAAAATGACATTAAATTGTAATGGTTATTCATGACAAAGACTCAAATAGAATCCAAACCTAGCCAGTTCCCCATAAAAGATCAATATATAAGGACCACTTTTCAGTAGCAAAACTATAGATGCACTGCCATGCTTTACTGTTCGAATCAAAATATGTGACTATGTTGAAGTCTCCTCAGATCATATAGATACTCATCTGCCTCTTGGAAAACTATGGTATACATCACTCTAGATGACACAAGACAACAAAGAATAGGCCAAGAAGAAAAAAGTCGATCCTCTGGTTGTGGGAGGTGTAGTAGGCTAGATGATCCTTCCTATAGAAAAAGTCCTAGACAATGTGCTCCTCTTCCTCCTCACATATCATTTACCTATATGTAATAACAAGAAGTTGTCTAAAATGGGTCTGAAAGATCAACCCTCTTGAATGACGTGCTTGTAAAACCACTCCTGTAGAAACAAAAGGAAGTCCTCGATCACGTTAGAATCTCCCATGATGAGTCGAGTGAGACCCTTGTGCAGAAATGCAAGACCAGCCAAAGCAAGTGAGAGGTGCTGAGTGTTAATGTTTCCCCACATCCTTAATAGTTATAGAATGCATAGAACCATTGAACTTTGGCTGTTGGGGAAGACCAAAAGTCCTGCAGTGTCCTTGGTCCTGTGCTACTAATTGGGTGATGTGGCGCTATCTCCTCAGATGTACCTCTGAAGTGTGCATGAAAATCTATGATGTTGAGGAAACTATGATCTCTCTCCTTTTTGAGGTCCCAACTCCTTATGCTCATGAGTCTACACAATAGGTCCTTTTAGTTGACAGCCTTGAAGTTAGTGATGAGTTGATGATTGACAAGATCCCTATTATGTCCCAATGGCTTTAGCAGACCCAAGATGTAGGTGAACTCCTTTAGGAGAGGTGTCATCTCTCCAAAGGAAAACCCGAATGTGATTTGCATGGGTTCCACCTCTCTGCCAATGCATGAATCAAGTGATTGTTGATCTAATGACCTACTAATAATGCTACTATTTCAAGATCACAATCATCTAGGTGATGGGAGAATACTTCCACAAACTCCTCAAACCACTGGGAAAACCAGCCTGGCATGAGTCCATCTATGAGAATGAAATTGGTGTCTAGGTCACTTCTAAGAATTAGAGTGTACAATGTGTCCCTAGGAAAATGTCTTGAGCATGTTTATTGACAAAAATGACATGGTGGGGGTCAAGACAGACATGCGAATGAACATACAAATGGAGAATGGCTAGACTAGATGATGAAACTATTCTTATCAAGATTGACTAGATAGGAGGTTCCAGTTAAAATGAGAATTTTGACAATGATAGGCAGAAAAGACCTATAGTATGACATTTGAAAGGACAATTCTAGAAGATTTTGATGAAAAAATGTGTGCATGGTGTCAAATGAAGTGCAGAAATAAACATATAATCACATAGATTGCTTCAAACAACACCCTATAATGAAGCGGCTCTATCATAGTAATAATTGAAATCAGCTTGGTCACCTAGAATTGGATATGTTAGGATTTCAAATCTTAAGCTATTCCATATACCATATATGCCTATATACACGTTCAAAACGTGCATAGTACATGGCATGGCCTCCTTCAAGGGTAAGTGTCTTCATTATCCTTGATCTCTCACCGATATATAGGGATATTGCTTTAATATGGGTGAGGAGAGGG
Source organism: Nymphaea thermarum (assembly GCA_011799765.1). NCBI lineage: Eukaryota > Viridiplantae > Streptophyta > Magnoliopsida > Nymphaeales > Nymphaeaceae > Nymphaea > Nymphaea thermarum. Next base: position 73,544 of record JAANDH010000593.1, read on the forward strand.
CCAATAGCTGCCTCCAGTTGTTTGGTCCAGTTGTTGAACCACCCTAAGCTAGTGCATACAGGAAGTATTCCACAACGTGATGACCAAGACATATAGGTGAAGGGAATTTTGGAATATGCAATCACATGGACAAACAGTTGGCTCTAATGCAATGTGACCGATGGTGGGTTAAAATCAAAGAGGGGGAGCAAAAATTTTATCAAACAACTATTATATTGAAAGAGGTAATGTGTGATCATGTATCTATGTGAGCATGAAAAATCTATCTCAATTCTAAGTCTTAATGCACATCAGAAACATATATGCATAAATCAAATGAGGTACCTAGATGACTCTAAGGGTAAGGCAACATTAAAGACTTGTAAAATTGAAACATTTCATCAAGTCCCATCACGGTCATCACTTTTGTTTAGATATAATTTTTTTTACAAATCTAACATGTAGACTGTAATAAATAAGATATCGTTGCTTGTACTTGACTCCATTTTTCATGTGTTGGAGTCTGATAGGTGGGACCTCACTTGTTGGTACGAGGTCTGACTATTCCTACTGCCTTTACCAGGGGTCATCAGACCAAGGACTAGATTAGATGTTCCAATTTTTGAATTTAAATGTCATCCAAAACTTAAGAAACAAACGTAACATAATTTTTGAAATCATGCATGTTTTAAAATATAAGTAGATTTCATAGATGGATTGATGAACAAAAAGAAATCAATTTTGAAGTCTGTTCATGTCTAGATCATCATAGATCAATGCAAATTGATGTCTTAAATTTAACATGAGGCATGCAAAAACTAGGTCATATAGGTAGAATTCCAGTCTCTACTCAGATTGGGGTATTAGAATATGGACCTATTTGGGGAGAACTGGTATTGATCCAATATTTAGAATCATGATATGAAATTTATGTAATTCTTGTTTTAAATTTGAAATAATAGATGTTATAGATATGAAAATATCATTTAATGTGATTGAAACTAATGATCCAAAATCCAAGGTCAAAGATCTAGTAAATTTGATCTCAGATTCATAGATCCAAATCTGATGATTATAGGGTTTAAAATATTTTATTTGGGTCTAATTATCTGGTTATTGATCCTAGATTTATGATCAAATATTCATTTGCTTTGAAATTCTATCCAAGATCCATGGTCTAAAATTAAGATCCAAGATCTAAAATCTGGGGTCTAAAATCCATAATTTGAGATTTATTATTTGAGACTTGTATGTGAAAACTGATTCAAAATCCAAAGTCTAAAATGCAAGACCCACATTCTAAGACTTGAGATCTAAAATAATAGATCGAAATCCATAGTTGAAAATCCAATACTTGGGATCAAATTCAAGCTAGGGGTAAGGTTAAAATGACTAGGTTCAATCTTGCCTACACTGGGTTTCAAGCTACTTGGGTTTGATAGTAGCACGCCTGTTTGGTATTAGTCAAATCATGTAATATGTGATGTACACTTCATTTATTTTATATGAGTGAGTGTTTACAGAAATTTGACTAGATTTAGGTTATGGGACTAAATTCATAATTAGTAGGCTTTAACACCAGTTAGAACTAGGTCTTAGAGAATTGAGCTAGGTTTGGACTCCATGCCTACATGACCTATGGTATTTAAAATCATTTAAAGAAGTTGGCTTCCAAATATATTTTGAAAAACTATGATTTTGAAATGGTTCTTGTATGGAGACTAAACTAGATTCAAATCTTCACATGCTTGGGCTGATGCTCACAAGGTATGCTACTAGGCTAACCCAGTTTGGTTTCAGTCAAGAGGTGCATTTGGGTGCAAGGTGGATCAATGCATATTAAAATAGAGGTGCAATGCATGGTTAAAGAGACCATGAAAGAAAACCATATTCTACATGCATGCTTTAAATAAAACTAAAGTAAACAAAAGCAAATAATTAAAAGAAAAGGAACAGGGAAGAGAGGTGCATAACTGACCCCATTGTGTACCCTAAAGACATTAAAATAAATCTAATCTAGAAATCAAACATGCTACAACATTATTAAAGCAATTAAGAAAAATAAATTAAGCTAGATATGCTAAAAGCGAAAAAGAAAACTAAATAAAACATGCTAAAAGCAAAAAGAAAATTAAACTAAACATGCATAAAGAAAAAATATTAAATTGTTAATATGAAAGAAAGAAGAGGGAAAAAGAAATTGCCTGAAGCTGGTACCCTAGTTGAGCACACTCTGGCGACCCCTACCCCGAGTCTAGTTGGGTCTAAGTTGAGACTAAGTCTCTAAAAGTTTAACATTTTTGAGCTAAACCTTTTTTTGAGTACCCAGTTACAATTTTACTAAATTTATGGGTTTATCTTGGAATAGCTCAGGTGCTTACTGCCAAAGGCAAGGGAGCTCTATTTATAGGAGAGAGAATCGCCAAATTCTTTTGAGCCTATCTATATATGACTAAACTTCTGTACATTCTCTCTCCTCTCTCAACTCAAAGCCATAGAATAAAAGTAACTTTTCATTAGAAAATTTTTCTCACTAAGAACTTGCTCAAACTCTGAATTCCATTCTATAAAAAGATATGTGTGCATGGAGAAGTGCTGATCGATTCATGAGAAAGTATTCAGATTGACATTGTGTATGGAGGATAAATGATGTGAGAATACGAAGCGGAGAAATCACAATTTTAAGCCTTATTTCAAAACTTGATGTAAATCCGAAAAATGTTCATCCCAGCCACATACAGATGATTATGATTTTGTGTGTGCCGGAGTGCTTAGTAAAGTATTCCACACATTACAAGTGCTTACATGTGAATTAATATTAAATGTGAAGTAAGAAGATCATGATATAATTTTGGGATATAATGTACATTAAGCTCCAATGTGGATCATGGATCAAGGTTTGATGCTAAGAACCAACTCCAGGTCCAATTCTATGATAGATTCTATGTTATTGAAATTTGGATAATGATTCGACGTCTAGGACCTAAAATTGGAATGATGTATCTGTATCTATAAAGATAGATCAGATATGGGGCTTGGATATGAGATCCAAGCATGGAATAAGACTTTGATCTGGATTAGAAATATGAAATGAAGATCTAAGAATAGCATAGACCTAGACCTAACTCGAGTTGAGCTAGGTGGGTTCAACTTGTATGCAATGGACTAGACCTACGTTAGGTTTAGTTTTTAAAAACTTATCAAACGTAGGCTGGGCTCAGGCTCAGCCTAGGTGTTTCTTTGGAAATTTCAGTTTTGGGAAATTGAGGTATGTTGAGCCTAGGCTCAGGCCTACCAGATCCATGAAATTTATATGAAAAGCTAACTTAGATTCATATGGATCATAGTTTTGGTTTTATAAAAAGTACATGCATTTAAAAAATGACCAAAATGCCCTTATTTGTGATTTCGGACTGAAACTATGTCACAATGGTACGCCCAAGTGGTGGCTTATGCCGTACCGGTATGCTGGTACAACAATACCAGTACAGTGGTACGGGCCGGTACGTTTGGATCTGGTTTCGGGTCGGAACCAGATCCAAACCATATCATAAAAACCTAAAAGCTAAAATCGCATGGGCCGACCATCCTCTTCCTTCTTGACTTTGTTCCGTCCTTCCCTTGGTGGTGAGTTCGTGAAGCTACCTTGGGCAGCGGTGGCGGACAGCGGCTGGCGAGTGGCGATGGACGGCGACCGGTGCGGACGGTGGACAGCGGATTCAGACGGTGGACAGCGGTGGCATTGTTTAGGGTCTTGTCTATTAATGCCTGATTTTGTGATTAAATAGTAAATACACATTTTGGCTTCTCGACTTTGTGATTTTCTCTCTTGATATATAGTTTCATTTGCCGGTATTCTTTTCATTGATTGCATTGATGCCCAATTTTGTCTGTTGATGCCTGATTTTGTCTCTTGATGCCTGATTCGTTCTTCATTGTTTAGGGAACATTTTTAAGGCTGGGCACCGGGCCGGGCCACCACCGGGTACCCGGTACCCGGCCCGCCTCGGGCCTGGGCCTGGGCCTGGAAAAAGTTGCTGTTAACGGCCGGGCCCAGGCCTGATATGCCGGCCCGGCCCGTTAAAAATTAAAAAATATATATTTTTTAATTTTTTATTTTAATATTATATATTTATCACTAATAAATATTATTTTATATTAAAAAAATATTTTATAAATAAAAAATAATATTATTTTATTATAATCGGGCTGGGCCGGGCCCGGGCTCAGGTTTCATATATCCGGGCCCGGGACCGACCCAGCGGCCCGTCGGGCCATTCCCGACGGTTCTTTATCGGGTCGGGCCGGCCCGGCCCGACGACCAGCCTTAAACATTTTGTGTTTTTTTGTTTTTTTTAATGACTTATGAGATTATCTATGGATTCATGGAAGGAACATTGTTTAATCTGATGATATCATTTGGTTTTCTAAATTTTTTGGATTAAAAATATATAATAATATATAATATTCACCGTACTGCCATACCAAGATTTAAGAAAATACCGTACCAATACCTGTGCCCCCGTATCCATATCCGCACCCATACCAGTGCCATTGTGACAAAGGACTGAAATAGGTTCAAGGGATGGCCTTGAACTAAGAATTTAGAATCAAAGAAAATCATAAATCACAGGTACAAGTTACTTATACTATATGTTTATGCAGAAGAATATTGCTCAAAAAATAAATGTCGGTTTTTGCTCTTATGCATATTTTTGGAGTTTTGGATAAATTTTATCGATCTCACTTAACTAGCCTATAGCCAGGTTCCTAAATAGGCTCTAATTAAAATCCTTCTAAAAAAATTCCTCTTATATTAATCTAAAAGTCAAAAACAAATTTTTACCAAGCCAAATAATCACATTTATAAAAGGAAACTAGGAAAGGTCATAAAACTAAGATTTTTATTGGAATTTTTGCAGAGTGGAACTGAGGGTACTTGAAAAAGCAACTTAACTATAAGGACATGCTAAAAGATCCAAGAAATTCACTTTAATTTTGTAAAATTGAGATCGACATCAGTTTTTCTATTGCAATAAGTTTTAGGATTGAGCTCTATGACCTTCGAAACTAAAACAAACATAGACTGAACTATGAGAGTATTAATTTGGCTCATGATAATTATAATCCGAACTCAATTTTAGCTCACTCTATCGGTTTGAGTTCAAATTCAGCTCCAGACTGTGTTTTCTCTCCTTTATACATGCTTACCAATCGTACTCTATGCCATATGTCAACCAAAACAGTTTTTCGTAAACTGATGAATACTTTTTCTGGAACATACTGCTTTTGACAGAATTGAATTATGAATAGAGTCCAGCATGATACTAACAACTCTATATTGGAATTCTCAATTTAGTGTAAAGTTGTGTGCTTTCTTGATTGAGAGAACTTCAAAAATTTAATCTTGTACCTATTTTGGAGAAAAATCTTCTCCTAGAGCACTATAAAAGGATGCCCATGCTCTCTTCCCTTGGCATGTTTTTTTGGGCTACCATAGAGCACCTAAAATTTGGAAAAATTCCAAACTCATACTCAATTGGCTGGGTACAAAGTAAATTAAATATTTTAGAGCATAAGGTCTTGGATTCAAGCTGCAGTAGCACTCAGCCAAGAGCCAAACTAGGCTCAAAGGAAGGCTAGTCAATGGCATATAGAACAGGTTCAAGTTCATCTTCAATAGTTCAAGTAACTTTCTTTATTCTGCTATTTTATTTTCTTATTTACAGTATACTTCTTTTTTTTTCCTTAGGAGCATGCTAGGTTTACTTTTTTATTTTTTCCTACTCAAGATTGTTCATTTCTGTTTTAGTTCTTAGGTTTGTTTTATTTGTTTTAGCATGCTTTAGAGTAGCTTATTTCCTCTAAGTATGCCTAGAATAGTTTACAAGCTATAAAAATGTTGTAGTGTAGTATTTTTCTGTTTTCATCGAATAGTCTTTAAATTCTTGTCTATGAGGTAGGCATGATTCAATGTAAGCCTCTCCATCCCCGTATCTCTTTAATTTCTAAGCTTTTCAATTTCAATTTTTAGCTTATGATAATGCATTGTGATTATTAAATTTCCTTTAATATGTTACTTAGAATTGGCATGCATCTCACAAAATTTTATAGTGTGCACTGTGAGTCACATCTCACCCACATGGATAGCTTGCTTAGAACTGAGCCAGGTCAGCTCAATGACACACCATGACTTAGTAGCCCTATTGTGCGAAAACCTAATCCCATGACTCAACAAATACACTTTCATAAACACAGTTTTCCAAAACAATTTCAAAACAAGGTCTTTCAAATGATTTTGAATCTATATTCTATATGCAATTTTTTAAAAATTTTCATATAAATCATTTATTTGAGAAAATAAAATTTATACTCACCTCTATTTTTCTTATGCAGAAATACAAAAGATGAGACCCATCCTATTGGTACAAGGTCTGACAATTCCTAACACTATTACCAGAGACAGTTACAACAATAACTAAGTTTATGGCTTAATCCTAAATTCTAATTATCATCTAACCTATTTGAATAAAAACAGAGGTGCCTGAGGTTTTGAAAAATGTTGGAATTTTGAGATCTATGTGGATCCTCAAAATTAGGAGTTACATGAACTGATAGAGTAACTAAGGAACTGAGTTCATCTTCTTAATCATTATTGACCATGCAAACAAAAAGCAAGTGTAATGTGATACATACAAGACAAAGTCCAAACATTGGTGTGACCTAATTTCTAGGGTTTTGGGGTGTGGACATAAAAAATCTAAAAGATGAAAACCTATGGCTTCTAAGATCCAATTCCAATCTAAGAAATTGCACTTATGAAGATTCAACATCTATTCACTTGTCAAATTTTCCTATCTTACATGCAAAACGTATAATTGAGAGAAAATATTTGAACTCACCTCTATTGTTTGTGTGGGATGCTAAGAGATGGGACCCGACCTGTCAGTATGAGGTCCAACTATCCCTCACCTTTATCAATGGCATTCAGATCAAGAACTAGACTAAGTGGTCCAATTTCTAAATCTAAATGTCATCCAAAAGCTAAGAAAACAAATGTGCCATAGCTTTGAAATCATGCATGTTTTGAAATCTAAATACATCTCAAAAGTAGAAAGAAGAACAAAGAGAATTTGATCTGATGTTTGTTCAAGTCTGGATCATCATAGATCAATCCAAATTGATATTCTAAATCTAATGTGATTTCTTGAAAACTATGCCACGCAGACCTGGACTCTGGACTCTACTAGGACATGATTGTAGGATGTGGACCTATTAGAAAAATAGATCGGAATCTAAGGATTATAGTCATGGTCTGAAAAAGTTCATATAATTCTTGTTCTAAATTTGAAATAGAAGATGTTACAGAAGTCAAAATATCATATCATGTGATTGAGACTCACAAAAAACCAAAGGTCTAAAATCCAGTAATTTTGATACTTGTATTCATGAAGTTTTATCTTCTAAAATCCAAATTTTGAGGGAACAGATCTGAATCTGGTGATCACATGGTTTAAAACTCTTGTTTTATGTCTAACTATATGGGTACTGATCTAAGGTATAATCCAAAGCCAGATATCGTTTAGTAGTACAAATGGCAGCATGTCATTGGCCCCTATATACCAATCCTCATTATTTTGTCCCCAACCCACTTAATCGTAAATGAGTTTGGACCATGGGTCACCAAAGGGTGGCGCCACATCAGTGGGCTAAGTCAAAGCTGAACCCACAGATCCTTGTCAAGACAGGTCAAAGCCTATCAATCAATCCTGTCTTGGACCAAAATAGTCCTTGATTACACCCTACAAAATTTTGCCTAAGCTTAGCCGAAGATGAATTCAAATTGAACTTAATGTTTTCTAAGTGTCAAAACCATCAAACTTTGTCGAATTCAGTAGAAGTCAAAGCATGAATTTTCCTTCTCAATCAAGTTAAATCAATAAAATCTTAATTTAGGAACTTAATTGAATCAACTTTGTATTTGAACTTGCAAGATATATAAGCCACATATGCAACTGTACAATTTCAATTTCAATCAGAGTTTTGACCATGTCAAACCTATCTTCAATCAAATTTTGGATGAAAATGTCCTTCACAATTCAATTTAACACCATGAATTTGAAACTTAAATTGAATCATTGAATTTATAGATAGGAAAGTATATAATTCAATGCAATTTAAATTTAGGTCACTAGGTCAATGCCTAGTAGGTCCAACTCAACCCATTTGGACTTGACCTAGTCCATGCATAGCCCATTTTTTGGTTATAGAAAGATTAAATTAATCTTTCTTGGTTAGCAATCCAACCCACTTGGGTTTGACCAATGAGACAAAAAAAGAATTCTCAAGGATTGGTCAAACACTTAGCATGGGTGATGTAGCAGCCACATCACCCAACCTATAATTACAATCTTGGTGTTTCTTTCCACATAAGCAACCAATTATAGGCTAATCCTTGCCACATCACTGGGATGCACCAGCCAAGGTTGAAATTTCAAAAGAATGTCCTCCAAGGGGGGATTTTTTTGTTTGTTTGAAAAAAGGATTTAAAAAAAGAGAAAAGAGGGTGGGGGAGAGGGTTATTTCTTCTCTTTTAAGCAAAATGATTTCAAAATCTTAAACATAATCCTCATTAAATTTAGCCAATGGAGGATTATTCTTTTGAAAGCTATTGGTTCCATGGCCAAATAGAGATATGCAGCCATTAGAAGATTATCCTCTCATTTTTTTAGACATAAGCATGAGGTGGTTTTGAATTCTTTTAAAAAACCCCTTGAGGCCCAAGCAAGTGGGACGATTTTTCTTTCTAACAATTTATCTCTTTCTCTCTCTCTCTTGTCCTTAGTTGCAGCCAAGAGAAGGAAGAGGAAGAAAGAAAGCAGCCAAGAAAAGGAGGAGCAGTCATCCAGGTCTTCTCTCTCTCTCGCTTTCTCCCAATCGTTGCCTTTGGTTTTGCTAAGCTTGGATACTTCATTGGACTAAAGCTTAGGATTTTCGGTACAAGGAAAATCCTCTCCCATTTTTTATAGTTTCCAACAAGAAAGCTCTCTTTCTCCAGCTCTGATAAGCTTGAGTCTTAGTTTAAGTTCTTGCATAGGATTGCTTGACTTAAAGAACAAGCCAAGAAGAAGCACCAAGCACATTGGCCGACTACAAGGTAGGGGCGATTCCAACTTGTTCTTCATATATTTTTGCTTCACACTATCATTTTCAACTTCAATAACTGTGGGGAGGGTTTCATTTTCATTCTTATTTATAGCTGGGGATGTTGTCCAGCTAGTGAGGGCTATGATCAAATGTACATTTCAATGCATTCTTTATGCATAAATCGGTTTTTATAAAAGAAAACTAGAAATCAATTTTCAAAAAGGGCCCCAAAGCCACGTTCCTTTCAAAAATGGCAGGCGTAAACCCATTTTTAGCTTCCCACCAAGAGAGGATTCGATGGTGAGAGAGTAATTTCCATTTGCTACAATATATAATCTAATTGGATATTAGGGATGGATGCATTCTCATGAATGTAATTCACCCTTACACGCAACATCTAGACAAACCAGCTTGTGAATTCTATGAATTTCTCTCATCTTGAGTCATTTTGATTTAATCATTCATGATTTAATTGATTAAGGGTGGTGGTGACGACTAGAAAATTGTCTTCCCTCTTCCCATTTAAAAAACCCCGCTACAAACCATAATAGTTCATAGGATAATAGGCTCCTTTTTATTTTTCAATTTCAGGAGGCATTATGCATTTATATATATATGTAAAAACTCATATTCTTTCTAAAATCATGTTGGCACACATTCCCAAGCTTGTTTCAAAGAATGAGAAGTTTATCTTGGTCTTTGTAGTTCAAAATTTCAAGGTCATTCAATTTTTCATCTTAAATTTGTCTATTTCAGCAATGCATGCATATTGCTGAAATTAGACCATGATTTTCTGAAACCTGGTTAGAAACCATCTTGGTTTGTATGCTAAAAGGTATCTTTTCAATCTTTCCATTTTAAGTGTCATGATACATATATATTTATATTAATATATACACATGTATTACCTCTCACAAAAACTCAATTCTCCTCTCTAAAATCAGGTTGGAAAAAGTTTTCAAACTAGTTTTAAAGGATACAATCTTCTATTTTGATCTTTGTAATATAAGATTACAACATTACTCAGTTTTTCATCTTAAAAATAGTCCATTCCAGCAATACATGGGTAGAAATGTATGCATTTTGCTGAAATCAGACCATGATTTCATAAAATCAAGCTTAGAACTTTGAAATTGAAGCACTTGAAATTTTAATTTTAAGCCATGAATTGGCCGTCTTCCATAGAACTAGAGAAAGTTCTAGTTTCTTTCAAGCCAGCATCCTAGAATACTTTCTAGGGGCTGTTGATTTCATTTATAAATTTCCAGATTCACAATGGATTAATCCATGTCACAAAATGTTGCAAAATCTCATTTAAAATCTCAATTTTCATTTCTCCAAAAAAGGAGACTATCTATGCGAAAATCGTCCAAAGAAGTTGATGATTCCCTTGGCATAAAATCTGAAATTTGAATAGCATTGAGAAAAGAAAGTTTTATAAACCTCATAATTGAAACCCAATGTGCATATTTGGCCTGGAGGTGAACATATTTTCTAGAGATGCATTCCTCTTGTTGATTTAAACACTTAACTTAGGAATAAATAAGTGATTTTTTACTGATTTGTCATCTTTTCTAAGAATCCAACTCTTTTAGAATCAACATTTCTCAATTTTCAGCTATTTAAATCATAATAATGTCGGATTTTATGGTTATTTTGAGACAAAAATGGATGATATCTATGTCTCTCATTCATTTTAAAGATTGATCTTGACATCATTTACACATTTTTTATCATTTTCATGATTTTATGTCAAGTCCCATGCTTGTGGACTGCATCTCTAACTTTTATGCTTAATGATATATTGAGCATATTTAGAGGATGTCCTACATTTCAATTCAAAATCAATCTTTATTTGTGTGTGAATTATGAAGTGAATGTTCATGTCTAATGAATGTTGGGAGAGAAGAATGCATGTCTCATATAGTTTTCCTTTTCCTTTCATACATTTTCACACATCAAATCAATTGCACATGCAAGCACTTCTCTAGAAACTAAGGGAACCTATTTCAAGTTGCCAAAAGTGACCAAGTCATATTGTTATAAGAATGTGAAAATCTTACTGAGTTTTAAAAGAAAATAGAAGCATCATACCTGAATTAGTACAAAATATGTTGGGGAACAACATGTTTTCTAACATTTTGAAATCCTTGTTTCATCAAAAAGTAAAGTTTTACTTGAGCAACTCCAATTTTTGTCTAAAAACAGAACTCATTCGAAATCAAATTCGTCTCCTAGAACTAATCACATAGTTTGAAAAAAAGGGACTTCTAAGTCAATCAATTGTTATGACAACTTCCCTAATTTTTGCGCAAAGTCAACCCATTTGTAACTGAACTTAGCGATTTTTCCCAAACTTTGATCACAGGTTGATCTCAATTTAGCAAAACTTTAATCCGAAATCATGAGATGATCGTGAATTCATAGCACTAAACAAAATCTCAAACTCTAATTTCTCTAATTCTCCAAACCAAATTCTCAATTTTCTATCCCAATTGTCAAATTGACAATTAAATCTTCAAAATAATGGCTCAAAACCACAATCGAATTCATTTCAGACCATTTTGAACATCATTGCCGATTTTGAACTTCAATTCAAATGGCACACATTTTTAACCAAAATAATGCTCTTCAATCCAATCCAATTTAGAAATTTTTCAATTTTGTCCAAAAGAATTTATCTAAATTCTCGAAAACAAGTTTAATTTTCAAATAACTTGTCAAAACAAGTAAAATTTTCAAACAACTTGTTCAAAATTCACTCCAATTTGCTGAAAACAAGCTCAAATTACATGTCCAAAATCAAGTTTGAAATGAGTTTGCAATTTTAAATCCAAAGCCTTTATGCACAAGCAAATAGGATTTGCATCAATTAAATGACTTGTACATGATCTGAAAAGAGCTTAGTTCTTAGTTTGATTGCCCTTGTTAAAGTTGGCAGAAACAGTTAGACGTCATGCCGACGGATAGATCTCTTTCTCTTGAAATTTTCTCAAAACCCAATTTGAAATTTTTCTGCCTTCAATAACTCCCCGCTTCTATAACAAAGATGGAGAATGGGAAGGATGTGAACATGCTGCTACTATCTCCCATGTCCATTTATAGGTAACCATTTCTAAGATTGTTTCAATTTGTTAGCCTTTTTAGTAAAATCATAAAAATTGTTGCACTCATGCCATCTAAGATGGTGGCAGAGGTGCTCTTAAAAGCCCCTAAGGATCATGATTAAAGCATGCTCTTCTAGCATTGGACGACGTAAGTGATGTAGCTCTACGTGTTCAATGTTGGCCTATAAAATGCTTGTTTGGCTCAAAAATGGCCCCTTTGTTCTTGAGATATGGTTTTTCAAAATTCAGATTAAAAATCTCATGGTCAAGGGTAAAATGGTCATTTGGACTTGTAAAATTTTGGGTGTTCACAATTTAGGATAACAATTTGCATTGATTTATGATGATCCAAACATAAAGATTTAATTCTTCTTGTTCATCAGTTAATTTTGAAGGTAAATTTAGACTTCAAAACATGCACAATTTCAAAACTGAGGTTATGTTTGCTTTATCAGGTTTTGGATGACATTTAGACTTAAGAATTGGAACATTGAGTTCAATCCTTGGTTTGATTGCCCCTCATAAAGACACCACGAATGGTTAGACCTCGTATCGATAGGTCGAGTCCCGTCTCTCGGAATCCCACACAAGGAATGGGGGTGAATATTGGTAAAGATATGCCTTTATTATGGTCTTCATGTAAGATTGAAGAATTTTACATGTGGATACCTACATTCATGGCTGATAGACTATATTCGGGCAAGAATCCCAAAAATTGATGAATACCCAAATGATGACCCAGATGTGATAAGAAATTCTAAATTTTGATGAAATGCAGTGTGACAATTTTGACAAGCATGACTAGATGTATTATTCAACACTACAAAACCAAATATGCATGCTATGAAACTCTGCAAAAATCACATACGGACATCCCAACTATCCACCAATCAAGAGAGAAAATAAACACTAGCTGAGAAACTATATAATTCTAAACTTGTTATTACTTGAAAAAAAGCAACCAGAAAATTTACTGTAATTTCAAAACAATCCTAACTCAAAACAATGTGTTAAATTTGTACTAAACATGCTAAATGCCCAATGACACTTTCTTGACAAACCTGGAATTTGAACAAACATGATCAAACTCAATTACCGACTTGACTAAACTCCACTAGTGACACAAGGAGACTTCAAACATCTTGCATAATTTCTATAATGACCACAATTAGAAGCTCTGGCATGACACCAGAAAATAAATTGCATATTTAATAGCAATTGAATCCAACAAAAATCACATAATTAATCTACTTGCAATGTTGGCACCCATAGGACAAAAAAGTTTCTGCATGTGGCATGAAAGTGTTACCAATACCTCTTCTTCACAATCTCTTATACAAATTAGTCATATGCATAAAGATATAATACACATTATGAGGCATTCATCCAATTTGTTCCACTTTATTCTATATCAAAAGCAAACAAAAACTTAAGATACCATGACAACAAATTGGTTGCAATGGATTGACAATTGCAAACAAGGAGAAGCCACTCGTTCAGTATGAACCACCACTCCCTCTCCTTGCAAAAGCCCATCAAATCTCAAAAGATCCATATGTAAAATTGCTAAGTATGAACTAAATAAATGGAAAAGATGCTGGTACAATACAAGAAAAATCAGAAATAGTGCAGAAAACACAAAACTTTTGACTGATGCTCAAACAACTAGCAGTTGGAATGAGAAAAGAGCCTTTATGGGCCACCAACAAATGAGATGAAGAAGATGCAGACTTTATGATCTGAGTCTCCAACATAAGGTTCTTCAACATTACACCTTGCTACACCAATCCTTGAACATGCACACCTTATCCCGAGAAGACAATGAAAATGGATGGGTTCAATGTAGCCTTGGTCACATGAATCCTTGATCACACAAGGCATGATAATCCCCATGGCCTTGTGAATCTTTGTCAACCTGCAAAAAATCAGCAAAGCAAGAAGTGAAAAGCACAAGAATACAGAGGCTAGGATATGAGGAAGCAAGAACAATATTACCCAACCCATAGAATCCCAGATTACATCAGTTGATGAACACTAAACCTTATGATAATCCCCATTGGAATTTGGCTTGGATGAGGAGAAGGTGTTGGCTTGTGGGCCATGGGACCAATGATAGGGTTATTCCATGGAGAACCATCTCCACGTGAAAGAGAAAATTCAGAATTGAATTTCACTTATTTTAAAACACCATAAAATTGCTCGAAACACTCAAAAGGACTATATACTTATATGTTATGTTGGGCATCATTTTGAGCTATAATATAACTATAAAATCTTGAACGGGGTGTGTTTGGGTCTTGATTCAACTTTGGACGTATGGTTGACTGGTTTTGGCTTTCGGATTTGGATCTAGATTCATTTATGCAGTGAATTGGCAGCAAAACATTGAAACTATATTTTCTTTAATTTATCACTAGAGTGAGTACAGTTTGAAGCATCAATTTTTTACATTAAAACAATGCAAAAAATAAGATTTAAACACCAATGTCATGGATGAATGCATGCAAAATATAATAAAAAGACCATGCTTTTTTTGCCTCATCAGTCAACCTAGACCTAGCTTAGGGCATGTTTGTAGTGCTAAGAATAGTTCCAAACATTGAAATTTCACCATAACTTTGAGAATCACCTAAAATATGATCAATTAGGCTATTTCTCACCCTTATATGTCCTCATGAGTTGTTAGAGACAGCTTGTGAGGTTTTCCTTAGCTCAGGTTAGCTCACTCTAATTTGATAAGCTCACTAGAGCTAGTCTGCCATTTCCAGAACACCTGGACTATGTTAGTCCAGACCAAACATTAGATAGAACATCCTTAGAGTTGGGAGAGTACTTCAGGAGTTACTTTTAGTTCCAGATTTCATATTTGAGCTCTAGATCTGTTATTCTAAAACTAGAGTGTCATTCTCTCGTTCATTTTAGTAGGTCCAAGCTAAAATTTTCTCAATCGTGAACATGCCAGCTCGCTTGGAGCATGAACCATATTTTTTGGTGCTCAACATAAGTATTTATTCCTTTACAGTTCAATATTTCAGATTTGAGTTCATTTCTAGATTTACAAATTTGTTAAGGATTACCAAGTCTAGACACTATACTTAAGCAAAGCTTAATCTTCTGAGCTAAATTCTAAACATTTCGTTAATTATTTTTTTCCACTATGCCATTGCAATCAAATGTTCTTCATCAAAGTATTTTCAGCTTCAAATCAGGCTGACATGTCCCAAATTAAAATTTTCCATTTTGCTATCAACAAATGGTTCATTTCAATACATGTGATTTTAGAACAATTGAGTTTTGGAGGGTCAAATGAGGTCAATATGCTACTTGACCTACAGAGTTCATTTTTATGCCACAGGAATTTTGGTCCTTTGTCAATACATGCACATTTCTTTATAAAGTTAAGGGCTACATGAACCTAAGATAGTGTTTGTGTACCTCAATACTAAACCTAGTAGGGTCATACAAGGTATGAGCCCGCTTAAAACTAAACCGGGTCAAGGTCGAACCTAGCTGACCTAGAACTGGACCACTTGTTGTAAGCCTAGTCTAACGTGTGTGTAGCTGTGTCTAGACCTAGATCAACCCTAGGTCCAGTATGTTTTGACTAAGTCTGGGCCACCTTGCCTAGATCATGCTAGGTCCAGGGTGCACACCCAATCCAGATATTTTATCCAAACCTTGCTTCAGTTTTCAGACCGGTGATATTCCTACCCAAATCCAAATTCTTCATTATCTATTCAAGATTTGAATTCTAGGACGCTCTTTAGCTTTGCTTCTTGATCTGGATATTAGTATCAAATCCAAATTTGTCATGTAAGCATTTATGTGCATTATATTCATCTAATGTAGCTTCAATTTCTCACTAAGTGCTAGTTGTTAGTCTATACAAATGACATGAATTGTACAGAATTCTAAGCAGATAGGCTGGTCATATGGAGCCAAAAACAAATATTTTCTATTGAACATCAGTAGCAACATATGGTTTGATGTGTGTTTTCTCTCCTTTATACATGCTTACCGTTCGTACTCTATGCTATATGTCAACCAAAACAGTTTTTCGTAAACTAATCAACACTTTTTCAGGAACATACTGCTTTTGACATCATTGAATTATGATTAGAGTCCAGCATGATACTAACAACTCTATATTGGAATTCTCAATTTAGTGTAAAATTGTGTGCTTTCTTGATTGAGAGGACTTCAAAAATTTAATCTTGTACCTATTTTAGAGAAAAATCTTCTCCTAGAGCACTATAAAAGGATGCCCATGCTCTCTTCCCTTGGCATGTTTTTTTGGGCTACCATAGAGCACCTAAAATTTGGCAAAATTCCAAACTCATACTCAATTGGCTGGGTACAAAGTAAATTAAATATTTTAGAGCATAAGGTCTTGGATTCAAGCTGCAGTAGCACTCAGCCAAGAGCCAAACTAGGCTCAAAGGAAGGCTAGTCAATGCCATATAGAACAGGTTCAAGTTCATCTTCAATGGTTCAAGTAACTTTCTTTATTCTGCTATTTTATTTCCTTATTTACAGTATAGTTCTTTTTCTTTTTCCTAGGAGCATGCTAGGTTTACTTTTTTATTTTTTCCTACTCAAGATTGTTCATTTCTGTTTTAGTTCTTCGGTTTGTTTTATTTGTTTTAGCATGCTTTAGAGTAGCTTATTTCTTCTAAGTATGCCTAGAATAGTTTACAAGCTATAAAAATGTTGTAGTGTAGTATTTTTCTGTTTTCATCGAATAGTCTTTAAATTCTTGTCTATGAGGTAGGCATGATTCAATGTATGCCTCTCCATCCCCGTATCTCTTTAATTTCTAAGCTTTTCAATTTCAATTTTTAGCTCATGATAATGCATTGTGATTATTAAATTTCCTTTAATATGTTACTTAGAATTGGCATGCATCTCACAAAATTTTATAGTGTGCACTATGAGTCACATCTCACCCACATGGATAGCTTGCTTAGAACTGAGCCAGGTCAGCTCAATAACACACCATGACTTAGTAGCCCTATTGTGCAAAAACCTAATCCCATGACTCAACAAATACACTTTCATAAACATAGTTTTCCAAAACAATTTGAAAACAAGGTCTTTCAAATGATTTTGTCTCGATGTGCTATATGCAATTTTTTTAAAAATTTCATACAAACCATTTATTTGAGAAAATAAAATTTATACTCACCTCTATTTTCCTTATGCAGAAATACAAAAGATGAGACCCATCCTATCGGTACAAGGTCTGTCCATTCCTAACACTATTACCAGAGACAATTACAGCAATAACTAAGTTTATGGCTTAAGTCTAAATTCTAATTATCATCTAACCTATTTGAATAGAAACAGAGGTGCCTAAGGTTGTGGAAAATGTTGGAGTTTTGAGATCTATGTGGATCCTCAAAATTAGGAGTTACATGAACTGAAAGAGTAACTAAGGAACTGAGTTCATCTTCTTAATCATTATTGATCCATGCAAACAAAAAGCAAGTGTAATATGATACATACAAAACAAAGTCCAAACATTGGTGTGACCTAATTTCTAGGGTTTTGGGGTGTGGACCTAGAAAATCTAAAAGATGAAAACCTATGGCTTCTAAGATCCAATTCCAATCTAAGAAATTGCACTTATGAAGATTCAACATCTATTCACTTGTCAAATTTTCCTATCTTACATGCAAAACATATAATTGAGAGAAAATATTTAAACTCACCTCTATTCTTTGTGTGGGATGCTAAGAGATGGGACCCGACCTGTCAGTATGAGGTCCAATTGTTCCTCACCTTTATTAATGGTAATCAGATCAAGAACTAGACTAAATGGTCCAATTTATAAATCTAAATGTCTTCCAAAACCTAAGAAAACAAACGTGCCATAGCTCATGCATGTTTTGAAATCTAAATACATCTGAAAAGTAGGTTGAAGAACAAAGAGAATTTGATATGATGTTTGTTCAAGTCTGGATCATCATAGATCAATCCAAATTGATATTCTAAATCTAATGTGATTTATCTAAAACTAGGCCACATAGACCTAGACTCTGGACTCTACTAGGACTTGATTGTAGGATGTGGACCTATTAGAAAAAATAGATCGGAATCTAAGGATTCTAGTCATGGTCTGAGAAAGTTCATATAATTCATGTTCTAAATTCGAAATAGAAGATGTTATAGAAGTCAAAATATCATATCATGTGATTGAGACCCATCAAAAACCAAAGGTCTAAAATCCAGTAATTTTGATACTTGTATTCATGAAATTTTATCTTCTAAAATCCAAATTTTGAGGGAACATTTCTGAATCTGGTGATCACATGGTTTAAAACTCTTGTTTTAGGTCTAACTACATGGGTACTGAACTAATGTTTATAATCCAAAGCCAGGTATGGTTTAGTTGTGCAAATGGCAGCGTTTCAATTGCATTCACATCATTTGCTTCTTGCTTAGGAAAAGGATCAGTCAACACCTCTAGGGTATTTCGTTCTGGCACTAAGATTCTCTTCTCGATGCAATCTTGAATCATTTGCTTAAGACCTATGCAGTCATTCATATGATGTCTCACGGCTCTATGGAACTCAAAAAAGTAGTCTTGATGTTTGCCTTTCATTTCTGGAGGATTTCCCACCGTAGGTAAATTGCATAAATTCTGCCTTAAGAGTACTTCTAAGAGCTTTTCTTTGTTTTTCTTAATAATAGTCATTTTTTGTCCTTGACCCAGCTTGCAGGCCTTCTGAAATTTCTGCCTCTTGTTTCACCATTTTGAGTGTCTTTAACTTGCCCTTTTTGAACAACTGGCTCAATCTATTGATTCGAGATTCCTGCGGTTGGCATGCTACTAATCTTTTGTATTCCTAGGAGACAAGATGGTGCCTTGTGTCTTCTTTTAATCCTCCAAGTGTTATGGTGAGAGCACAAACTTCAGACATAGTGCTTCAAAGCTTCAAACTAGTTGTTTGCCATTTTTGAATGTAATGTCAAACTAATTTCCCTAATTATGAACAAAGACCCATGAGAATGTCCAATGTGGGAACTACTGAGGGACTGATTCGTATTTTTTTAAGGTGTTGACCACTTCATCAAAGTTTATCATACATATTGGATTGATAGTTTATAGCTACCACTAAGCAGCTTCTCCTTCTAGGCTCTTGGGAAAGCAAAAAAAGAGAGCTTTGATATTGTCATGGAACCTGCCACATTTAACAAAGAAGATACAAAACGGGTATGAGGATTTTCAATTCCTTTAAATTTGTTGAACTTTCTAGGGAGCCCTTCTAAATCTTCATCATTGAGCCCTTCTAAATCTTCATCATTTAGGCCCTTGCAGAAGTCCATGCGAGAGTCATTCTTCTTGCCTCGGCTCTGGATTTGACTCATAGTGCTTTTCATTTCCTCAATTTGAGACTATATGAAGTTAGGAATTCTTCGTGTATAGTTTTCTGGTCCATTTTCAATGGTGTTGTTAGCATTGAGATGGTACATTCTCCTTCATAACTTCCTCACTATCCTATAACAACATCATCATTATGTTAGGTATCTCTTTATTTGCACCCCTTCTATCCTCAGGGTTGTTGGTGGAGTGCAGGGAGTAATCATAGTATCAAAATTTTAAAATGGGTTTTGAAGAAATTTCAAGAGAAAGAGATCTGCCCATCAGTACGAGGTCCAACCATTGTTGCCACCTTTAAGAGAGGCAATCAGATGATGGACTAAAAATTTTTTGGATCGTGTATAAGTCATTTGATGCAATCATATATACTTGTGCATAGAGGGTTGAAATTGGAACCGGAAGTTTATTTTTAACTTGGTTTTGAAACAACAATTTTGAGCTTGTTTTTGGCAAATTAGAGTAAAGTTTGGACAACTTGTTTAGAAAATTAACTTGTTTTGATCAGTTATATGAAAATTCAACTTTTTCTTGACGAATTTGGATAAATTCTTTGATAAAATTGAAAGATTGAATAATATTCAAATTGGAGACCATTGTTTTGGTTAAAAATGTGCCATTTGAATTGAATTTCAAAACAGGTAAGGGTCAAAATGATTTGAAATGAATTGGATCATGGATTTGATCCATGATTTTGGAGATTTGATAGGCAATTTGGATTGAAAAAATGGATAGAAAGTTGACATTTGATTGGAAAATTGGGATTTATAAACTCAAGATCATTTCATAATTTTGGATTGCAATTGTTATCAAATATTTTGAAAAAATGGCTAAATTGGCTTAGCAAATGGACCATATACAAAATAGCTAAGTTAACTTAGCAAATACACTGATTTTGAAATCTCTTTTATCCAAATCATATGATTAAGTCTGAGGGACATGAATAGGATCTGCAATGAGTTCTCTTTTTAGAGAAAACTTGGAGTTGCTTAAGTAAGTAGAACTTACTCTCTTTATAAAACGTGGGTTCTAAAATGTTAGAAAACATGTTGTTTTCAAATGCATTTTGGCCAAAATTGGGGTATGCTATTTGTGTTTTTTTCAAAACTATTCTTCATTCTTATTGCAAAATGACTTGGTCACTTTTTGCAACTTAAAATGGGATCACTTAATTTTTTTGAAAATGTGCATGTGTGTAATTTGTTTTAGTGTGTATAAATGCATGAAAGGAAAGGGAAACTACATGAGGCATTCATGCTTCCCTCTCTGATGATCTCTCAACATTCATCAATGTAAACACTCATTTCATAATCCACACACAACTGATTTTCAATTGGAATGTAGAACTTTCTCTAAGTGTATGTGACATGTTATTAAGCAGAGTTAGAGATGCAGTCCACAAGCTTGACACTTGATGTAAAATCATCAAAATAATGAAAATCATGTAAATAATGTTAAAATCAATCTTCAAAATATATGGGAGACATGGACAACATTCACTTTTGTCTCAAATAACCAAAAAATCAAGTTTTGTACTAATTTAAATAGCTGAAAATCAAAAATCTTGATTCTAAGACAGATTATGAGAATGATGAAAAATCATTGAAAATTTGCTTAACATTTCATAATAAGCATATAGATCAACAAGAGGAATGTTTCTCTTGAGAATATGTTCCCATTCATATTAAGTATTCACATTGGGTCTAAACATGAGGTTTTAGAAAACTTGTTTTTCTTAAACCAAATTTGATTTCAGGTCTTATGCCAAATGATTCATCCATTCCTTAAACGATTTCAGTGTATTTGATCACGTCTTTTAGAAGAAATGAGAATAGGTTTTCAAATGTAGTTTTGCAACATTTTGGGACAATGATTAATCACATGCAAAATGAGAAATTCATGAATGAAATCAATAGCTCCTAAAAGTGTATTCTAGGATGCCGATTTGAATGAAACTAGAACTTTCTCTAGTTCTATGAAAAATAGCCAATTCATGACTGAAAATTATCATTGCACTAACTTTAAACTGTAAAGATTTAAGCTAGATTTCATAAAATCATGGTCTGATCTCAGCAATTTGCATGCATTTTTACACATTAATTGCTGGAATAGACAAGGTTTTGAGATGATATATTGAATAATCCTGTAAGTTTGAACTACGAAGACTACAATAAAGATTTTCTTTCTTTAAAACCTATTTAAAAACATGTTCCGACATGAATTTTGAGAGAAAATTTGAGTTTTATAAGAGGTTACATGTGTGTGTGTACATACATACATACATACATATTTTGTCTCTTAGAACGGAAAATTTGATAAATGAGCTCTTAGCATATGAACCATGCCGATTCATAGCTGGGTTTTTTCACGTGAGAAGAGTGAAAACAAGCTTCTAACCTTCACCACCACCCTTAATTAATTAGATTATGAATGTATGACTCAAAATGAAGGAACAAGAGGATGCTCAAGAAAATTTCTCTTTGATGTTGTCATGTAAGGGTGCATCACATTTATGAGAATGCATCCGTCCCTAATGGGCAATTAGATTACATATTACAGCAAATGTAAATCACTCTCACCATGCAATTCTCTATGGTAGGGAGTTGAAAATGAGTTTAGGCCAACTACTTTTGAAAGAGATATGTCCATGGTGCCCTATTTTGAAAATATATTCAGAGGTTTTCTTTTAGGAAATTTGATTCATGCATGAAGAATACATTAAAATGTATATTTGATTGTAGCTCTCCTTCGCTGGACATCATTCTCAGCTATGAGTAAGAATTAAAATGAATCCTTCCCACGGACGTGAAAATAAATAGTAAGAAGCAAAAGTAAATGAAGAACAAGTTAGAATCACCCCTATGTTGTGGTACGCCTTGGTATTGAGAGCTTCTCCTTGCTTGTTCTCTAAATCAAGCAATTCTAACCAAGAACCCAAGCTTGGATTTGCGCTTAGCAAGGCTCAAAGAAGAGTTTTTTTTTGCTGAAAATGGCTGGAATATAGATTATTTTCCTTGTACTAAAAATTCTAAACAAGAGTCCCAACAAATCTAGAAAAAAGGAATGAGTGAGTGAGAAAGAGAGAGCTTGGAATGACAGCAGTCCCTCCTCTTCTTGGCTCTTTCTTCTCTTCTCCTTCTTCTTCCTCTTGGCTGCAACTAAGGATAAGAGAGAGAAAATGTTAGAATGAAAAATTGTCCTCCCCCCCACTCCTTTCAGGGTTCTAATGCTTATGTGTCAAGAATGCAAGGGCTGAGTTGGATTCATCCTCTATTAGCGGCATATCTCTAATTGAGCCATGCAACCAATAGTTTTCAAAAGAATAATCCTTCATTGGCTGGATTCAGTGAGGATAATCTTTTAATTTTGAAATGATTTTGCTTAAAAAAAAGAAGCAAGGGTGGGTTGCGCCCCCTCTTTTTTTTTTTCTTTTCAATTTTTTTTCAAAAAGAAAATCGCCCCCCCTTAGGGGACATCCTTTTGAGGTGTCATCCTTAGGCTGGTCCAGCCCCATGATATGGCATAGACCAGCCAATCAATGATTGCTTGCCTAGGTGGAAAGAAGCATCTAGATTGCCATCGTTGCTTGGGTGACCATGCTAAGTTTTTGACAAATCCTTGAGAATTCTTTTTTTCTCTCATTGGTCAAACCCAAGTGGGTTGGAATGCTGACCAAAGAAACATTATTTTAGTCTTTGTTTATTTCAAAAATGGGTGCTTTTGCCCACACGCATGGGCTAGGTCAAATCCGACGTGACTTTGACCAAGCCCAATTGTAATTTTAATTTAAAACTTTGGGTTTAAAACCTAATTTCAAATTATAATTCAAATTTTTGAGAGAAAAGCCTTTTTACTTTCTCTTTGAACACTCTCTCTCGGGTGTGTTTGAGTTTGACTTGGCTCTACTAGGCTTTGACCTAGTGACATGAATTTAAATTGCATTAAGTAATAAACTTTCTTACCTATCAATTTAATGATTAAATTAACTTTTAAATTCATAGTATTAAATTGAATTGTAAAGGACATGCTTGTCCAAAATTTCATTGAGAATGGGTTTGACTTGGTCAAAATCCTCATTGAAATTGAATTGTACAATTATATTGACTTGTACGACTTATGAGTTCAAATATGTAATTGATTCGCTTAGAACCCTAAATTAGGATTTTATCAATTGAAATTGATAAAGAAAGACAATTTCATCCTAAAATTTGATTGATTAGATGATTTAACCATGGTCAACAACCAATTCGTCGAGTGCCATGGAGAAAGAATATATGGGCGTCTCGAAATCAAGGATCAACCCTACGTTTACTGGTACTGCAGATTGATTCCTGATGGAAGCATTTGAAGATGGTGGAAACACCACCAGGAGCAACAAAAGGGCGACGTTGAACCACAGGACCAGTGGCGAAGCGGCAGTGGTGGAGTGGAGACGGTGGCGAACTGGATGGGTATGGACTGTGGAGACGGTGGCGGTAGCCGGTGCCACACGGTCTCTCCGACTTTCCCTGTCTTTGCCTCCCCCGATGGAAAATGCGAATAGGAGAGGGCGCAGAATCTTTTGACCTAACGGGCCGTCGGGCCGGACCGGTCTATTGAAGTGATAACGGGGCCCGACCCATTAAGATCTCGGAACGGGCCAGGCGCCCTCAAGTGGAACCCGATAAGAAATTTCTTTGTCCCGGATCCAGCCTGTACCGGGTACCCGACGGCAGCCCGGCCCGGCGCCCAGGCCTAAAGAGTCTGCACCTACCTATTCATTGATTCAATTTTCTCTTTTTTTTTTACTAGTATATTTGACTTTCATACTTTCTTCATAATAATTGTTAAATCAGGTGACCCATATTATTTTTCATTAAAAATACATTATTTAACGATTTTTTCTTATTTGATTGAATTAATTGAAATAATTTGTGTTACATCCATAAAAATAGTGTTCAATGATATATCAGATAATTTAGTAGTTCTTTTACCTTTATTACAATAATTGTTTTTTTACATAAAACTATATAATTACTCCAAAGATATATAAGATAGTTTACTAAATCAAACAATTTTTTATTATCCTACTAGTTAAAGACTTTTGTTTTCAAGTTTGTGATTTAGGTGTTATATATCAAATACCTAAGACTTTTGAATGAATTATATGATTATACAAAATAATTTACTTGATTGATTAAATAAGTAAATCAATAATTTATGAGTTTAGCAGTTTTTTTATATTAAATATATTTATTTGAGATTATGCATAGTGATGATGCTTTCAACTTAAAATGAATATCATAACGCATTTAATATTTTTATTTATCATCAAACATATTTTTTATATGATTTTCATACTTTTTCTACAAGTTTTTCATATGATTTGTATATTTTTTCCATTAGTTATTCATATGATTTTCATACATTTTTCATATTAATTGTGCATGTTGAACATTCATTTGCCTATTTTTAAATAATAACATATTTTGATGAAGTAAACTATTATTTAAGGATAATCACTTATTAAGAATTATTAAATCAAGTGACTCATATTATTTCTTATTTAAGAAAGACATTATTTAATGGTTTTTTCTAATTTCATTGAGTCAATCAAAAGACTTTTGCTTTATTTCCATAAAAAGAGTGTTCAGTGATGTCGAACATTCATTCTTTCACATCCTCACTAATTCTATAGGTTAGTCCTCTTAGCTTTATTGTAATAAGTGTGTTGTTTTACATAAATTGATATTATTTAATCAAATCATATAATTTATTAAATCAAACAATTTGTTGCTTTTCGACTAGTTGAAGGTTTTTGTTTATAAATTTGTGAATTATGTGTTATATATCAAATACCTAAGACTTTTAGACATATTATATGATTATACAAAATAATTTACTTGATTGATTAAATAAATAATTGATAATTTGATAAATAAAACTTTTTTATGAGTTCAACAGTTTTTTCATATTAAATATATTTATTTGCGATTAATTTTCATATTTTAAAAATACTCATTTTATTGAAATTTCTTGATAGAAGTTTTTTTTTATTTTTAATTAAATAAATACATTATTTAAGATATCTTGTTTAGATGATGCCTTAACTATAATAGTTTGTTTGTTTATACAAAAACATTTAATTAAATACAATATAAATTATTAATTAATTAGTTTTATATGATATAGTTTTAAATACTTCAAGTTAAACAGTGTATATGGTAACTATTGACTATTATTGTATGCAACTTCATAAAAGTCATTACCTCTTAATCAGATTATACCTTCATATACAATTTATATTCTTTTTATGTCATAACTAAGTTGGTGCGTTTGGCTAGACCTTTAGCCCAACCATTCATAGGTCATAGGTCGCAACTTCAAAACCTGGGGGTACCCACTCAAGCTCTCAGGGTTCGGATTCGGATGTCAGCTCCTGCGTTTTGGATTCGGATATCAACATAAGATTCAAATATACTTGTTAAGATGGTTAAGTATCCGATTGGATATTTATTTAAAATCGAATCCGAATCCGTAGTCGTATCCGATCAGATATTTACTTAAAATTGAATCCGAATCCGATTGGATGTTATTTCTTATATCTGAATACGATCGGATTTTCTTATTCGGATGTTAAATTGCTTACCATATCCTATTTTTTAAAGGCAGTTCGGATGGATATCTGATCCGTTGACATCCCTAATTAAGTATCCGATCGGATATTTACTTAAAACTGAATCCGAATCTATGAGATGTTATTTCTTAAATCTGAATCTGATCCGATTTTCTTATTCGAATGTTAAATTGCTTACCATATCCGATTTTTTAAAGGCAGTTTGGATGGATATTCGATCCGAATCTGATCCGTTGACATTCCTATCCATTGGCTTCTCTGGCCTCTTCATTGGTAGTCATGAGCAATATTTCTCTTAGCAGGCATATTGGCTTGTCAATTGCTTTGCTTTCACATATTAGATTTACACGATTAGTTGGGGGAGACGAGGAGGTGAGATGACACCAGAAGCACACAACAAGTAATGAATGTCAAAATGGAAAATTAGAACTTTATTTATTCAAACGATTGGAGCACAAGAATAGATTAAATAACAATAAGGATTAGGACCAACAACCCTTCACCATAACATGTTCAAACCTACTAGGTTGACCATGGATGAGATGGTCCCTCTAAACGGCTGACTATATTAGGACCAACAACCCTTCACCATAACATGTTCAAACCTACTAGGTTGACCATGGATGAGATGGTCCCTCTAAACGGCTGACTAAGTAACATGTACAATCCAGACCTACTAGGTTGACCATGAATGAGATAGTCCCTCCCAACGGTTGACCTAGCTACTTCAAGAAATCTGGATAAAATTTTGGGCAAAAAGGGTGATCAGGGGTAAAATAGTCATTTATCTGACTTATAGTCATTTAGGCTGGGTAATCTGGATCCGGCTTCTCAACTTTTGCATTATAAAGTCCGTGTCTATGTGATTTTTGGGCTTTATATTTGAGAAATCAGCACGAAATGTTCATTAAAATGAGAAAAGTGGCCATTTTGGCAGTGAAAAATTTGGGTGTCTACAGTATCTCTCTGGTTTTCTGTTGTATCATAATGTAGCTTTGATCTTGCTTAGCATTTCCATAAACGTAGTATATAGGTTAGTATAGTTGTGTGGGGTTTGGTGTATTCCATCCCTCACTTCTTCTTACCATGTTCTTATTTCTTCACTAACCTAAACTCCTATGCACCACTTTTTGCCTTTGGCAACCTGACACCCCCACCACGGCTCCCTCCTTGAGAAGTTGAGTTGTTGAATACGAAACCACAAAGGCATCTAGGCTCCTCGGTGCTGCACGGAGAAGATAGGAGGCCTTCATCTCAATCTCTGCAACATCCAGCCGAATGTCTCAGGTGTATTCTTTCATTTGCACCCACCCTGCAGTTTCGAAGTAGATGTAGACGCTTGTGGAGGCCGGTTGGTGGACTCCCTCCCTCTCTCCACTATTGCCGGTGCTGAGCCGAGGCCAAGCTTAGCTCAATCAGTGATCTCCATCTTTATCTTTCTCTCTCTCTTCATGCGATTGATGCCAAATCTAGGCTCGGGTTCTACGGTGCTCATTGTGGTTTGTGAGTGCGGGCTTGAGGGCATGCACCACATTTACCTGTTTGTCAAGCGCCTTCAAGCTAATAACGGAGGCTGTTCGACAACAAACGCTTATCCATGTGTAAGGGAGAGTTGCTGTCTGGGATGACTTCTAATCATAGATGGTTTGATGCCTCAGAAAGCTTCTAATGAGATCGAGAACTGCACCTGATTATTAGAATGATGGAATGAATTGCATGTTGAATGGTTTGCACGTTCATTGGGTATTCTATAGGGTAAGAATGTAGGGCATGGGTCATGGGATGTATCACCATTTGAGAGACCGGAGTCTGTCTGGTCTTGGCAAACCTTTTTTTTTGGGTGTGCAAATATTAAATTTTTGTATATGTGGTGATTTCGTATATCTCTCTCTCCTATGCGGGTTTTGAGAGAGTCAAAAACTTTAAACCCCGATCCTTGATGTGTCCATCCTTATCCATGTCTATGTGTTGTGTCAACTATGTAACTAAGTCACATAAGCCAGTTTGGCTCGCGTATGAGTACCGGTACGTCAGTACGCGGTGGTACGTTTGGATTTAGTTTTGAATCCGAACCAGATCCAAACCATATCATAATGAAAAAAACAAACGCGCATCGTCTTCTCCGTTCTCCCTTTCCGCCTCTCAAGCGTTTCAACGGAAGCTGCTTGGAGGTTCTCAACTTTTCATTTGTTGGGCAGCGGCAGCGGCGGACAGTGACCGACGACGGATGACCGGTTGACGGCGATGGTTTTCCGACGGCTGTTTTGGGAGAGGAGGAAGGAAGGTGGGGAGGAAGAGAGGGGAGGAAGGAAGGTAGGGAGGAAGAGGGCTGCCTGCAGAGGAGGAAGGAATGTAGGGAGGAAGAGAGCTACTTGGTTGGGAGAGGAGGAAAGAAAGCGGGGAGGAAGAGGACTTCGTGGTTGGGAGAGGAGGAAGGAAGGTGGGGAGGAAGAGGGAGGGGTGATCTGGTGCTTGGTGCTTAGTATTAGGAACGAGACGAGAATGTGAAAGGGTTTAAGGTTTTATTAACATACACCTATCTTTGATTTTTTTTTTTTTATTTTAATGTTTTTTTATAAGTTGAGATGGGATGTAGGGAACTATGAAAAGAATTTTGTGTTATTGATGTGATGATATTATCATTTATTTTTTTATAAATTTATAATTTTTTAAAATAAAAAAATAAATATTTTTATAAGGTAAAAAAAAAAACACGGACTAATATCCGTACCCGTTTTCTCATACCCATCCCAACACTGACAGCCCCAAATTGAGCGGACGCCGGACGGACATCTGGAGTGGGGGGGCTCTGTCAACAAGGCGCTCTTCCCTACTGCCTATACAACTGCTGCCACGTGTTGTCCTCCAACTCAACTACTCCCCCCAATAGCTAGGTCCTGGGTCGAGATGATCGCTGCCTTTTGCTCTCTTTGTTGGCTTCCTTCCCCATACTAGGAAAGTTGAAAAGGTAGTACCTTATTTGCTATGTTAATCCTTCTTATTTCCAACCATAAAACCCCCTTTCATATAGTTTTTTTCCTTTTTCTTTAAGAGCCGGACGCTGTTCCTTTGACCAGGTTGTTCGGGCAAGTGGATCGCAAAAATTAGTGCCCATTCGTGACCGACCCGAACATGAACACCTTTTTCTCTGAGAATCGGAGTCTGCAGTCCCCACTCTGCTTGACAGGAGTGAGAGAAGAGGACTGAGAAACGATGGTGTCTGCCCTTCCCTTCCGACTTCCCAACTTCATACCCTTCTCTCACCGCCATAAACACCACTCTTTCCTCGCTGGCTCCCCGCTCATCCGCCACTCAAAACCCCCACCAACGACCACCATTTCCCCTCTGGCGTACGTTACTGCCTCCTCTGCAAACCTTACTCGCCCCCTCCGTGTGGCAGTAGTCGGTGGCGGTCCGGCGGGAGCCTCCGCGGCCGAGGCCCTCGCTTCAGGCGGCATCGAAACCTACCTCCTGGAACGCAATCCTTCGAACGCCAAGCCCTGTGGCGGCGCGATCCCTCTCTGTATGATCGACGAGTTCGGGATCCCGCCGGAGATAATCGACCGCCGGGTGACGCGGATGCGCATCATCTCCCCCTCCAACATCACCATCGATTTTGGCAAGACCCTTCAGCCCCACGAGTTCATCGGCATGCTTCGCCGCGAGCGCCTCGACGCTTTTCTCCGCCAGAGGGCCCAGCACGCCGGAGCCTCTCTCCTTCACGGCCTCTTCCTCGACCTCGACTGCCCCAAGAAGGCCAACGAGCCCTACCTCCTCCACTATACCGCCCATGGCAGTCGCACGACTCTGGAGGTTGACGCAGTGATAGGTGCGGATGGAGCAAACAGCCGTGTCGCCAAATCCATCTCCGCCGGCGACTACTCGTACGCCATTGCCTTCCAGGTAACGGAATCTCGTCTATCTATCCTTTCTTCTTCTTATTTATTCCTAGTTAGGCGGAACTGGATTGCTTCCTTAGCTCTTGCTTTTAGCTTCATTCATTCATTCTCGAATCGTTCCGTTTTGATCTTGGACTTATTTTAGCATTTACTACGGAACATAGCAAACCAGGTTGGCAATTTGCTGTTTTAATATTTTGCAAACATGTGTACTTGTGGATTAGATTGGGATCGTGAAGGTTTATAAGTAATGTACCATGACTCAACGATATATGTTATTCTTAATGGATTTCAGAAAGTCTAGGCATATTAATTGTGTTTAGTAATTTTAGTCAAATCTCGGGATGATTGGCTTTGTTATTATTATTATCTTACAGATACAAATATCCATGGATACAAATCTATGGATTTTCCTTAGACGAAAATCCATGGACCAGAAAAACTCATCTGTGTGTGATTTGCATAGATATTTATTGGTGGTAACGTCTCACCCTGCTTGATACAGCAAGGATAAAAAATATAGTGACAAAAATATTGACCATTGTAACCCTCACCAGAATAGCTCATATGAGCACCAATGTTGCCTCTTACCTTCTCAAGCCCATGTTATAATTCGACGAAAAATTAGAACCCTCCTGATCAAGAGTTGCTGAAATGGAATAACAGCAGAGTATCTCAATTTAGTTCAGGCCCAGATTGTTGCTAATTCAATAGAGGGATGGTTCAAAACAGAATGTGGTGAGACGAAATATTATGCTGTTGCTTCGAAAAGCATATCAAGGATATAGATCACAAAACAATGCTAAAGCAGTTCTCTTGGCAATATTCTTAGGATGTCTAAGGTAGGCAAAATAATGAAAATTTCTAAAAAAAATTAAATTCTGAAATTTAGCAAGAGCAGATTTTCACCCTAAGTCATCTTCAAAACTGTGGCATAAGATGCCAGGGATCGTGGATGATCCTTTGCGGAGAGCTGCCAGACAACCATAACAATTGACTCAGAAAGACCAACTTAATTCTAAATTTCAGCCTTGGTTCAAACAAACAGAAGCAGATCAGTAGTCCAAGCTATGATTTTAAATACCACAGCTTAGATTGAAGTTTCTTCAAAATTATGTTCAACCCTCATGAACATAATGCAATAGAACTCAAGTTTCCGGGACATTTCAAGAGGTGATGGTAAGGCAGTTTAACAATTTCCGCAAATCAGTTTTTATCGACTGAGACAAACCGATGGGTGCCCAGTTTAACAATTTCCCAAAATCAGGTTTTATCGACTGAGAGAAACCGATGGGTACCTGATGAGAGGCCATTGATCGACAAGAGAGAGAGAGCGAGAGAGAGAGAGAGAGACTACGTTGCAATGGTTGGAGGTCGCTGCTGGAGGTGAGGTGGGGGATCTCATCCGCTGCTGGAGATTGTGGCGGAGTTGCAGTGCTCAGCGGTGGTGGGCAGTAAAGGCAACTACAGTTTTTGAGGGCGTGGGAGCGTGACGAAAATGAAGCATCGACAGGGTAATGGGCTTCATTTTCCTTCTGCAGATATATGTCGGACCTGTTGAGGTCCGACAGATTTTCACGGACAACAGTCTGCGCTTTCGCTTTTGAGAGCGCGGACAATCCTACCGTGCGTGATGGACAACAGATAAAACTGTAAAACTCGGATGTTTATGTGCGGTCTACAGTAACATCTGCGCTCGTCAAACGCCCCCTTAGGGACTCAGAAAATGGTGGAGTTTGGAATTTACCAGAGAAAATCGATCTCAAGCAAGCTGACTTTGAGTTTGACCTTCTTGATTTGTTGACCACCTCGGTTGAATTTTGGGTAGAAGACCGTTTAAATAAAGCTCCAATAAAGAGCTTATTCAAGTCTGGGCCTTCCTTGATCAACCGAAGCAGTCTTCATGCTTGACCTTAGCGAGTGAATTGGAATGTTGATTTTGCAATAAAGGATGGGAGAGCTCCTCCCAAGCGCGTCCTTCTATTGGAATTTGAATGTTGAATTTATGTTAATTATCATTTTGTGACATCCAGGAGTTGGAGCAGCAATGATCTGAATTTGTTTTCTTACGTGGATTTGCAGGAGCGGATGAAGCTGCCAGAGGAGAAGATGGCATACTACGAGAACCTCGCTGAGATGTATGTTGGAGATGATGTGTCACCGGACTTCTATGGATGGGTCTTCCCCAAATGCGACCATGTTGCAGTTGGCACAGGCACCATGATGGCAAAGCCCCAGATCAAGAGGTTTCAGAGTGGCATCAGGCAGAGGGTGGCCCCCAAAATAGTGGGCGGAGAGGTCATCAAGGTGGAGGCTCACCCCATTCCAGAGCATCCCCGGCCGAGGCGGGTTGTCGGGAGGGTGGCACTAGTTGGAGATGCAGCTGGATATGTAACCAAGTGCTCGGGTGAGGGTATCTACTTTGCAGCGAAGTCCGGCCGAATGTGTGGGCAGGCCATTGTCAAGGGGTCCGACAATGGCAGGAAGGCGATAGATGAGAAGATGCTGAAGACTCTGTACCTTAAGCAGTGGGACGATGCGTATTATCCCACTTTTAGGTTCCTAGATATCTTGCAGGGATTCTTCTATAGCTGCAACGAGGACAGGGAAGCATTGGTGGAGCTGTGTGGGGACGAATATGTGCAGAGAATGACTTTCCAGAGCTACCTCTACAAGACGATCGCTCCGGGGAACCCAGTGCAAGATTTGAAATTAGCTTTCAAGACGGTGGGGACCTTGATGAGGGCCAAGTTTTTGGGGTATGAGATGAAAATGTTGGTGGGAAAGAAGGCGTGAAATTAGAAGACCACTTTGCGTTCTTGTAATCAGTTTGTTGGGATATTGGTGGAAGCCTGTTTTTCGGTTTGGAGGACTGGTTACTTTCTTGCGTGGCTAGTGCTTTTGTCTAATAAAACATTAATAAAGATGTTTGTATTTTAGGGGCATAAATTCAGGTGCAGACAAGAGTTTGATGGCGTTCGGAAAAGGACAAACTTGAGTTGGGAACTGACTGTCGGTGGGTGTTGAATAATTATTAACAGTGGAAGGAGGAGTTTGAGCATCTTCCCTTGCACGGTAAAGGTATGCATGCAGGTTGCGATGGGGGTTGAGAGAAACCGGTAGAGTTTGTAACTAGTCTAGAGTATGTAACTAGTCTGTCTTATCTTGAGATATTGCAGTTTATATATATATATATATATATGGCATCGTTTGTCGGTTTTAACTTTTTATTCTTATCGATACGTGACTATTACGATGGGTCTGGATCCAACAAGACCCAACAGTTTGGTCTGATGGCTTTCTCTCGGTGCGCATACACCATACGTCTCAGCTGGCGAACGTTCGGTTACGGAGAAAATAAAAAATCATGAACGAAATTTACCGCTACGGTTCATTAGGCCTGGGCGTTGGGCCGGGCCGCCGCTGGGCCGGCCCGGCCCGGTACGGGCCGGGCCTGGGCCGAGGTATTTGCTTATCGGGCCATACTTTAGTGAGCCCGGCCCGGCCCGAGATCTTAACGGGCCGGGCCTGGTTTTCATTTCTTTGGCCCGGCCCGGCCCGACGGCCCGTTAAGAAATTTTTAAGTCAGACAGCAGATTCCCGCGCGGCTGGCTCCCAGCTCCTCTCNGCTCCCCCTCTCCTCCTCTCTGTTCCCTCTTTCTCCCCCAATCCCTACCGCTCCCCCTCTCCGTTCCCCATTTTCCCTCTTTCTCCCCCTTTCCCTACCGCTCCCTCTTTCTTCTCCTCATCGCTCCCCCTTTCCCTTCCCTGCTGCCTGTGTGGGACGGCTCCTGTGCTGCCAGACGCTGTCATCGACGGGCCAAACGGGCCAAGCCTCACTTTGGGTGGACAGGCCCGGTACCCGGCCCGGCCCGGCCCGACAAAATAACGGGCCGGGCCTGGGCCGGGCTTCAGGCCCGACGGGCCGACCCGGGCCGGGAAAAACCTGGCCGGGCCGGCCCGGCCCGGCCCGATACCCACCCCTACGGTTCATGAAACCAACACGGATAAACATCAGGAAAACTGCATGGTTGACCATCGATTACGGAGGATGCATGCAAGGTCCCAACCTACTCCCCTTACAACCCATGCAAGACTATGATAGAATGGATAGTAGACACCAGCAGCAGATGATGACATTAGACCAAACACAACAAACCTGAAAGCAGAGCACCAAACCTGGCCTGGAACTAATGACGCATGCGGTCAGTAATAGTCTAGCATCCCAACACGACTTCTACCACTCCCAAATGTAAAGCAGATTCTTAACATGTGCATTCTTATACACCATATGCTAAAACCGTGAATAATAAACTGACGGACCAAATACCATGTGAAAGGATGTTGGCCAGAGGCACAATCACGGTTGTTAACCACCAAAAACTCTATTTCTTATACGTCTGCAGCAAGAACGAAAGAAGTAGATGAAGTCGACAGGCAGCCACATGCCTGCAGCAGCTAGGAAGCATGATACAACAAGGAATAAATAACTTAAAGTAACAAAATAAAAGGAAGACGAATAAATAACCTAAATTAACAAAACAAAAGAAAGAAGGCGATTCGAATACTTAGTTCAGCGGATATGTTGCTATTTTCCACAGATTCCCCTTTTTCATTTCCGCACTCTTTTGGTCATTTCTGCACTGTTACCCACGGTCCATTATCCTTTTGTACATTCTGCAAATACCCTTTCCCCAGTCAGTCCCTGGACCATTTTGCCCCTGTTAATCATGGATTCATGTCACCATGGCTTAACCCATTGTCAAATGCTAGACATTTACAAAACAAAAAAAAAAGGTGTTGTGCACCACTATGGTTGAGAGTGAGAAAGGGAGCTGCTTTGAGTGAGAGAAACACAAGAGGGAATTTCTGATGAAAAAGCGTTGAGAGAGATATCAGATTGTTTATTTATCTAGCCAGCAATAAGGATATGCCCAAGCTTCCATTCTCCTTAAGATTTCTTCCACAAACTCAGTTAGATAATCTCATTATTCTGTTCAAATAACTATATTTAAATAAATTCTGCTGGACGAATCCAACAATCATCACAATAGAGAAAACAAGCTAGCCTATATATCCTGGCCAATCTATATTAAAAATGGATGAAATGCATCATGATTTTACCATATTTTTCATGCACTTATCTATCTTTGATTGCTTTTCACACTCATGTTTATGTTGTTGTAGGTCTCAAAAAGTTTCTGTTCAAATTGCATTGAAATCAAAGTTAAAATGGCTGAATTGGAGCCAAAGTGGCAATTTTGGGAAGTTCATGAGTAAAATCACCTTACAAGTTTGTTGAAACCTCTACATCGACCAAAACCTTAGTTTAGGATGTAAATTTATTAAAATTTGCTATAGAAGTCCTCAATCGTACTCGAAACCTAGTTTAGTATCAGGAAAGAACGTAAAAGTGAGTTGTAAATACTTCCTTGGTAGTTTTCTTTTATAATTTTGCAAAATATAAATTCTTAGAGTTTCATCTATAAAGAGCCTATGGGGACAACGAATTTGAGTAGGCCCTCTTCCCTCTCTCTACCCTCAAAATTGAATAAGTCATTCCATGTTCCCAAAAGCACTGTCAATGTTGGGGTTGACGATTGAGTAGAATGCTCGGGTATTTTCATAAGCAAATTTCTTTGTTATTTTCCACATTTTTTTTATTTCTATAATCTTTTTGTCATTCTACAAATGTCATTGCCCACGGTCCATAATCCTTTTGTTTATTCTGTAAACACACTTATGCCATACTGTGTAATTCTCCTTTGATTTCTACAGTAACCCTTACATGCTCAAGATGGCTCAGGTAAGGAGTTGCATGATCTCTTTGGTTGAAAGGCTTTAGAGACCTCCACCAGACACTACAACAATTGGGAACTCTAGTGACAGAAAATGCAGTTGCCAAAGAGTGGAAGGTCATCACCACAAGACTCTGGTGATGAACTTTGCTTTGTCGAATAGGCTTTCGTCAACACAAGGAAAGGTGCTTTCGTGACAAGGCAAGCTGTTGATATGGATTGGTGATACAACGGCTTGTGCCATTGTCAAGTTATTTCACACCAACTTGCTTGAGAGTTGAGAGTGAGAGGAAGAGCTGGTTTGAGCGAGAGAGGCATAACTGACGAAAAAAGGTTGAGCAAGAGAGAGAGAGAGAGATGATGCTTACATACAAAATTTTCCTCTAACATCTAGACCGTTGATCGGGAACTTGTATCATAATGTTCATATATGCATTGAAAGAAAAAACGCCCAAGTTTGAAGAAGTTCTTGGACATATCGATTATGTTTTCAATAACCAATCTGGCCTGGGACATTAAAATAAGATCTAGTGGGTTTTGGGTTTTTAGGATTTGAGCAGCTTAAGATCTAGGTCGGCCAAGAACTAGAGTTTTATCAGTTTGAGGCTTCAATATTTTATCATATTGGATATTGGAGTTAGGTTTTCATCAGATTGACCCTTAAGGTTAATCCTAGGTTTTATCGACCTAGGGTTTATCTGAGAACATGGTCGTGAGTTTCAACTCAGTCCTACTTTAACTTTAGAAAGAAACATACATCTAGGGTTTAGTCCTAAGTTTCATCCCGATCATGCATGTTCATAGTGTTTTCAAAAATTAAGGTTTCAAAAGAGAATGATTTTGAAATTCTTATGAAAAATATGGTTTTTAAAGTATATCTAATTATTGGCTAAGCAAAATAGGGTTTTATTGTGTGCAAACTACCATAAAAAAACACATTACTTGTCCCATTCTACTGAGATTCCAATTGGATAGTGTTGTGTGCAAAATTTAGAGTAATTGCTTGCCTAAAGATCTAAATAATTGAAACTAAAGGGAAAATTATGTGCATGCTGAAAAAAAAAATACAATTTTTAAATTCAAGGAGAAAATTAAACTAGAGTAAAAGAAAGATCTCAACAACCTATTTAGATAGACATAAATTAAATTCTATCTTAATTGAACAAAAAAGTAACTAGCCTAGGACCCACAAATTGAACCAACACAAATTAACCTAGGCAAATTGATAAGGAAAATTAATCATGGGCATGCAAGCAAACAAATGAAAACTATTCTAAGCAAATATAGAAAGCAAAGAAATGAAAA
The DNA here is from genome assembly GCA_011799765.1 of Nymphaea thermarum. Classification (NCBI taxonomy): domain Eukaryota; kingdom Viridiplantae; phylum Streptophyta; class Magnoliopsida; order Nymphaeales; family Nymphaeaceae; genus Nymphaea; species Nymphaea thermarum. Next base: position 110,776 of record JAANDH010000593.1, read on the forward strand.
TCAAAACAAAAAAAAAGGAAGAAGAAGAATACCTGACTCACCAAACACTTAGAAGCCAACTAGATAGAGTCTACATTCGAAAGTGAGTAAGAATGGGCATCACTTATCACTATCATGACTTAAGCTAAAGACTTGTCCTCCAAAAGGTATTTTTTGTACCAATGTATAACTTTTAGAGTACTAGTAAGGAATTTCCAACTTCACACATGTTTTCCTTGTAAATTTGTGCCATAGAAGAGGGGGTCAGCCCTTTTTATAGCTGTCCAAAGGGTGAAAAAATTGATAAATACAAGATTAAACTTTTCATTGAGAGTTGTGTCACACTTGAAATCCTAATTGAGGTTGAAACTTAGGTAAATGAGAAATATATGCACCACATTTTATGAAATTATAAATTTTCCTTACAATAGCCCAACCCGCTCCAATATCAGTCTTGGGCATCTAGCCCAACGGATCCCTACCCACCCCTTAGCAGTTTTGCTTTTAACTCCAAAAAGTTTAGGAACCAGGACAATCAATCAGTTAGTCAATCCTTTTATAAGTCCTCCAAGATTTCTCACAATCTTAGATATGAGACTAAATTTTTCAAAGTGATGCATTACAGGAAAACATAGGTCGGCCCTTTAAAATTGTTACCAACATGAAATTGGATGATTTTGGAAGAATTTGAAGCCTTTTAACATTAAAAATTGAAGTAAAAGTGGAGAAAATATTAGACTAATATGGCATAGAAACTTGGAAAAATATGATAAAGTTTAAGCACAACACATATGAAATTGGTATCAAAATGAAGAGTGGCCAAATTTATTGTATGTAGACCTTTGATTTGGATAAAAAACGAGAATCTAACAATATGATATGGATTTAGAAAAAGTTCTATAGAAAAGATTCTGGATACGACATCAGATTTGGATCAAAGATCTAGATAAATGATAAAAAATGGAGATATAGATCTGTATAAATACTGATAATGTATCTCAAATATGAATTGAGATCTTGATCTAAGCGCTGAATTGGAGGATGTGACCCTCCTAGGATCAGCTTGAGTTTGGTGGTTTGAAACTATTGGGTTCAGTTAAGGCTGGCATGAGTCAGGTAATGATCTGAATCGAGTCTAAGTTCATCAAAAAGTGAGTTATGCTATGTTTAGCTCAGGCTCACAAGTTCACTAGAGACTAAGCATGACCTAGAATTAGATATTAGGCATAAGACTCAGGTTTATATAAGAGAAATGACATATTATGCATGTGTTGAAAACAAATATTTTGAACTTAAAATGAAAAATAACTTTCCAAACACTTGAATACATGATCTAACCTTATCACATTGTTGACATGCATGAAATCTTCCTAAATCTAAAATTTCATATCAAAATTTCATGTTTGGCTATAGAAATCACAATTTTCCCAACTCACCTAATATCGAAATGACTCATTATGTAAACAATATGAGGGCAAAATTAGGAAAACTTAAATTTGAGCAAGTCACCTCTAGCTAAAGTTGAAAATATTCTCTTGAAGTGTATTTGATTTTAGAAAAAAGAAAGATTGGGAATTGACATTAGATCTACTAAAAGTATTCTCAAAGATGGCCTGAGTGATCAGTGACATGCAAAATTGGACAAACCATAACAGAATGTGAAATTGCAATTGAACTAAATCCAAAAACAATGTACCACAAATCAAGCTAAGAAGGGATATCTGAGCATGATGAACTTGATATAAGCTCGATTGAAGCTGATTTATTACAGTTGAGCTGAGACCCTACTAAATAAGAGTGACAGTAACCTACTGAAAACAGACAATTCGATTTAGAATTGGAATCTGGTCGCTATAGCTCAAAGTCACTTAGTTCTATGGTAGTTCCCATTGAGGTGAATCTATCTTGAATTTGGCCAGGTTTCAGGATATAATGGTGCGTTAAAAATGACAATATCTTAGTTTTAGTGAGCTGACTTGAGCTGGAGTGACAGGGGGTGAGTTAAGTAGAAGGATTGTGAGCTGAACCTAATTGCTCCCAGAGGTATGTAAAACTGAGCGGTACGCTAATTGAGCTTGTTTCAAACAATTCTCATGGTTCCTAAGGCTTTCTAAAGAAGGGCACATTGATCATTTGACAGGGTTGTGGCAACCTAGCAGGAAACAATTTAAATATATCCTAGGTGTTTGATATCTAAATAGAAGAGATGTAACACTATCTCAAGTAAAATGCAATTGTGTTTGAAATGTCCTTAATAATTATTTCAAAAACAATATAGTAAGGCATAAAATGGTAATTTGGCCAACTAAAAAAAAATTTCGGTGTTTGCAAATGGTTTGGGAGAGACAGCTGGAGAAAAAAGAGCCTTTGAGCTAGGCTGAAAGGAGAGGGAGGGAGAGAGAAATGGGATGAGAAAGGCACAACCAGTGAAGCTAAGTTGAAAGAGAGAGATCTCATACCTCCAGCCAGTAATTGCCCGTCGTCTCCTATGGTCTTTGCCAACCATCCCATGTCATTGGAGAGAAAAGAGAGCCCACCGTAGCCCCTCAACGAAGCTTTGATCAAGAGTTTCAATCTTAAGATATTGTTATATGAAGTTATCCTTCATATAATTGAAAAAGATAATATAAGGTTTCAGAAATAACATTATAAAAACCAAATGCCATTGAAATATTTTGTCACAAAAATCAAAAGAAAAAATTCAAAAACAATTATAAGGCAAGAGTATCTTTTCTATTTAAAACATCTCCAACAATATTCCTTTTTATCTTGTTCAGTGTGTCTAATGGACACAACACATCTCAAATCAATATATGGGCATTTTTCGGACTGAGCTCACTGGTCATGCAATTAACAAATGCTCGGATGTGCAAAACTAGCAAACATTGATAATCTTACTCTCGTTTTGATTTAGAAAAGACAAAGAATTTATAATAATACAGAAGAGGAACTTAAGTAGCAAAACCGGAAGGTAGAATTCTCAAAATTTCATTTAATATATTTGGAAGCTAACCTAAGAGGATGGGAAGTCAAAGAATTTAATAGTATAAAATAAGCTAATTAATTTATTTACTCATTGACATCAAGAAACAAAACAAATTTGAAAATATTTATCCTAGTACCTCATAAGGATATTGGGGTCTAAACTGCCTTTTTCATAGGGTGTCAATCCCTTTGAAAATGAAGCCATCACGCTGCAATGTTAGGCTATCACCTGAGAAATACTAGCTATCTGTTTCACAAAAAATGATCTAACATGCAACACATCCGATTTGAAATTGATCTCAGAACACTATGATACAAAATATAACCAACAGGGTTGATCAGGTTCACAAAATCAATAGTCTCTATCATTGCATGCTCACTTTCCTCATAATATCCAGCAAAGGTGAAACCATTTCATAAAAAGACTGACCCCCAGCAAGGGTGATAGTCACCGAATATTGTGAAACAGAAAAATTATCTTCGAGTGTGTATCCTACTGGTAAAGTAAAAATATATCATGTAGCCTAACATTAGTTGTGTTGCATGAGATCGATATTGATAAAAGCATGGTATTTATCACTTTTCTTAATTAATTAATTGTTCAAGTGAGTGACCTAACATTATAGGTATACTAGGGCTTCTAATACAAAGTTGAATAATAGTCCTCCTTTCATTACCAAAACATGTTCTACAGAATTGGAGCTGGACCAAATATTGCACTACATTTATTATAACCCTGAATGGAACTCAATTCTATGGAACTATCTACTGGCTTTTACTGTCGCGCATACTGAACAACACAGTAGGTTTTGATTTATAGATATAAGAAACAACAAACACAAAGTTTTGATGAGAATATTTGCAGACTGATCTTCAGTTGAAATGCAACACATTTATGGCAACTTGATCTTGCATAGGTCAACCTCAGTTGCATTCCATAAGTAAATAAAAAGATCAATAATCAATTAGCATTTATGCAGTGCCCATTTTATCACAGTGGAGTACTAAATGATGAGTGCAAAAAAAACCTATGCTTGATAATGAGTAGTGAAATCCAAATTTCTTTGAGATTAGTATTTAGAGTCATACGTGGCTTCGGTTATGAAATACTTACATTATAGTCACTTTCTTTGAAACTGTCAAGCAATAATATTGTTGTTAGATATAGATTCCATATCTATTTATAGTCCACTAGTCATGTGGATGAGCTTCTTGATATGCTTAGTCAGTATACATAAGGATTATGGTGCACAACAGATAATGAATGATTCAAAATGATACTTGGAGGGTAAAAATATGCATATATGTTCTGCAGTACATGATGGAAAATTGACCTCTTCCTTAAAAAAAATGTAGAATTTTTCTTAGAGTAATGTGCTATAACAACACAAATTAACATTGGCCAAGTAATATAGCTAAAGAGTCTCAGAATCCATATTGCAAATAGTCATTCCTTGGGAATCAAGACTGCATACTAGTCAACATACTGAGTAATAGGAATGAACAAAAAGCAATATTTCATGATAATGTGTCATATGATGCACATGAAATGATTAGTTCTATACTGCATATTTTATCCTTGACAATTGCCTATATTATCATGATCCTCACATTCTTTAGGTTCAGATCACAAGGATTTGGGTAATAGTAAACTTGTCAGTTGGATATATCTGGTAACACTTGATATTCTTTGATTTGGGATGGATTATTTGGGGCCCTTATTATAACATTCTAAGAGTCTGATATTGCATCCTGTCTTAGAATTTTGTCTACAAGCAAATTGTTACAAGTTCTAGCATGTCTGATGGTATGGCAATACTTCTACTTTGTTAAAAGTTAAAGACATTAAAACATCTAGTAGCATGACAAATGAACTTGTTGGGATATCACAATAGTGTAAGGAACTAATGGGATAAAACGATGATGAGTCCTAATCTGGTTAAGCTGAAAATGATAGAGCATATAGCTTTCTTAGAATAAGAAATAGCCATCTTTTTAAATTAAGAACATGTCTAGTTGCGCACATTCCTTATTTTACTAGGAACTCAATAGAATAAGAGATCATAGTACAAATCTTACATTGAGAAGCTATGTATGTTTGATTTTATGTCTTTGCTGTAGAGCAAGAAAATGGTTGTGAAGAAGGGAGGTGATTATTCCTGCCTTTATATGATACATGTGTGTGCATGGAGAAAGAATAACATGGAAAGAGTGGTGGGCTGGTTGGTACATTATATAGTGTTTGAACTAGTCGGAAAGGAAAAATCTTATGGAGTTTAACAGGATTTGCAGTTGAGTAGGAATTGGAACGGAGTAGCATGAAAACTTGAAAGTAGAAATGATAAAGGTGAGTCAACAAGGACCACTTCTTTCACTGTCCAACCAGATATCATGCAACGGACCCAATAACATTAAAGAATATTTTGTAGAGGAAAAACGATTCAAAGGCCAACCTGTGGCTTTGATTTGACATCACACTTCGGCTTTTTTCTAAGAATCTTAAAACAAAGACTTAATTTTGGTTCAAAAAACATGTCAGCTAGATCAAATAAACCATAGGAATGTATTCACGCTTGTGATGATAAAAAAAAACATCTTTAATTTATCTTATATGAGCACCTAAGCTGTCTTTCCAATAACTAAATGAG
>JAANDH010000593.1:116487-169483 GCA_011799765.1 Nymphaea thermarum
ATATATATATATATATATATATATATATATATATATATATATATATATATATATATATATATATATATATATATATATATATATATTGATATTGGTAGGTGCTATACATTTACGTGTTAGAAGAATAAGGAATAACCTCAGTCCTTAATATTTTTCAGATCAAAGGTTGCAAGAAAAACAAGGAGAAAAAAGTGTGAGCTAATATATTGGTAGGTGCTATACATTTAGGTGTTAGAAGAATAAGGAATAACCTCAGTCCTTAATATTTTTCAGATCAAAGGTTGACAGAAAAACAAGGAGAAAAAGGTGTGAGCTAATAGTAGATGATGAAAATACCCCATCTCCCTTTTCACATTATTTTCTTACAACCACCCATCTAGAAAAGATGAAGGATTGTGATTGTTCCTTATCCATTGAGCATCTAAGTATCTAGCAATGAAGTTGACCAAAAGGCATTGGCAATGAAGTTGACCAAAATGCATTCATCATAAGGTTTATAACATGGAACTTGAAACCTACATATACATGATGTGTGCAATGTAGTATTTGGAAAAGCAATTGAAAAATAAAACTGAAAATAGACTTGTATTTCAAATTGAGAACTTATTGTTAAAACAAACTTGAAATAGAATTTGAAAGGATACCTAAGAGGATAGTGTATGCATGTGACAGAATTCATGTTAACCCAACATATGAGAAATTGAAATGATGTGTGCAGATCCATGGCAAACTATTTTGTACATGAAAAGAAAAGAAAAGTTTATGTTATATATTTTCTAAAGTTAACTACAATCGAGCGAGTCGGATCATGAATAAAACCAGGCACCCTATAACACATAAATCAAACAAAAGAAACCATGAAATATATGCAACCCAAGGTGAGTTTGATGACATTCAATCACCAGGAAAGTAGCTAATACATTGGGTTCTAGGAACACATGCAAATCCTAAAGGAAAAAGGAATCAAAATATTGCAGACCAAACTAATGAATCCTAATGGATATGAAACATAGTGGGCACATCCTAAACATCCTAAGGGTACTATATGAAGTGATAGATCCAGAAAACATTGTATGGCACTCGAGGTACAGTTCCCTGAAATTAAACAAAATTCTGGTCAGAAATATGTTTGAAAATTAAAGAAGCTGCTACAAGTAAAGGAAATTGCTATAAGTTTTGGATGTATTTGCCACACTAAACAATCAATATTCTTAGGAATGTGTTTAGGATGATCGATGATAAATAACATCAACATAACATTTAAGTAGGCGTTAGCAAGTTGTATGTTTATAATCAAGTCAATTAAATCAATCTTCAATAACAAATGTGTTTAAGACGAGTGAAGATAAACAACATTAACATATCATTTACAAAGACAATATCAAGTTATATGTTTGTAGTCAAATCAATCGAATCAGTCCTTATTAATGAATGTGTTTAAGTTGATCGATAATGAATATCATCAACATAACATTTTATGTAGACAATACCAAGTTATGTATATGCAATCAAATCAATTGTATCAAGCTTCATTAATGAATGCATTTAGGACGATTGAAGATTAATAACATCAACATAACACATACATAAACAATACAAAGTCATATTCTCATAAACAAACCAATCAAATCAATAATCACTAACAGATGTATTTAAGACATGTGCATACAAATATACACATGTATATATTATAGTATGTATATATATATATACATACATACATACATACATACATACATACATACATAGAACATATGGTATATATGTACACATACATATAACATATAATATATAACATATGTATATATATATATATATATATATATAAAGAACATATGGTATATATGTACACATACATATCATATATAGCATATGTATGTACTTATGTGTATATATGTATATTACATATATACACATATGCATATTATATGTATATAAATCTACATAACCATATAACATCAACATAATATTTACGTAGACAATACCAAGTTATATGTTCGTGATCAAGTCAATCAAACCCAATCTTCATTAAATAATCTGTTTATGACAATCGATCACAAATAACATCAACCTTACATGTACGTAGAAAATACCAATTTATATGTTTGTAATTAAATCAATTAAATAAATATTCATTAACAAATGTGTTTAAGATAATTAATGATAATTAACATCAACATAACAATTACGTAGAATATACCAAGTTATATGTTTGTAATCAAATCAATCCTTATTAATGTCTGAGTTCAAGTCAATTGTTGATAAACAACATCAGCATAGCATTTATGTAACCAATACCAAGTTATCTATTAGAATCAAGTCAATCGAATCAATTTTCATTTATGAATGTGATTAAGATGATCAATGACAAATAAAATCAACATAACATTTTCCAAGACAATACCAAGTCATCTTTATAATTAAATGAACCGACTCAATCTTCATTAATGAGTGTGTTTTATACAATCAATGATAAATAACATCAAGATAACATTTATGCAGGCAACACCAAGTTATATGTTAAAAAATAAATCAATCAAAAGAATTTTTCATTTAGGAATGTGTTTAAGATAATCTATTAGATTTAACATCAATATAAGTGTTACTTAAACAATACAAAGTCATTTGTTCGTAGTAAAATCCTTTGAATCAATCTTTGCTAGAGAATGTGTCTTACTTGATGATTGATAAATAACATCAACATAATGAGTGTATTTAAGACTATCGATGATAAATAACATTAAGATAATATTTACATAGACAAAACCATATTATGTCTTTGTAATTAAATCAATCAAACCAATTTTCTTTAATGATTTTTTTATGGTGATCGATGATAAATGACATTAACATAATGTTACAAAGGTCACACCAGGTTATATGTTCATATTCAAATAAATCGAATAAATTTTCATTAATGAATATGTTCAAAAAGATCGATGACAAATAACATGAACATAACATTTACACGTAGACTATATCAAGTTATGTATTCACTATCAAACCAATCAAACCAATATTCATTAACAAATGTCTTTAAGTCAGTCGATGAAAATTAGCATCAACATGACATTTACGTAGACTATATCAAGTTATGTATTCACTATCAAACCAATCAAACCAATATTCATTAACAAATGTCTTTAAGTCAGTCGATGAAAATTAGCATCAACACAACATTTATATAGACAATAACAAGTTATATATTCGTAATCAATTAAACCAATATCCATTAATGATTGGGTTAAGATGATCGACGATAATTAAAATCAACATAAATTACATAGACAATACCAAGTTATATACATAATGAAATCAATCAAACCAATCTTAGTTACCGAATGTGTTGCAGACAATACCAAGTTGTACGTTCATTAGCAAATTGATCAAACCACTCTACATCAATGAACGTGTTTATGGCCAATGTAGATAAATGATGTCAACAATTTAAATACGGAGTTATATACTTGTAATCAAATGAATCGAATCAATCTTCATTAACAAATGTATTTAGGACAATCAATTTTAAATTACATCAACATTACATTTATGCATACAATATCAAGTTAATGTTCGCAATCAAATCAATCTTCAACAACCAAAGTGTTTAAGATAATCATTTATAAGGTGGGTTTATATAGAATGATGAAGGGGAAGAGGTGGCTGTACCTGCCTCCTTAACTCCTTTTGAGAACCCACTCAAAGCTTGGAGAATTTTCCCCTCTTTGAGCTGGAGGGTTAGAATAGGCCCAGCTAGGTGCCAAGCTAGAATTCAAACTCATTTAAATTTTAGAAAGTTTGCTGAGGTGGCTGCCACCACAGCCAGCCTCTAATTCAGCGAATGGCTAAGAGAAACTTGATTTCTTATTGGTCTAATCCATGACATATGGATTGATGATTTGAGAAGAGGGATTAAATAAGCTTTTGATCCTCTTTAAATGATTCCAACCAATTACACCTAGCCCACATAAGAGCTGGGTGTGCTTGGCTAGGTCTAGCCAACCAAGGTCTATACCTAGTCGAGTCCTAGTTTGACCCAAAATGTGGATAGAAATACCATTGACAAGGGTTTTAATATTTTTTTGTAAATTTTGAAATCGAGCTTGTTAGGTTCAAGCCTAGTCACAAAGCTCGTATGTGGGCTAGGTTCAATTTGATATTTGATTTGTGCATTTGACAAATTCAAATGTGTATTTGATTTTCATAGAATCCCAATTTGGGTTCTATGAATGCAATTTGATCATGGAAGGATATTACTGCCCAAGTTTGGTTAATTTTGACCATTTGGCTTCAGTCAAAGCTCACTTTGTGGGCTGATGTTGACTTGTTTGAGATGACTTGTCGAATTTGAGCTTAGGAAGAACTTAATTGTGTTTCGATTGAGCTCAAATTTGAATTACACTTCGACTAGATTTAGTCAAAGTAAACTTGATCTAGTCAAGGTACATTCTTGTCTAGTATCTGGATCGTGGGATAGTCCTAGCTAGGCTCACGTTGACTGAGCTTAGTGAGGGTGTGACGCCTTTTTTGGGTCTCCCTAAATCAAATCTACTTGGTTTGAGTAGATTAGTTAGAAGCCATCAAGGCTTCCTTGAAACTAAGGTCTCTCTTTAATTAGAGAGTTCCTTTTTAATTAATGGAGAGAGAGTTTATCTCTCGTTTTTCATGAATCTCATTATGGTCTTACTTGTTTCTCCTTAAAAATGATGCATTTTCTGTAATAGAGGAGATATTTTGAAAAAGAGGGTGTACATGGCTTCTTAGGTGGGCACCTGACCACACGAGCCAGGTGGGGCCCAGAGGTGGATCACATACAACATTTTGGATCATGAATTAGATCTAATTTTTGGATTTAAATCTATATTCTTCAAATGACAATTGAAATTGAATTAGGGTTTCAAACCCTAATTTGGATCTGGTTTTGAGTACCGAATTAGGATCTAGACTCATAATCTTGCTTTGAGATTTGTTCTATGAGTCAAATTCATGATTTGAACCTAAATTGTGTTTAGATTCAAAATTGGGTTTGAAATTGCAATTTTTCACAAACTTTTTTTGAAATTCTTTTGTAAGATTTTGAAATTGCTTCCGTCAACTGAGATGGAAAAATTTGGGGTGTTAATAGATGCCCCTCTTTGCTATTGATCAAGTTGAAGACTTTGCTTAACGGCAATGATTTGCACACCAAATTCTACAAATTATTTGGATTTTTTTTTTCAAATGAGGCTGAGCCATCCTCACTTGAGAGGAAAAGCCAGACAAAGACTTGAAATAAGAAGATCTTCCTCTATTGCACAAGAAACTCTATAGAGGAATAAATGTTGGTTGAAAAATTTTACAAGTGCAAAAGTTTTTGCATTCGATGCTTAGACAACTTAGCCCTTGATGCCTTCTTGACCAGTGTCAAGTGTTTTTTTTTTTTACTTTGTGTTTCACCTTTTGGCTTTAGCTTTTGAATTTTGATTTCCTTTTTGAGCAAGCCTTCACTCTTGGGGGAAATTCGTCACCATCCCAAAAGCTGTTATGGAGTTCCACCACTTTGGTGGTCTTGTGTAATTTGCTTTGTGGAATATCAAGTCTATCGGGCTTTCTTCTGAACCCTTGTAGCGAGCATTGGGCCAATAACTCGTAGACTAGTTGGCCTTAGGGTACTAAGTGTGAAACACTCCTCAAACTTACTCAAATTCAAAAAGATTTAGGAGACTTAATATAAGCAAAATGTTCATGGATTGTTTTTAAACTTCATAGCATAAGCATAGGTCGTATGCCCCCCCCCCCCCCCCCCCCCCCCCCCCCCCCCCCCCCCCCCCCCCCCCCGCGACTGCAGAGCTTTGAAGTAGAGGAACAACTACACTAACCCCAAGCTCATCGCTCATCTAATTTTTTTCATAAATTTTTCTTGCTTCTTGCCAAGGTCTTTTGGGTCACAACGGCTTTTTTCTTATGGCATCACATGCTAGACTTTACAAGTGCTCAATTGCCAGGACCAACAATAATTTATAGACATTAATCACTCAATTTCATTGAAAATTCTTGTATAATTCAACCCAATGCCCTTGCCGTTGTTCTCAGGACATGGGCTGGGCTTGAAAAATTTTGATGCATTTTTTAATTTTTTTTCCAAAATCAATCTTTGAAATTTTCTCTAAGGGATACTATGCCCCTTAGTTGGTTTGAAAATTTCTAAGAACGTGCTTATCAAAGGACAATTGGTTTTGAAAATTTTGAATTGCAAATTCTAGCATAGAATCTCTTGAGATGCAAACCATTAATTGGATAAGAGATTTCGACCCTATCTGCATCAATTGGCTGATAAGAATTGTGAGGTAGAACCTCCTTGATGACATATGGTCTTTCCCAGTTTGGTGACCATTTTCCTTAAGGTTTACTCTTGAGTGCGACCACAGATTATTTAGAATTTTCTTTCGATGATCGAATTTAGCATAACGTCGGGCAGCTTTCTTGTGATAGACTTCAGATGCTCTGCTTGTTGTAGCCTTTTCTCATCTAAGAGGTCTAGTTGAGCCAGTCTCTTTTGTTCATACTTGATAATTGGGAGTTCAATGAGCACAATAGATTTCATTGCTGATTTTTGGACATGTAATGGAATGACAATTTTTGTTTGATAAACTAGTTCTGTTGGTGTAGCATTGGTGGGTGTTTTAATCGTGGTTCGACATACCCAAGCTGCATTATACATTTTCTCGTGCCAATCTTGGCCTATTTTAACATTCATTTCTAAAACACAAATCAAAAGCTTGTTAGTTGTTTCTACCTGACCATTACCCTGAGGGTAATATGGGATAGAAAAATGATGTCGTATTTTGTATTTGTGACAGAGATTGCTCACTTTCTCATTTTTAAAATGAGTACCATTGTCAGAAACAATATCGTGCAAGATGCCAAACCTACACAAAAGGTTTTGTGAATGAATAACAACACATGTCATCCTTTGACTGTTTTTCAAGTGAGTTCCTCCACCTATTTGGTAAAGTAATCTGTAGCTACAAGAAAATACTTGTGCCCATTTGATGTAGGTGGATAGATTGGGCCGACCACGTCAAAGGCCTACATTGAGAATAGCATGGGTGAGCTGACCGAATGAAGGTATATTACTGGAGCATGAATTGACGGTGCGTGCAACTAACATTTGATACACTTTTTGACAATTGGTGACAGTCTTTCTGCCTTGTGGGGCCGATAGTACCCAGCTCTAACTATTTGCTTGGCAAGGGTTTGATACCCTACATGTCCCCCACAAATTGCTTCATGGGCTTCTTGAATAACTTCTAGTGTCTCATTTGCATTGAAACATCTAGCATGTTCTGTGTTGAATCTTCTTTTGTAAAGGATTCAGCTAAAATGAAATATCTTGACGACATGTGCCTCTGCAACTCTTTGCTTTTTTGAGACAATTCAGGTGGAAGTGTTCTTGTTTGGAAAAAGTCTTTAATGTCTTGATACCATGGTGTTGCTCTGCTTTCTGCTTGTAGCACCTATTCTGGTATGACATAAGATGGTCATTCAAATCTTTTGACTTCAAAAGATCTGATAGAGTCTCTAAGATTGAAGGTGATGGTAGAGCCTAAACTTGCCAAAGCATCTGCAATCATTAAATTCTATTTTGACATATAAGAGTTGACTTTCCAATCTCCATTGACTTTACTAACAATTAAGGAAGAATCTCAAAAATGTGAATTCTTTGCACTTTAAATTTGAGAAGCATTTTGAATCCTTTTATTAATGTCTCGTAATCTGCTATGTTATGTGTCCAAGAAAATTTTAATTCGAGGGAGTAAGGAATCATTTCCTTCTCCGTTGTAATGAAAAGTATCCCAATGCCTGCCCCAACTGTCCTTTTAGATCCATCAAAATGCATCTCCCACATCAGCTCTAGTTCGGTCATTAGGATTTGCTTATATAGAAAATCATCATTTGTTTTGATTTCCATCTGCAATGGTTTGACCCTTCATTGATTTCTGTGACACATTCAAAATCATATTGCATCAACTAAACTTAACACTTTGCTATCATCCCATTTAGGAATGGCTGCTTGAGTATATATTTGAGTGGATTATATTTGGATAAAATTTTAACCTTGCATGACAATAGGTAGTGCCTTAATTTTTGACACATCCATACCAAGGCTAGGCATGTTTTTTTCATGTCTGAGTACTTTTCTTCATACTGCAAAAATGTTTTTTTAACGTAATAAATTGCATGTTCTATTTGGCATCCTTCTTTATATTGTGCCAAAAATCCACCACAAGCTGAATTGTTAACTGTGATGCAAAGAAGTAGAGGTTTCCCCAAAATTTGGGGTTCCAAAATTAATAGGCAAAGAAGATATTTCTTGATCTTTTCGAATGAGGCCTAACATTCATGTCCCCATTCAAACTTGACTCCTTTGCGCAATAAATAATTAAAGGGTTCACATCTCAAGGCAAGATTAGACATAAATCGTCTGATTAACTGAATTCTGCCTTGCAAACTGCATAACTTCTTCAGATTTGTTGGTGGCAGATTCTCAATGATTGCCTTTACTTTGAAGGGATCCATCTTAATTCCCTTTTTGTTGACCGTAAATTCCAAAAGTTTACCAGATTCCATGCCAAACACAAACTTTTGTCGATTTAGTCTAAGCTTATACTACAAGAGTCTATCAAAAACTTGAGAAAGAATACTGATGTGATTTTCACTGGGCTTTTACTTAATTATCATATCATCTGCATACGCGTCCATGATTTGATGCATTTGATCATGGAAATATCTTTCATAGCCGTTTGATGTGTTGCCCAGCATTCTTCAATCCAAAAGGCATTACAGTATAGCAGAAGGTTGCCCCATGGGGTTGTAAATGATGTTTTGGCCTGGTCCTGAGCAGCCAACTTAATTCGGTTATAGCCAGAATATCCATCTATAAAGGAGAATATTGCGTGGCCTGCAGTACTATCTACCAACAAGTAGTCGATGTTTGAAAATGGATAGTGGTCCTTTGGGGTGGCTTTATTCAAATCTCTGAAATCAGTACAGAGTCGAATTTTGTCAATGGCTTGCATTCTGGTTTCAATGGCAATTGATGCTTAACTAATTTTTTATCGAGTCCAGGCATGTCTTCTTAAGTCCATGCAAAGGCTTCATGATGATTCTTGAGGAAGTCTATCAACTTTTCTCTTTCTTCTGCTGAGAGACTTGTTTCGATTTGTAAAATTTTTGGATTATCTTCCATGCCAATGTTAATTTCCTCAAGCGGTTCATTAATGAAAGGTGATGGTTGATCGTGATTTTTCATTTGGATGAACTCTAGACAATCTACCTTGGTGAGCTCTGATTTACCTCCTTGAATTCTTTTGACATTTGATTCTCAAGTGCCATCCTAAAGATTGTGAAAAGATTAGATGAAAATTGAGACACTTTGTAAGGAGTAGAATGACAAAATAATGACTAGATGTTGAAACGATAGTGCACTTGTTGAAGCAATGATTGATTCAAATTGATGGTGAACATTCACCTATGGTGTCACTCTTGACAAAAGATACTGGCTTAAATTTTTCTTTGGTATCCACTTTTTCATAAATTTGACATCCTAGGGCTTGAGTGCCTTGTTGTCGTACCAACATAACTGGTTTCAGGATTCCATTTTCATGTTTGTCAAGGCCAGTGAATGGTCGATAGCCATGACACATTATCAGATCCAATCCTTTCTCATTTCGAGAGAAATTTTTGAGCAATGGATGATTTTTGTAATTTGTTTCAGATAAATTTGGGTTGGTACCCTTTACCACCCACATTGGCTTCTTTGGCTTCTGAATAGCCAATTTGCTAAGACCTTGAGATAGTTCTTCTTCTTTGTAAACTCAAATATTTGGTACCTCTATTGTATATGTCGGTACCGAAATCATTGGATACACAAGATGATTTAGCTTGTTCTCTGCATAGATTATCATAATATTAATGTTGTGAGTTCATTTGACACACTGACATAGTGTGGAAGGTTGTAGCATGGATATATATTCTATAGTGCAACAAGTTGAATAAGGGTTCTATATCTACCACATGAAATAAAACCGGATGATGTGTCTTAGAGATATTCAGATCGAGACGTACACAACCTATGCAAGGTTGTCGCAATCTGTTATATCCATGAATGAAAATTGATGATGGGGTATAGTCAGCTTGCCTTATGCCCAATGTACGAGTTTTCTGCTATGGACAAATGGTCAGCCTGGCTCCTCCATCAATAAGACATGTGAGACTATGATATCTATTGTTTCAACCACTATGTGCAAGGCATCATTATGCAACGTGCCTCCGTTTGGTAGATATTCATCACAAAATGTGATTGGACCATTTTCGTAGTCTGAAAACCCATTCATCTCTCAATTAGGGGCTAAATTAGGGCTAAATTTTTTCCTCTTGATTTGGGATAGGGAGTCTAATTCCTTGAAGATGACTTCCAAAGGTTTGAGTCCCTATATTTGTGACCTTGGATCAACCTCTATCTGACTGTTTTGTTTGTCCGGTCTGGTTTGTTCATTGATCGATCCTTTGTCATGTTTGGAAAGCAACTCAAAGAAATCCAAGGATGCTTTGTCCCTTTTGTTTGTCACCATGATTTGATGTATTGAAAATCTGATCATTGCAGTTGTTTCATTAGGAAAAGGGTTTTTGAGGATGTTTGGTTGTTCACTGGCAGCCTTGATTATTTCTTTGTCAATTGCGCCTTGTACAATGTTTTTGAGCACAAGGCAATCCTCTGTATCGTGTCCTAGGACATGATGAAATTTGTAATGTTTCCTTAGTACTAAACAAACCTAAAACCATAGACTTCTCTCAATATCTTAACCAAGAATTTGATATTGAGTCCACAATTACGTACATAAGTTTGAACCCTAGTCAAGATGAGTCTATGCTTTGGTAAGGTTAAAGCCAAACCTTAGTCAAATTAGATTTAAACCCTAGCCAAGTTCAAGACAAACCCTAATGAGGTTAGATGTGTGGATCTAGGAGGAATTGGATCGATATCTCAATGAATTGGATTTAAATATCGAATTTGACATCAAGTATGAGATTGGATTGGGATACAACTTTGATCAAAGGAATTAGATTATGGAACTCATATAATAATATCATTGGATTCAAGATTTGGATTTCATGCCAACCTTTTGGATTTGTATCAAGAACCAAAACGAATATTATTTACCTTAGAATCTAAACTCCGAAATTGGATCATTACATTTCATTTTCGATTCAGATTATGAATTTGAATTAAAGAATTATTTGTGAATTGGATTAACTCTGCATTCGCTTTTGAAACTAAAACTCCATTACAATAATCCGAAATTTGGATCAAATGCAGAATGTTTGGACCAATCTTAGTCAATATTTGGATTTGAATTTTAAATCAAGATATTCGTAGGTCCACGTCCCAAACCTAGAAACCAGATCTTGTTAGTGTAATGAATCTAATTTTACTAGCATTCATTTTAGATCTAGGAATTAACTCTTGCATGGGTTTGTGATGATATATACATATATATACTATATACAATATTATACATAAATAATGTAATATATACATATATGTACACATATAATGTAAAAATATGATTGGATATTTGTACATATAATATTCATATAGACATATATCCATACATTGTATATATATAATATAGAACATATATGTATATATATGTTATGTATACATACATATATGTATACACACACACACATAATACATATACATACATACAAACATATATATATATATATATATATATATATATATATATATATATATATATATATATAGTGTACATTATATACATTGTATAATGGACACATATAAATGTGTCTCAATGTACATGTATATATATATACATACATGTATGTATATGACATATACGTAGATAAGTTATATACGTACAATATATATACACATATGTTTGCATGTAATGTATATATGTACATATACAATATATTATGTGTATAACGTTGTACATACGTATGTATAACTATATACAAATGTAGATATATGTATATATATGTGTTTATATATGTACATTATATATTTATATGTTATATCACATGTATATGTTATATATTACACATATGCATATGTATATGTATACGCATATATGTACATATATAAGCACATATATATACATATATGTACATGTGTATATACTTATATATACATATAATGTATATATATACATATATATATACATATAACTACACATATATTTGTATATATGCATATGCATATGTATATATGACATACATGTTTATACGTATGTACATTATATACATATATATATGTATGTACATACATACATCTGTACAATGCTATACACATAATATATATATATATATATATATATATATATATATATATATATATATATATATATATGTATGTATTTTTTGTGTATATATTTATATATACACACAGACACACATTTATATATGTATATTATACATATATATATATATATATATATATATATGAACGTTATATACGTTTACCTATATACTATATACTATATACTATAATACTATATGTAACATATGTATATTACATATATATATATATATATGTATGTACATACATATATATATTTGTATATTATAAAATAAATACATATATACATGTATATATATGTATATATATATGTATGTATATATACACATGTAATGTATAGGATATCATAAATAGATATGTACCATATATATAACGTATATGGTACAATATAATATATGTATGATATATCTTATACATGTATATATATTTTGTATATGGTACAAAATACATGTATATATACATGTACAAAAATATATAAACAATGCATTACGTATGTATATGTTACACAAATATTATAATTTATGTATATAATACTATATACATGTATGTATGTGCATGTATACCAATTGCTACTTGCGACCATGCAATATGATTGCCACAAATTTGTCAAGAGATGTCTACAATACTAAATCCTTATCGATTACATTCACACTACAGTAGCATAACTACACTCAGCTATACCACCAAGGCTACTTTCAATGTGAGCATTAGACGTGGTAGACCCCAATAGCCCATCCACATCAAATAGAATATGTTTCCAAGTGGGTGGAAGTCATCATCTTAATAACAATGGAAGGCAAACACATAGTTTTCATTATTATATCTGATAATGGTCTCATTCATTGAATGAAAATATGCATGATTTTTCTTGAAAGTCAAGACAAAGCATCAATTTTCAGCACCACGTTATCCATAAATGGCCAGAGTAAAGCTACAAACAAGATCCTAACTTAAATCATGCAGAGAATGGTGCAAACCAATGCTTTACTGGCATGAAAATCTGTGTTATGCTCTTTGGGATTACAAAACGATGATCAGGACTCCTACAAATTCAACTCTAGCAGAATTGGGGTATGAAACGGACATGGAACTTCCGTTACAAGTGCAAAAGCCCGCTTACAAGTTCTCATCCCTCACTGAACTTCTGGCAAACCAATATCAGAAACAGTGGATGTTGCAACTAGGTTTGCTTGACGAAAAGAGACTAAGCAGAGGAACATGCAGAGATAAGCTAGCAAAGGGTAGACCGACACTATGCTAAGACTAAGTCAGTTCCTCTGCAATAGAATTATGGACTAAAATGTCAATGTTTTCTAAACGCAAAACACAGAACCAGAATTTGGGTTTAGTTCTAATCAATTTATATAATCAAAAAGTACGTGATCACTTGATCTAACTCCATAAGTTGAAAAGAACTTGAAATACTAAGTAATTGATAGAAACAATGGGCAAAGTTGGTAAAATATCAAGGTTGTATACAAACTAAAATCAAGGTTCAAACTAGAATTAGATAGAAATCTAGGTTTTAGAATGAAAATAAATAAATTAGATTCTAGTCAAGGCCATGATGGGCTTTGAATAACCAGACCTACCTAGCTCCAGTGTTTGGACTAGGTGGTCCAATGAATTTCATATTTAAAGAGAATTTAATTCTCTTTGCCATGTCATCAATCCTAACCAAAATATTCCAGCCAATAGAAGAGTAAAGTCTTCATTTTAATTGGTGGTTTTCAAGATTAAGTAAGGTGGCGTCCACCTCATCATTTTCGAATTTTCCTTAGCCACCTCGAAAATTTGACATTGGCTAATCTTTGCATATCATCCAATTCAACCAATCAGAAGTTTCTAAGAAAGAAAATAAAATTCTTGCTAATGAGATGAAAATCCAGGAAGGTAAAACTATTAAAGATAATTTAATCATTCTTAGATCCAAAAGGGGGCTCCATGCAAAGATGGAGCCAATTAACTCAAGAGAGCAGCCCTAGTTGTGAATGGCCCTCTTTCTCTCCTATTTTTATAATGTTGCTCAAATGATTTCAACTAAAATCAAATATAACTAATCAATTCAATGGGTTTCCAAGAAAAGTATGGGAGAAGGTCCATCCTACTATGGAACATTAAACAAAGGTTTCCCTTAGTTGGGTGCTGATTGCTTTTGCTCATTTTTAGTTGAAAGTTGATTAAAAATCAATTCAATCAAGCACCTATTTACTAATGGCATAAATGGCCTTTCTTGGTTCCAAAGTGAAGTGACAACCACCTATGGAATTGATTAATTCCACAACTGAAAAAAGCTCTATAAATGCCTATGTTAAGGCTGTAGATGGGTTGAGCTTTTTGGATGATTGAGGTCAGTAAACCTCACAGCTCTTAGACGATCAAATGTTCTCTATCTCTCTCAAGCTTTGGGATGCCTTCAGCTCCCTCTCCTTCAAGTTTATGCAACTTTGTTAGCTCAGCAGCTCCTTGTCAAGCTCAGCTCGGTAGCACTTATCAAGCTTAGCTCGGCAGCTCTCTCTCAAGCATAGTTTGGCTGCTCCCTTTTGCCGAATTTGCTAAGCTTGAACCCCATTTTTGGGTTCTAGCATAGGATTTTCTTGTTCTATTCAGCGAGAAGTAGAAAATATCTTTCTATTCCAGCACAACACCAAGTATTTTCTACCTCATATACTGTGATTTCTTAAGCCTAGCCCTTTCATTAGGGTCTTTGTTTAATATTTCCAACTAAGGGAACCAAGTCCAGCTCTATTCACTTCCAAGTCACCCGAACAAGGTGGGTACTTGAAAACTAGTTTCATCTCATTCTATTTTTCTGTTTTCTATGTGTGGATGAATGATTTAGAGGCAACGTGGGGTGGGTTTTCTTATTTCATTCAAGGCTGGGAATGATGTCCAGCCAAGCTATACTTGTGAAATGTACATGTAATTGCACTATCATGTATACATCCAATTAGTTTTTAATAAAAAAAATGCTACCTAAACCTGTCTTCAACAAAGAAAATGTAATATTTCTCTAACGGCCCAGCTATGAAACTCAAATTTGATTTGAAAAGTCCCAAGTCAAGGAAAGAACCCACAGAGATAGACCAAGAAAAAGACAACAAAAATATAGCTCAACTATGTGTTGCTTTTATGTCTGGCCTTTCAATCTTTACGTTGTCCTAATAATGAATCCAATGCACAGGAGAGTGATAAGAGAATCAAATGAGTGATTACTATATTTCGGTGTGGTAATCATATCATGACTACCTATCAATTTCAACACCTTAAGGTTTGAATTTACTCAAATAATGAGCTTAGTTTACCTTACAAGCAGCTAAATCAATCATACTGAGCCTGTTTCACAAAATCAGCCATATTTATCAAAAATATATTTTCAAAATCTTCAAAATATTTCACAATTTCCTTAATCTTTATTCACCAGATTAGGTTGAGAACCAAAGCCCAATCAAATTTGATACTTACTCCTTTAGATAATAGCTCTCTCTTATTAAAAACAAGATGAATCTACTAAAACGATAGCCAAAATCGGTAACCATAAGGAGAAACCATGTTGTTGTCTCCTTCCCTATCGAAACCAGCCCCACATATCTATCAAACTATACCTGGAAATTTTAATTTTCAGACCCCAAATCAGCTAGACCAAAACTAGAAGTGACTGCTCAAATCCACCGGTCTATCATTGAGCGGAACCTCTTTCACCCAACCTAGTACTAATAAAAATGACCATTTTGCCCCTGATCACCTGATTTTTACTCAAGTTTGATCCAATCTTCATGAAATTGCTATACAATTGTAGAGAATTTATTTTTTTCAATTCAAGTACGAAAATTTTTCACATTTGCAAATCAGTAGAAGGTTCCATAACACATTTTCCAACTCACATTTCGTTGAATTTAGCTCAAAATGGTCTATTTCTGTTATTTTTCTGCAATTTCTTCACACCAGATCCTCCATTGGTCCCAACAACCTTGTTTTCAAATCTTTTTTAGTGTCAAAAAACTACTTTCAATGAAACCCTCAATTGTAGGGCCAAATTAGCACCATAAACCATCAATTTCCATCCATTTCAACTGAAATGAGTTCACTAACCCAGCAATTCACTTAATCCTCAGCTTGAACACCATATCAATATTCGTGGAGCTCATGCCAAGGTTTTCTCAGTGCAATTTGGATTTGTAATCTACATTGTTTCTTATCTAGATCTCATATATGATATCCAAAATAATTTTTCTCAAACCAAATCTAGATCGAAACATCTAATCTAAATCCAAATCCCAAATTTGTACTCATAATTCAGTTCAAAATGCAGATCAAGCATCACATCTCCAATCAGAAGTCCTAACTAATCCATCTTGAATCTGCCCAATCCTAGCTGTTTCATCATTTTCAAAAAGGAAAAACCTAGGTTGCCAGCCCCACATTTGGGCCACTCTAATCTTGAAATTTTAATTTACTTGCCACACACCAAGCAAATGTGGGCCCTAGATCAAATTAATAGGCAGATCCTGATCGTTGATCTAACTGACACCTCATCAATCCTAGTTTTTGATTTTCTAAAATTCTAATTGGTTAAAATTGGCTAAAAATCAGGCATAATCCTTATAAAAGGGAGCTGTGGGTCGTCCAACCCTCTATTCCTCCCCTTTTATACATGGTTTCCAAGGTATGCTCTCTCCTTTTCCTCTTATTTTACTTAGAATATTTTTTTCCTTTTTCTCACTTTGATTCCTTCGCTTTTGTTCATGGTTTCGAAGGTATACTGAGAGATTTCCTAGGGGTTTGGACGTCACCTAACAAGGATAAAAGGAGGAAGGACTAAAGAAGAAGAAGAGAAAAAGAGAAAAAGAAGAATTAAGAAGAGCCAATCTCTCCCTCTTTGATTTTTCATGTCTCTCTGTCTCCTTCTCATGGACTTCACATGAGCATCATGCTATTCTCCTATGCCCTATTGGTCTCCATTAGTTCTCTTCTTTTACTTAGATCACATGCACATACACATGTATGTAGTTCATTAATTTCATGCATAACTTGCTTGTTTTTTTGTTCAATTCATATGTTTAGTTATTACTTTGTCACTTTCTTGCTTTATTTTACACTCCAATATAATTAGTTGATTGATTCACATTATTAATATCGTCACATTTGGAGATTTTCATTAAATCTAGTTTGAGAGATGATAGGTTTTAAGTTAGATGAAAAATAGACTTATTGCTGTAAGTCTGATTTTATCTTAACTTCAAATGATTATATCTCTTAAACAAGAAATCATTTTCACAATCTGTAAAAAAACTTGGCCTTGTGTTGTGTCTAGTTTGTGTCTACCAAAAATTGTACATTTTCATTATTATTTGGCCCCTCTGTCACATCGATTTCCAAGACTGCTTTTCCATCTCAGATTTTTGACAGAACCAAGTCCTTAAATTTTCCTAAATTAATTAGCTTAGATTTTTCAATCTAAAGGTCCAAATTGACTTCCATAAAAGCCAAGAGTTTTCTGTATCTGCTGAATTCTTTTACCTAAATTTTCACGCAATTTCATGTCAATATGAACCACTTAATCGATTGTTGTCTGGATCTATCTTCTGCAATTTTCTACAACTTTTTATAGAACTCTATAGAAAACATAATTTCTGCTCAACTTTGCACACACATTATTTTCTATGTCATTTTGAGTGTTTTCAAGTTTCCTAATTTTACTTTCATGTATGAGACCACCCTCAAATTGTCAACCAAAATCAAGTTTTATACCCTCTTCCAATAGGATCATAGAGTCATGTACTTGAACAACACATCGCAAAAAAAAATAGATATTTAGTGAATTTGCCACTTTCTCATTTTAATATTTGAAGTTCTTTTCTACATCTGCAAGTTGTTGTAGATTATGTAGTCTGTTGATACTCTACAAACCAAATTTTAAATCAAGTTGAGTTTTCTAAACTTAGTTTACATCTCTTTTGAAATTTTCATAGAAATTGTTATAATAACTTGGTCTTTTCAACAAAATTTCTGCTTTTCAAGTTTCTACATGAAGTTTCTTGTGATTTTGGGTTCTATAGATTCTCCCATGTATTGAGAATCAACATACAAAATTTCATGTCATTCCCTGCAGATTTGACATGCTTTTCACACAGAAAATTTTTATGGTTTGAACTATTTTTTGATTTCTTGCATTCTATTTTTCTGCAGAAAATTGTTTTACACATCATGCATTTGAGTCTATACATTTTTATCCATAAATGTTCTTTTGAAAATTTCAAATGTGGATGAAAGAAGATTTATACATGGAGAGTTACTATACCAACTTTCATGTTGATTTGACCCCTCAATGGAGTGTTTTTTCAAGATCTGTGTTTTGCAAGTTCCTTTAAATTTTGGCATAATTATACAGAAAGTAGAATTTTTGCTCAACTTTGCACATGCATTATTTTCTATGTAGTTACTCTTTTTGAGTGTTTTCAAGTTTCCTAGTTTTTTGTCATGTCTTGAATCTACCTTCAAATTTTTTACCAAAAAAATGAGTTTTCTACTCTTTCAAATAGGATCATAAAGTCTGGTACTTGAACAGTTCATCACAGAAAAGCTGGTTTTTAGTAATTTTGCCACTTTTTCATTTAAATGTTTGAAGTTCTTTTCTAGATCAATAAGTTGCTGTAGATTCTTTGATATGTCGAGAAACTACAGACCAAAGTTCAAATTAACATGGGTTTTCTATCCCTACTTTGCATCTATTTTAAATTCATGTATAAACTATTATAATAACTTGTACTTTTCTGCATAATTCCTATTTTCTAACTCACTACATCAAATTGCTATGCATAACTCTCAAATATGTGTCTTTTCTTGTGATTTTGGGTTTTGTAGATCTCTGGTGGATAATGAGTCTATATATAAAATTTCATGTTAATCCATCCAGGTTTGATATGTTTTTCACATTGATAAAGTTTGTGATTTGAACTATTTTAAGTTTTCCTGTTTTTTATTGTTATGTAGACAATAGTTTAATAGTTTTTGTTTTTGAGTCTATATTTTTTTTCCCTTAAATGTTTTTTCAAAAATTTCAAATATGGATGAAATTTTGATATATAGAGAGTTAGTATACCAAATTTCGTGATCATTAACACATTATATTAACTTTTGCATTCATGCAACATGACTTGTGAAGTAGTTTTATTATTTTCTAGTACTTAGTCAAATTTCTAAGTTCATCTAAAAGTTGTTATTTCTCTAGGAAGTTTGCATATCAATAGATATCTTATTATTTTCCGAATCAATTAAATTCTATTGATTCTCTGTTATGCAGAAAATCTACAATCCAAAGTTCAAGTCAATCCAAATTATTTTGATATGTCTTGGGTCGTGCAAAAGTCATAGCTGTAAAACTGCTTTCTATTCTGTTTTTCACAAAATATCTGTTTTCTATACCCGTTTTCTTGTTTAATATATTTTTTGTAAAAAATAGATTTTTCTAATTTATGACTTGGAACTAATTGTTGTATGTGGAGATCCTTCACATAAAATTTTGTGAAGATTTATAAGTCATTTACCTATCTTTTAGCACAAATTAAATCTATCGCAGAGAATAAATTACAATTTTGCTAGGACTTGGCCGAATTTCTATTTTCAACATAGGGATATTCTATCCGATTTTTTTATTTTTAGTCGATTACTTTTACTTTTATCATGGTAAAATCCCAATTTAACAAGATTAATCATAATTTTAAGGTTTTAGAATGTGTTTATTTGATCAATTGAATTCATGCATCATTAAATGTGCATATTTAAAAAAATATTGCATTTGGATTTTAGTATGTGAATTTAAGGCTTTGAAAGTGCTTTGTGAAAATAAACTCTTCTCATGAAGCTTGATTTATTTGGAAAAGTGCTCATTTTAATTTGAATTCCATATCATTCATGCATAAATATCAATTTTGCTTGGTTTTATTTTCATTAATGTATTTAACTATGTGAATTCATGTAGCTTGCTTTTGTAATACATTCATTCATTTAAAAAAATGCACATAAATTTAGGTTTCATATTAATCAAGTTAAGATCGTCAACTATATACTTGCAGCAATATCCCATGTGTATACTTGACCTAAGTTGACTATATGAAAATACAAATTTGAAAATCATAGTTTTCAAATTCGTGCACATTTTCAAACCAGCCTATTTCAAACTTGTTTTTCATAAAACATAGAATCTTTCATAATTGAGATCTAACCTTTAGCATTAAACACACCTAAAACCTTAGTCTTTTCTCAATATCTTAGCCAAGACTTGTTATTAAGTCCACAATTACACACCTAAGTTTGAACCCTATTCAGGTTAGGTCTATACCCTAGTCAGGTCAAAGCTAAACTTTAGTAAGGTTAGACCTAATCTTTAGTCAAGCTAAACCAAATGCCTAGTTAGGCTCAACGTAAACCCTAGCTAGTTTAACCCAAACCCCAATAAAGTTGTGCACATGGACCTTAGCAAAATCGGATCCAGATCTAAATGAATTGGATATTAGATTTGAGATCAAGTATGAGGTCATATTTGAATGTGGCTTGAATCAAAGGAATTAGATTACGGAACTCATATTTATAAGATTTGGATTTTAGGTGTGGATTTCATGTCAACATTTTTGGATTTGGATATCATACAATTTGGGTCAAGACCTAAACCTCTTATACTAGGCTTATCCAAACCCTCATCTAGAGTAGTTATATTTCATTTTGAATGTGGATCGTGAACTTTGAATCAAGAATCATTTTTTAATTGGATCAACTATCAACTAGGATTTGAACTTATGACCCTATTAGGATGACCCTAAATCTAAACCTTGTATTTGGATCAAATACTGAATCTTTGGATTATCCTTAGTCAATATTTGGATTTCAATTTTGAATCACTATATCCTTATGTCCACGTCACAAAATTAGAAGTCAGATCTCAATTATGTATCGAATCTAGTTTTGCATGCATCCGTATTAGATCTTACCTTGCATGGATCTATGATGATACGGGTCATGAACTATGTTACTTGGTACAAGAATTTCTAGTTCATGCTCTCTAATTCCTAATGATCCATTTAGATTTCTAAAACTCTCCTATTTAAAAATTCATGACTCCTTTTGCATGAGGTTTGATCTGATTACTCCTATTAAAGCCGACAAGAACAATCCTATCTCGTACCTATGACTCGAGTCCTATTTCTTGTGGGTACTTGAATTGACAATACATAGGCCAGTTAATATTTTGATTTGCTTCTTTTGTTCTTCCCATGTGAATGGACACGAAATGCAAGATAACAAAATTTTTCATGGTTAGCACATATCAATGTCTCAAAATTTTAATTTTAAGTAAGAATAATTTTTTTTGGGTAATTTTGGGAAATAATTGTTCATTTCTAGTATAAAAATGGGCGATTTTCAACCAAGATGACACCAAAATTTCAATCCAAGAACGCTGGAACTAGACCCTAAAAAAAGCAATCTTTGATTTTTTGAGTTGGCCAGATTTTCCTTTCGAAATTCATGATTTTCAAGGTCATAGTCGGCCTGCAAATTATTTGATTTGTGAGTCCGTTTGAATGGAGACCCTAAATTCCTAACATCTAAAAGCAATTTCAAATCCTCAAAGTCAATTATGAAATAATTTTTACAATCAAATCAGGCTCCAAAATGGACTCTAAGATCGGCAATACTTTCTAATTCTATAAAAATCCTATCAAATGCTTGCAAGGCATGATCATATTGTTGTTGTGACTTGAGTGCCGCACCTATACACTTGCTTGATTTTCAGCATAATGTGTGTTTCTGTACACCACTTCTTGCACTTCTTGTCTTTTCCTAATATAAGTAAATGGGATTTTTTTGAAATGATTCATGTTTCAATACAAAGAAAATATGATGACATAAAATACCAGTGAATCCTATAACAAACAGGTGCAGGAATCTTATTATAAGTAAACACACACTCTTTGACTTGTCCATTCTTTTATTCCTCATTTACAATGATTTTTTTTAATACTTATCACAAGCATACATAAGTGTACAACCAAGCGAGTGTAAGAGTTGTTCTACTAACTTGTGAAAAGTTGTAGAAATAAATACTTTCCTCAATTATATCTCCATAGCACTATTTGTCACTAAGGGTATAACTTCATTCATCATTTTATAATCACAATTTAACTATTTATCTCTTTGTTTTGAGTTGTGTCATTAAACTTTACAATAAACTCTCTCAAAGGAGTATTTTTGTTAATGTACTTCTTAAAAGACTTGTTCATGCTTTCATTATGTTGCATGGTTGACATCCCTACCATTAATGTGGTAGATTATATAGTTAGCCCACCTAGCATGATTATTCCGTAGTTCATGACCCAATCATCATCTTCTAAGATAGGAAGTAAAGTGACTAACTCACCCCATATAGCTTCAAATTTTTCAATTTTTTCTGATTGATATACCCACTTCTCTCATAAGTCATGAAATTGTGCATGTTTATACAACTGATTGACATGCCCTACTATTTTTTGATATGTATGCCAAATGCGAATAGAATGTGGAAATACATTCTTTATTGCAGAGTTGATAGCAGGATCTTGGTTATTGATAATAGCTACCAGGTACTTTCTCATCATTGCTTGCAACCATTCAATGAATCCCATGCAAATTATGCCTCTTTTTCATCGAAAAGAAGAGCACATCCAAATATAATTGATTGGTAGTAATGGTTCACCCAGTAAATGGTGCAAATGGCATTAAATATTTATTTGTTTTGTAAGTTGTATCGAATGAAATCACATCTCCAAAATAGTGACAATCTTTTTTGCTCATGCTTCCACCCAACAGCAATTTCCAAATTATCCAAATGAATCAAATTTATTAGAAAAAAAAATCAGGATTTTCCGCCTTTTTTTCTTAAAATAATCTACAACATATTGACAATCTCTTCCATAATAATTTTTTGCCAGCTTTCTAAGATGAATTCTTAATTGATCTTCAATAAACAGAGCATTATGAAGTCCAATAACTTCAAGTGATAAAACATCTATAACTTGGCATGGCTTGAGACCTACACCATCCATGTATTCATACCCAAGCGTGTTGCTTATAAATTTGTGTGCGTGTTTCAACAATTTCAACTTTGATGGAAAGTGCAACACATGATTATGTTGTAGATGTGTAGGGCTAATAGACCAAATCTTTTTGTCATCTTTTCATGAAAGGTTAACTTTTGCTAGACAACCACACCTTGTTGTATTTTTTTCTTTTTTTCCAATCAGTTGTTTTCCTCTTCAACCATCTTTATTACATGTCAATTGTTTCCACATGACTACACAATTTTTCTTACTTGAAAGTATACGAGCATCAATCCACCCATATTTGCATATGATTTATAAAACTCAAAAGCATCTTCATCAGTTTTAAATTTCAAACCAACTAAAGTTAATAGGCACAATTGGAGTATACCCTTCATTTTTAGGCATAGCATAAAATATTTTTCTTTGTTATTTACATATTCACAATCATTATCCAATTTTACTTCATTATCATCAATGATGTCAACATTGGCTTTCCACATGTCACTTGGTTCACTTGAAAATAACATTCTCATCACCTGCTTTGTTGGTCCTGCATCCATAACTTTAACAAAAATTAACTAACATGCTAAAACACTACGTCAAAGAACACACTTTTAATTAAGGATTCTAAAATAGAATGTAAATCCAAATGTAAAAGAAACATCGAGCAAAACATGTGTACAAAATTATGATCCTGAAAATAGCATCATTCCTTGCGATCTAATGTATTGGACACCCACGTGTTTGCAAGCAAGCACTTTTTCATCTGGTCAGCAAGGACCAAACAGTCATTAAACATAAGATCATTCTGTACAATCTAGATGTACAAACACTTGACAACATGGCATAGCCAAAACAAGTGGGTGACCGACTCCTCATGTATCATCCATGGCGTGTACTAACTAACAAAATGAAAGCCTCACATTTTTATGTTATCTTACGAGGATCCTTTACAAAAGGATGAATTGAATAGCGAAGGGAGGAGGTGGCTGTGCACCTAGCTCCTTAACTCCCTCTTGGGCATGCCCAAGTCTTGGCAATTTGCCCCTCTTTTGGGCTGGTGGACATGAATTGGTCCAGCCATGTAGACTTGCCAATGGCTCGGTGCCTAGCTGGATATAAAATTGAAAAAAAATTAAAAAATGGGCTGATGTGGCCGCCACCTTAGCCAGCCTCTAACTCGGCCAATGGTTGAGAGAAATTTGACTTTTTGTGGGCCTAATTCATGTTAGATGTTTTGATGATTTGACAAAAGAAGATTAAATGATCTTTATCCCCTTAAATGAGTCCAAACACACCTAGCCCACATGCATGGGCTGGGTATGCTCGGCTAGGTCTGGTCATCTGTGCTCAACACCTAGTTAAGTTCTATTTAGGTCAAGGCTTGGGTTGGAAGAACCAGATTTTGACTGAAATTTTTGACAAAAATACCCTTGGCTTGGGTTTTAATTTTTGAAATCGAGCTTGCTAGGTTCAAACATAGTGATAAAGCTCTAAATGTTATTGAATTGTAATTTTTTTTTACAATTCAATTTGATTTGAAAAGACTTGAAATCTTGCCAATTTTGTTTTGAAAAAGACATTTTTGTCCATAATCTAGTTGAAAATAAATTTGATTAAATCAAATTTCAATTTGAAATATTGACTTAATTTGGTATTTGATTTATGCACTTGACAAATTCAAATGTGCATTTGATTTATATAGAATCCTAATTTCAGGTTGTATGAATTCAATTTGAACATAGAGTGATAAATTTGCTCAAATTTGGTCAGATTTGACCAATTCATCAAAGTCAAAGCTCATTTTTGTGAGCTAATGTAGACTTGCTTTAAGTAAATTTGATGAATTTGAGCTTAGAAAGCATCTAATTATGCTTCAATCGAGTTCAATTTTTGAATTGCACTTTGACTTGGTTTAGTCAAAGTAGACTTGATCTAGTCCAGGTCTATCCATGTCCAATAATTGAATTGTGGATAGACCTAGCCATTTGATTGGGTTTGACTAGGCTAAACTCATCCTGACTGAGCTTAGCGAAGGAGACGCCACATGTAGGTGCACCAAGATTGAACCTACTTGCCTTAAGTAGGTTAGGTGAAGCCATCATGGCTTTCTTGGAATAAGGCCCTCTCCTTAATTAGAGAGTTCCTTTCTAATTAATAGAGAGAGAAAGAGTTAGATTTATGCTTTTACTCATGAAATGTAATCATAATCAAATATTCTTTACATTGATTATGATTAATTTCTTTTGATTATAGTAGATATTTTGAAAGAAATGGCATGTGTGCCCTCTTGGGTAGGCCCTTGTCCATGCAAGCTAGGTGGGGCGAAGATGTGGGTCTCACTTGGCATTTTGGATCTTGAATTGGATCTAGTTTATGGATTTGAATCTAGATTCAGATTTTGAATCTAGATTTGGATTTTATAATTGGATATGGATTCCAAATGACAATGTCAATGTGATTTGGATTTCTGGCTAATTCAGATCCAGTTTTATGTACTAGATTAGGATTTGGACTCATGGATTTGTTCTACGAGTCAAATTTATGATTTGAACATAAATTGTGTTTAGATTTGAATTGAAGTTTTTCATAGTTATTTTGTGAAATTCATTGTAGGATTTCAAAATTTCTTCCATCAACTAAAATGGAAAATTTTTGGTGTTAACAATTGCGTAATAGTAGCCTAAATGAATTAAGTATTTGACCTGCTTTTAATATCCAGTGTGTCCTCCACAAATTCCTTCGTGAGCTTCCTGAATCATTTCTCGAGCTTCCTACTTGTCAAGGCATCATGAACATTTTGAACTAAAGCTATACATATATAATACCTCTACTAAAATGAAATATTGCCATGACATGCATTGTATGACTATTTATTCTTTCTTAAGCATATCTAGAAGCAATTCACTTGTTTCCAAGTAATCTTTGATGTTCTGGTGCTAAAATGGTACGTCTAAATATACCTGGTTTACTTATTCTAGAGAGTGGCATGCTGGTTGAGTCAATCTTCCCACCTCAAATTCTCTGCATGGTTCATTCTTCTTAAAAATGATAATAGATCCATGGCTGGTCAAACCATCTACAAAGTGATTGAACTCCCTTTTGACATGAAATAGCTAGAATTTCTTGGTATGAAGCCAATTTATGTTCTTTCACCTACCATTCTTCATTAACTTGGTTCACAATAAGCATCGAATCACTATATGCATGAACTTTTCTGGCATTGAAACTAAGTAGCATTATGAGTCCATGCATCAATGCTTTGTACTTAGTCATGTTGCAAGTGCACGTGAATTTTATCTTGAGAGAATAATAGATCATTTCCTTTTCAACAATGAGTAAGAGAATCCTAATACCTGTTTTGGTCATGTTCTTGAAGCCACCAAAGTATATTGTCCATGGCTGAGCAGCTCCAATATGTAAACCTTGTTTATTTGAAAAATCATCATAAGCCTTCAGTTCTTCAGCCAATGAAAAGTTTACCAGCTGATCAGCTAATGCTTGTCTCTTAATGAATTTATGATAAATGTACTTCAAATCATACTGCATGAGGAGTCCATACCATTTGGTGATTCTTCTCGTCAAGAAAGGCTGTTTGAGGATATATTTAAGAAGGCTTAATCTAGATATCACCTTGACTTCACATGAGCACATACGATGTCTCAATTTTTGATACATCTAGACATAAGAGAGACGTTTTGTCAACCATTGAATACTTCTTTTCATATTAAATGCAGGTTTTGCAAGCACAGTATATAGTGTGTTAGATCTTGGAACATTCTTCATATCATGCTAAGAATTATTTGCAAGCAGAATTGTTAATACAAATGTATAACAACAAGGGATATTCCAAGACTAGCGGCTTTAGAACTAGAGGATCTATCAAATACTGCTTGATACGCTCAAAGGATTCTAGACATTGTGGGTCCTATTCAAACTTGACGCCCTTTTTGAGCAACTAATTGAATGGTTCACACCAGTAGATCGATATTGG
The DNA here is from genome assembly GCA_011799765.1 of Nymphaea thermarum. NCBI lineage: Eukaryota > Viridiplantae > Streptophyta > Magnoliopsida > Nymphaeales > Nymphaeaceae > Nymphaea > Nymphaea thermarum. Next base: position 143,921 of record JAANDH010000593.1, read on the forward strand.
CCGAAGGGTAGTCATCTTTTGGTGTGGCCTTGTTGAGATCTTAGAAATTGATGCAGATACAAACCTTGTTATTTTCTTTGCCACGACTACTATATTAGCAAGCCATTTAGGATAATTGATGGTTCTGATAAACTTGACCTTGAGTAGATCTTTCAACCTTTCTTTTTTATCTTGTTGTCAACTAGTAGATCTAACTTCCTCAGCTTCTGCTTGATTGGATGGCTTCCTAGTGTGAGAATTAACCTATGCTCTACTAGCTTTGCATCCAATGCTAGTGTGTCTTCATATGTCGAAGCAAAAACTTCTTTACATCTCTTAAGAAATTCAACATGTTTTTATTCTTCTTATAGATCAAGTTGATACCAATCTGTATCATATGTTCTTCTAAAGTCCCAGCATTCACGAGTAAGGCTAGTGGTTGGTCTTCTTTCTATAATTGGGCCAAATCTACAAAATCCAACTCAGGTTCTGCTGGTTCTACTTGCTAGACTGGTTCTACTTGTGGGACGGTGCTTGATTTGACCTTGATTTTCTCGAGAACTTCCTCCACGACAATTACATAGTAGAGGCATTTATAAGGTCCAAGATAGAGATATTCAGTGGGATGTTAAAGACCTGCTGAGCTGCTCTTTTTTTACTGCTTGGGAAGACTTTGGTTGATCTTTTATCTTATTTTCCTCTTTCTTGATCCACTATTAAGACACCTTGAAATGGGACTTGGCAGTTGTGGATGCCTCTTTCACCTTGTCTACAAGCTTCTTGATGGGCTTTGACTCATCAGCTTGGTCATATAGTCATTCTTCTCCTATTGAGGACTTGATTAAAATCCAATGGCTTCTACATAGATCTGTCAATGATAGCTATTACAATTATTTCCTCTTGTGTGATAGAAAGACATGTCATTTGTTACTGTCATAGTGTTCTTACCATGGTCTCTGAATAGATCTTTGAGGATTTTGGGAGTGGCATCATTGACAAATAGATCTTTCTTGATGCAATCTTGAATAATACTTTTGAGTGATGCACTTGAGTTTTGTTTGGCTTTTTGTAATAATGCTTTTTCTGCCCTTGTTGTTCTATCCCATATCTGCTCAGAGCTAGCCATTTCTAATGGTTGTTGTGATACGCTCAGTCTTCTTGACAAGTTCATATAAATTTTTCGTACTCATGCTATATGAAATGGTGGTGGATATGTCCTTGGAAACCCCAGAGAATCAAAGTTAAGACATAATATTCTGGAATTGGAGTGTGAAGTTTTAGGCTTGGCATCTACCACCTCTAGATATATTTTTTAGTAGCCGACTCTTGGTGGAGGTAGATAAGGGTGTCGATGATCACCACATAGAGATGGGGCTCATATTTCTCTTTGTCCACCTCATCAAAATCATACATCTAGGTGGGGTCAATGGTTCTTAAGTACCACTATGCTTTTTCACCTTTCAAACTTAAAGGAAAACAAATGATTAATGGTTTTTTTGTTATTGCAGAGCTTCCAACATTCAATGAAGGAAATAGATAAATGCGTGTGTGGCTTCTCCAACACCCTGAACTTGTTGAATTTTCTTGGGAGTGCTTCCAGGTCCTTGTCATCCTAACCTTCATAGAAATCCCATTTGGAGTAGGTCTTCTTCTGCTTGCTCTGAATTTGACGGACTGTCTACTCCACTTCTTCTATACAAGGCTGGATTAGATCTGTGATACGCCCGATAGAGATTTCAAGTTTCTTTGGCCTTGGTGGAACCTTTAGAAAACTTGTGACCAGGTTCAGCTGCCACTTCTTGGCTCATCATATGTTTGATCATCTTTTGATTGGACAACATGACTGTAAGATGCACCTGAGGAGGGTTCTCAATTTCCTCTAGAAACTTAGGCTCTCTCTTCTACACCTTGTCATCTCATGCGATGGGCTATAGAAAATCATTGTCACAATTTTACATGAAGGAAGCATGTTACCTTGAGAAGAGAGACAAAAATGACATGGTTATGAAAAAATAGAGAGAACGACATGTATTTATGGCCACATTGGAGGGAAATGAAATGCCAAGATGTCATTATATCATCAATATTTTTCAAGACTGGGGCTCAATGATAAATAAAGTGGGATGACCAATTCTCCACCAATTCTTATACTCTCTAGACTAAGATAGTTTCCAATACATAGAAAGCTCAATTCCCATAGAGGACCAGCTTGTAGTAGCCAAACTGTGAATACCTTGCCATGCTTTATTGGGCTGAATGGAAGAATGTTTGTGCTCATGTTGTGGTAGGTATAGCAAGCTACCTGCACCTTCCTATAGAAGAATTCCAAAACGATGTGCTTCTTCTGCATAGAGTGATAAGAAATTGTCCTCAGTGGGTCTAAAAACTCAACCCTCCTACGCGACATGCCTGAAGAACCACTCTTGTACAAAGTTGAGGTAGATCTCAATCATGTCAGAAATCTCCCATGACGAACCAAGTGAGACCCACGTAGAGAAATGCCAGACGGACCAAAGCAATTGAAAGGTGCTAAGTCTTGATTTTTCCCCAAAATCTTGAATATCTGGAGAACTCATAGATTTGTAGCGTCCTATTAGTTGGAGAAGGTTGTGAGTCTTGTTGTACAGATCATCATTACCTCCATGGTCTTGTACTTTAGCATGATTGGTCTGGCCCTCATCTCCTCTATAGTACCTATAAAATGTGTGTGACCATCAACGAGTCTAAGAAAACAAAGATCTTTCTCCTTCTTGATGTCCCTTTCTTGATATCCATGAGTCTATATAATTAATCATTGTAATTGACAACTCTTAAGTTGGTGATGAATTAATAAACAACTAAGTCCTTGGGATGCCCTGCTGGCTCTGGCTGCCCCAAGATGTAGGTGACCTCATCCATTAGTGTGCCATGTCCACTAATGGAAATCAAATTGTAGACGTGCATGAGTTCTAAGATCTATAACCCAAGATCCAAAATCTAATACTTCGGATTCAGGATCCAATACTCAAGGTACAAATCAAACTTTAAAACAAAGTACAACATTGAATTGCAAACCAAATCTTCTACTGAATTTGAAACAATATGTTAAATTCAAGTTTAACTATAGCTAAAATAAAACTCTAAAATAAATCCGGATCAAAGCCAAGGAGCAAAATCTGGAATTTAAAATTCAATTCACAATTTAGATTTAAAAACCTAATCCAAATCACATTCATTTTCATACAAACTTGTGATTTCAATCATTTAAATCATTCATAATAAATATAATAACAAGTGAGAGGCATTAGATTAAATATAAGTGACCAATGAATAATTTGAATCTCATTCATTTTCTTTTAAACTTGTGATTTCAATCCACTAAATCATTCTTTATGGATGTCACAACAAGTTAAGCACATTCAATTAAATATGTGTGATCAAGAGAATCACTTAAATCCCACTTGTATTGATAGGAACTTGTGATTTCAATCCTTTAAATTATTCACTATGGACGTAACAAGAAGTTAAACTCACTGGATTATATACAAGGGATCAAACAAATGCATTGGTATCATTTGTATCCATCTAAACTAGTGATTTTAATCAGATAAATCATTCATTATGGACATTATAATAAGTAGAACATATTAGATTAACTAAAAGTCATCATATTAATGGGACGAATCACATTCATTTTCATACAAACTTGTGATTTCAATCATTTAAATCATTCATTATAGATGTAATAACAAGTGAGACACATTATATTAAATATAAGTGAGCAATGAATCGCTTGAATGTCATTCATTTTCTTTTAAACTTGTGACATCAATCCACTAAATCATTCAATATAGATGTAACAACAAGTTAGGCACATTCAATTAGATATGTGTGATCAAGAGAATCACTTAAATCCCACTCGTATTAATAGGAACATGTGATTTCAATCTCTTAAATCATTCGTTATAGACATTATAACAAGTAAAACATATTAGATTAACTAAAAGGGATCATATGAATGAGATGAATCGCATTCATTTTCATAAAAACTTGTTATTTCAATCATTTAAATCATTCATTATAGATGTAATAACAAGTGAGACACATTAGATTAAATATAAGTGAGACACATTGAATCTCATTCATTTTCTTTTAAAGTTGTGATTTCAATCTACTAAACCATTCACTTAAGATGTAACAACAAGTTAAGCACATTCAATTAGATATATGTGATCAAGAGAATCACTTAAATCCCACTTGTATTGATCGGAACTTGTGATTTCAATCTCTTAAATCATTCACGATGGATGTAGTAAGAAGTTCAACTAATTGGATTAGATACAAGGGATCAAACAAATGCATTGGTCTCATTTCTATCCATATAAACTAGTGATTTTAATCATTTTAATCATTCATTATAAACATTATAACAAGTGAATATTAGATTAACTATAGGGGATCATATGAATGAGTTGAATCTGATTCATTTTTCATACAAACTTGTGATGTCAATCCACAAAATCATTCAATATGAATGTAACAAGTTAACCACATTCAACAAAATATGTGTCATCAAATGAATCAATTAAATCTCCCTCGTATTGATACGAACTTGGGATTTCAATCTCTTAGATCGTTCATTAGAGATGTAACTACAAGCACAACTCATTGGATTAGTTTCAAGGGATCAAACGAATGCATTGGTCTCGTTTGTATCTACATAAACTAGTGATTTTTAATCGTTTAAATCATTTTTTATAGACATTATAACAAGTTAAACATATTAGATTAACAATAAGGTTTTATATGAATAAGTTGAATCTCATTCATTTTCATACAAACTTGTGATTTCAATCCACTAAATCATCGAATATGAATATAAAAACAAGTTATCCACATTGAATTAAATTTGTGTGATCAAATGAATCAATTAAATCCCTCTCGTATTGATACGAGCTTGTAATTTCAATCTCTTAGATCATTTGTTAGGGAAGTAGCTACAAGTTCAACTCATTGGATTAGATATAAAGGATCAAACAGATGCATTGGCCCCATTTCTACCCATATAAATGAGAGACTTTGATCATTTAAATCATTCGTTATAGACATTATGACAAGTGAAACATATTAGATTATCTAAAAGAGATCATATGAATGAGATGAATAACATTCATTTTCATACAAATTTATGATTTCAATCATTTAAATCATTCATTATAGAAGTAATAACAAGTGAGACACATTACATTAAATATAAGTTAGCAATGAATCACTTGAATCTCATTCATTTTCTTTTAAACTTGTGATTTCAATCCCCTAAATCGTTCTGTATGGATGTAAGAAGAAGTTAAGCACATTCAATTAAATATGTGTGATGAAGAGAATCACTTAAATCCCACTCGTATTGATAGGAACTTCTGATGTCAATCTCTTAAATCATTCACTATGGTTGTAATAAGAAGTTAAACTCATTAGATTAGATACACGGGATCAAACAAATGCATTGGTCTCATTTGTATTCATATAAACTACCGATTTCAATCGTTTAAATCATTCATTATAGACATTATGACAAGTGAATATTAGATTAACTATAGTGGATCATATGAATGAGTTGAATCTCATTCATTTTCATACAAACTTGTGATTTCAGTCCACTAGATCAATGAACGTGAATATAACAATAAGTTAACCACATTCAATTAAATATGTGTGATCAAATGAATCAATTAAATCCCTCTCGTATTGATACGAACTTGTAATTTCAATCTCTTAGATCATTCGTTTGGTATGTAACTACAAGTTCAACTCATTGGATGAGATATAAGGGATCAAAGAAATGCGTTGGTCCCATTTCTACCCATATAAACTAGAGATTTTGATCATTTAAATCATTCATTATAGACATTATAACAAGTAAAACATATTTAATTATCTAAAAGGGATCATATGAATGAGATGAATCACATTCATTTTCAAGCAAACTTGTGATTTCAATCATTTAAATCATTCATTATAGATGTAATAACAGGTGAGACACATTAGATTAAATATAAGTGAGCAATGAATCACTTGAATCTCTTTCTTTTTCTTTTAAACATGTGATATAATTCCAATAAATCATTCAATATAGACGTAACAAAAAGTTAAGCACATTCAATTAGATATGTGTGATCAAGAGAATCACTTAAATCCCACACGTACTGATAGGAACTTATGATTTTAATCTCTTAAATCATTCACTATGGATCTAATAAGAAGTTCAACTCCCTGGATTAGATACAAGGGATCTAACAAATGCATTAGTCTCATTTGTATCCATATGAACTTCTGATTTTAATCATTTAAATCATTCATTATAGACTTTATAACAAGTGAATATTAGATTAAGACTGGGGGATCATATGAATGAGTTGAATCTCATTCATTTTCATACTAACTTGTGATTTCAATCCACTAAATCATTGAATGTAAATATAACAAGTTAACCACGTTCAATTAAATATGTGTGATCAAATGAATCAATTAAATCCCTCTTGTATTGATACGAACATGTAATTTCAATCTCTTAGGTCATTCGTTGGGGATGTAACTACAAGTTCAACTCATTGGATTACATGTAACAGATCAAAAAAAAGCGTTGGTCCCATTTCCATCCATATAAACTAGAGACTTTGATCATTTAAATCAGTCGTTACAGACATTATAACAAGTGAAACATATTAGATTAACTAAAAGGGATCATATGAATGAGATGAATCACATTCATTTTCATGTAAACTTGTGATTTCAGTCATTTAAATCATTCATTATAGATGTAATAACAGGGAGACACTTTAGATTAAATATGTGAGCAATGAATCACTTGAATTTTTTTCATTTTCTTTTAAACTTGTGATGTCAATCCACTAAATCATTCAATATAGATGTAACAAACAAGTTAAGCACACTCAATTAGGTATGCGTGATCAAGAGAATCACTTAAATTCCAAACGTATTGATATGAACTTGTGATTTCAATCCCTTAAATCATTCACTATGGATGTAATAAGAAGTTCAAATCATTGGATTAGATCCAATTGATCAAACAAATGCATTGGTCTCATTTGTATCCATATAAACTAGTGATTTTAATCATTCAAATCATTCATTATAGACATTATAACAAGTGAATATTAGATTAACTATAGGGGATCATATGAATGAGTTGAATCTCATTCATTTTCATACAAACTTGTGATTTCAATCCACAAAATCATTCAATGTAAATGTAACAAGTTGTGATTTCAATCATTTAAATCATTCATTATAGATGTAATAACAAGTGAGATACATTAGACTAAATATAAGTGAGCAATGAATCATTTGAATCTCATTCATTTTCTTTTAAACTTGTGATTTCAATCCACTAAATCGTTCTATATGGATGTAGCAACAAGTTAAGCATATTCAATTAAATATGTGTGATCAAGAGAATCACTTAAATCCCACTCATATTGATAGAAACTTGAGATTTCAATCTCTTAAATCATTCACTATGGACATAATAAGAAGTTAAACTCATTGGATTAGATACAAGGGATCAAACAAACGCATTGGTCTCATTTGTATCAATATAAACTTGTGATTTTAATCACTTAAATCATTCATTATAGACATTATAACAAGTGAATATTATACTAACTATAGGGGATCATATGAATGAGTTGAATCTCATTCATTTTCATACAAACTTGTGATTTAAATCCACAAAATCATTCAATGTGAATGTAACAACAAGTTAACCACAATCAATAAAATATTTGTGATCAAATGAAACAATTAAATCTCTCTCGTATTGATACGAACTTGTGACTACAATCTCTTAGATCGTTCGTTAGAGATATAACTATAAGTTCAACTCAATGGATTAGTTACAAGGGATCAAACAAATGCATTGGTCCCATTTTTATCTATATAAACTAGTGATTTTAATTGTTTAAATCATTTATTATAGACATTATAACAAGTTAAACATATTAGATTAACAATAAGGGGTTATATAAATAAGTTGAATCTCATTCATTTTCATACAAACTTGTGATTTCAATCCACTAAATCATTGAATCTGAATATAACAACAAGTTAACCACGTTCAATTAAATATGTGTGATCAAATGAATCAATTAAATCCCTCTCGTATTGATACAAACTTGTAATTTCAATATCTTAGGTCATTCGTTAGGGATGTAACTACAAGTTCAACACATTGAATTAGATGTAACGGATTATAAAGTGTGTTGGTCCCATTTCTATCCATATAAACTAGAGATTTTGATCATTCAAATCATTCGTTATAGACATTATAACAAGTAAAACATATTATACAAACATGTGATTTCAATCATTTAAATCATTCATTATAGATGTAATAACAAGTGAGAGACATTAGATTAAATATAAGTGACCAATGAATAATTTGAATCTTATTCATTTTCTTTTAAACTTGTGATTTCAATCCACTAAATCATTCTTTATGGATGTAACAATAAGTTAAGCACATTCAATTAAATATGTGTGATCAAGAGAATCACTTAAATCCCACTCGTATTAATAGGAACTTGTGATTTCAATCCTTTAAATTATTCACTATAGACGTAACAAGAAGTTAAACTCATTGGATTATATACAAGGGATCAAACAAATGCATTGGTATCATTTGTATCCATCGTAACTAGTGATTTTAATCATATAAATCATTCATTATGGACATTATAACAAGTGGAACATATTAGATTAACTAAAAGAGATCATTTGAATGAGACAAATCACATTCATCTTCATACAAACTTGTGATTTCAATCATTTAAATCATTCATTATAGATGTAATAACAAGTGAGACACATTAGATAAAATATAAGTGAGCAATGAATCACTTGAATCTTATTCATTTTCTTTTAAACTTGTGATTTCAATCGACTAAAGCATTCTATATGGATGTAACCACAAGTTAAGAACATTCAATTAAATATGTGTGATCAAGAGAATCACTTAAATCCCACTCGTATTGATAGGAACTTGCGATTTCAATCCTTTAAATCATTCGCTATGGATGTAATAACAAGTTAAACTCATTGAATTAGATACAAGGGATCAAACAAACGCATTGGTCTCATTTCTATCCATATAAACTAGTGATTTTTAATCATTCATTATAGACATTATGACAAGTGAATATTGGATTAACTACAGGGGATCATTTGAATGAGTTGAACCTCATTCATTTTCATACAAACTTGTGATTTCAATCCACTAAATCATTGAACGTGAATATAGCAACAAGTTAACCATATTGAATTAAATTTGTGTGATCAAATGAATCAATTAAATCCCTCTCGTATTCATACGACCTTGTAATTTCAATCTCTTAGATCATTCATTAGGGAAGTAGATACAAGTTCAACTCGTTGGATTAGATATAAAGGATCAAACAAATACGTTGGTCCCATTTCTACTCATATAAATGAGAGATTTTGATCATTTAAATCATTCGTTATAGACATTATAACAAGTAAAACATATTAGATTATCTAAAAGAGATCATATGAATGAGATGAATAACATTCATTTTCATACAAATTTATGATTTCAATCATTTAAATCATTCATTATAGAAGTATTAACAAGTGAGACACATTAGATTAAATATAAGTTAGGAAAGAATCATTTGAATCTCATTCATTTTCTTTTAAACTTGTGATTTCAATCCACTTAATCATTCTGTATGGATGTAAGAACAAGTTAAGCACATTCAATTAAATATGTGTGATGAAGAGAATCACTTAAATCCCACTCTTATTGAAAGGAACTTGTGATTTCAATCTCTCAAATCATTCACTATGGTTGTAATAAGAAGTTAAACTCATTGGATTAGATACAAGGGATCAAACAAATGCACTGGTCTCATTTGTATCCATATAAACTACCGATTTTAATCGGTTAAATCATTCATTATAGACATTATAACAAGTGAATATTAGATTAACTATAGTGGATCATATGAATGAGTTGAATCTCATTCATTTTCACACAAACTTGTGATTTCAATCCACTAAATCAATGAACGTGAATATAACAATAAGTTAACCACATTCAATTAAATATGTGTGATCAAATGAATCAATTAAACCCCTCTCGTATTGATACGAACTTGTAATTTCAATCTCTTAGATCATTCGTTAGGTATGTAACTACAAGTTCAACTCATTGGATGAGATATAAGGGATCAAACAAATGCGTTGGTCCTATTTCTACCCATATAAACTAGAGATTTTGATCATTTAAATCATTCATTATAGACATTATAACAAGTGAAACATATTAGATTATCTAAAAGGGATCATATGAATGAGATGAATCACATTCATTTTCATGCAAACTCGTGATTTCAATCATTTAGATCATTCATTATAGATGTAATAACAAGTGAGACACATTAGATTAAAAATAAGTGAGCAATGAATCACTTGAATCTCATTCATTTTCTTTTAAACATGTGATATCATTCCACTAAATCATTCAATATAGATGTAACAACAAGTTAAGCACATTCAATTAGATATGTGTGATCAAGAGAATCACTTAAATCCCACACGTACTGATAGGAACTTGTGATTTCAATCCCTTAAATCATTCACTATGGATGTAATAAGAAGTTCAACTCTTTGGATTTGATACAAGGGATCTAACAAATGCATTGGTCTCATTTGTATCCATATAAACTACTGATTTTAATCATTTAAATCATTTATTATAGACATTATAACAAGTGAATATTAGATTAAGCATAGGGGATCATATGAATGAGTTGAATCTCATTCATTTTCATACAAACTTGTGATTTCAATCCACTAAATCATTGAATGTAAATATAACAACAAGTTAACCACGTTCAATTAAATATGTGTGATCAAATGAATCAATTAAATCCCTCTTGTAGTGATACGAACTTGTAATTTCATTCTCTTAGATCATTCGTTAGGTATATAAGTACGAGTTCAACAAATTGGATTAAATGTAAGGGATCAAACAAATGCGTTGGTTTCATTTCTACCCACGTTATCTAGAGATTTTGATCATTTAAATCATTCATTATGGACATTATAACAAGTGAAACATATTAGATTAACTAAAAGTGATCATATGAATGAGATGAATCACATTCATTTTCATACGAACTTGTTATTTCAATCATTTAAATCATTCATTATAGATGTAATAACAAGTGAGACACATTAGACTAAATATAAGTGGGCAATGAATCACTTGAATCTCATTCATTTTCTTTTAAAGTTGTGATTTCAATCTACTAAACCATTCAATTTAGATGTAACAACAAGTTTAGCACATTCAATTAGATACGTGTGATCAAGAGAATCACTTAAATCCCACTTGTATTGATCGCAACTTATGATTTCAATCTCTTAAATCATTCACGATGGATGTAGTAAGAAGTTCAACTCATTGGATTAGATACAAGGGATCAAACAAATGCATTGATCTCATTTCTATCCATATAAACTAGTGATCTTAATCATTTAAATCATTCATTATAAACATTATGACAAGTGAATATTAGATTAACAATAGGGGATCATATGAATGAGTTGAATCTGATTCATTTTTCATACAAACATGTGATTTCAATCCACAAAATCATTCAATGTGAATGTAACAAGTTAACCACATTCAACAAAATATGTGTGATCAAATGAATCAATTAGATCGTTCATTAGAGATGTAACAACAAGCACAACTCATTGGATTAGTTTCAAGGGATCAAACGAATGCATTGGTCTCATTTGTATCTAAATAAACTAGTGATTTTAATCGTTTAAATCATCTATTATAGACATTATAACAAGTTAAACATATTAGATTAACAATAAGGTTTTATATGAATATGTTGAATCTCATTCATTTTCATACAAACTTGTGATTTCAATCCACTAAATCATCGAATATGAATATAACACCAAGTTAACCACATTGAATTAAATTTGTGTGATCAAATGAATCAATTAAATCCCTCTCGTATTGATACGAGCTTGTAATTTCAATCTCTTAGATCATTTGTTAGGGAAGTAGCTACAAGTTCAACTCATTGGATTAGATATAAGGGATCAAACAAATGCGTTGGTCCCATTTCTACCCGTATAAATGAGAGATTTTGATCATTTAAATCATTCGTTATAGACATTATAACAAGTGAAACATATTAAATTATTTAAAAGAGATTATATGAATGAGATGAATCACATTCATTGTCATACAAATTTGTGATTTCAATCATTTAAATCATTCATTATAGATGTAATAACAAGTGAGACACATTAGATTAAATATAAGTGAGCAATGAATCACTTGAATCTGATTCATTTTCTTTTAAAGTTGTGATTTCAATCCACTAAATCATTCAATATAGATGTAACAACAAGTTAAGAACAATCAATTAGATATGTGTGATCAAGAGAATCACTTAAATCCCACACGTACTGATAGGAACTTATGATTTTAATCTCTTAAATCATTCACTATGGATGTAATAAGAAGTTCAACTCTTTAGATTAGATACATGAGATCTAACAAATGCATTGGTCTCATTTGTATCCATATGAACTTCTGATTTTAATCATTTAAATCATTCATTATAGACTTTATAACAAGTGAATATTAGATTAAGCATGGGGGATCATATGAATGAGTTGAATCTCATTCATTTTCATACAAACTTGTGATTTCAATCCACTAAATCATTGAATGTAAATATAAGAAGTTAACCACGTTCAATTAAATATGTGTGATCAAATGAATCAATTAAATCCCTCTTGTATTGATACGAAATTGTAATTTCAATCTCTTAGATCATTCGTTAGGGATGTAACTACAAGTTCAACTCATTGGATTACATGTAACAGATCAAAACAATGCGTTGGTCCCATTTCCATCCATATAAACTAGAGATTTTGATCATTTAAATCAGTCGTTATAGACATTATAACAAGTGAAACATATTAGATTAACTAAAAGGGATCATATGAATGAGATGAATCACATTCATTTTCATGTAAACTTGTGATTTCAATCATTTAAATCATTCATTATAGATGTAATTAGATTAAATATAAGTGAGCAATGAATCACTTGAAATTTTTTCATTTTCTTTTAAACTTGTGATGTCAATCCACTAAATCATTCAATATAGATGTAACAACAAGTTAAGCACATTCAATTAGGTATGTGTGATCAAGAGAATCACTTAAATTCCAATCGTATTGTTATGAACTTGTGATTTCAATCCCTTAAATCATTCACTATGAATGTAATAAGAAGTTCAAATCATTGGATTAGATACAAGAGATCAAACAAATGCATTGGTCTCATTTGTATCCATATGAACTAGTGATTTTAATCATTCATTATACACATTATAACAAGTGAATATTAGATTAACTATAGGGGATCAAATGAATGAGTTGAATCTCATTCATTTTCATACAAACTTGTGATTTGAATCCACTAAATCAATGAATGTGAATACAACAACAAGTTAACCACATTCAATTTAATAAGTGTGATCAAATGAATCAATTAAATCTCTCTCATATTGATACGAGAATGTAATTTCAATCTCTTAGATCATTCGTTAGGCATGTAACTACATGTTCAACTCATTGGATTAGATATAACGGATCAAAAAATGTGTTGGTCCCATTTCTACCCATATAAACTAGATATTTTGATCATTTAAATGATTCGTTATAGACACTATAACAAGTAAAACATATTAGATTAACTAAAAGGGATCATATGAATGAGATGAATGACATTCATTTTCATACAAACTTGTGATTTCAATCATTTAAATCATTCATTATAGATGTAATAACAAGTGAGACACATTAGATTAAATATAAGTGAGCAATGGATAAGCTAAGACTTCTTCGGGTAACTTCACTTGTATTCATTATCTACTAGGATTTTTGTGTCAGGTGTCTGTCCAGGCGGGTAGTGTCTTGTATTAACTTGTCTTTAGGTCTTGGTCTATAGTTGTCCCGAGTAATATTGGTGATAGAACCAGCAATCGGGCAGGATTATGGTCGACACTGGGCTAGGTTCTATCAGAACCTTCCTAGGGAGATTAAATGAAGAATTGAGAATATAAGACTAGGCCACATGACCTCAATCCTTGTTGGAGGCTTTCAAAGTTGCAAGAGTGGTAGAGGAAAAATGTGAAAGATTAGGACATTCAATGAGAGATTCAAGAATCATGAAGCAGATAGTCAGGAAGCCTAGTATGCCACCTGCTGATTGGGAGGACAGAGCCATGGGCCTACAGCACAATCAAGGCTAGCAGTAATGAAGAGGCTAAATCCAGAGTAGATTAGGGAAAGATGTCAAAGGGGGTTGTGCTTCCAGTGCAAGGAGAAGTCTTCTCCTACCCATATCTGTAAAAAATTGCATATGCATCTTATTGACAAAAATGAAGAAGATGGACAAACAAAGACATAAGAAGAAAAGTCACAGAAGATGAAGATGGTAAAACAGCTTCCCCTAAAATTTCACTCCACTCACTTGCAGGAGATAACATACTCCAAGTGATGCAGGTTCAAGGGAAGTCAAAGGGAAGGAAGATCAACGTGCTGGTGGACATAGGTCCACCTATAACTTTGTGAGTGAGAAAGCTACAAAGGCATGCGGCTGCTCCATTGAAGAACAAGCTGAGTTCAGGGCGTGGTAGGTTGCTGATCACATTTTAGAGACATACTTGCGTTGTTATGCTGAACAACAACCTCACAACTGGACCAAATTCCTGTCATGGGCAGGGTGGGCATACAACACAGCCCAGCAGTCAGCCATAGGGATGACTCCCTTTGAGGTAGCCTATGGGGAACCACCACTTGACCTAAAGAGGTTCCATGCTCAGGGCGAACAACTAAATGAAGTGGAGATCCAGCTACTCAGTCAGGACAGAGTGTTAGAGGTCGTCAAGGCATGCTTCGCTACAATTGAGAACCATACAAGGTAGCGGTATAATAAGCATCACCATGACAGAGAATATCATGGGAGACTGGGTGGAGGGGGGGGGGAGGGGGTTAATAATGGGTCGGATCTCCTGTTGGACCCGAAATCATATAGCCTTATATATGATGTTACCCTAAGAGTTAGGGTTATGCAAAGTAATGAGGATTACCTCTTTGTGAGAAGTGAATTCTAGCCTATGTGTTGGGAGGGTGCATGAGTTAATAACTAATTGCAGGTTATCGTCACAATACCAACACATTTAAACTTAGACATTATAACATTTAGTCTAGTCCTTAGTTTGATTAACCTTGGTAAAGGTACTAGGAACGGTTGGACCTTATACCAACAAGTTAAATCCTGCCTCTCAAATTCTCACATATAGAAAAATAGAGGAGAATATATGTAAATTGTCTTATTTGTGCAAGTTCCATGTAAGATGAATTTTTTCATGTTAAGTACTAATACAAACTTGAATTAGTAGTACTTGCTGCCTTATGCAGCCATTTGGTAGCCTCCACCATCTTGCTGATGTCCCTCATGGTCAATGGCCCATATTAGTGATACCATGAAATGAGTAGTCCACACAAAATTTGACCCTTAGAAGCAAATGATGGTCATATTTCTTTTCAGTGCTTCCTGACAACAATGAATTTGATTTGATGGCAAAAAAAAATTGAAACAACATAGCTGATGCAAATTGCCCCATGGCTGGGGTTAGTTTCTGGATATGATTGACTGGCCCAACAATCTTTGACCACGGACTTAGCTATTTACGTTAGAAAATCTCCCACTATTGTATTCTCAAAAATCTAAACTACAAAGAGTCTTATGGCAGTCTAAGTTGTCTTTAGTTACATGCAATTGGCCTATGCAGACAGATTAGTTTTGTACAGCTACAAATAAGGCACTTTTGTGCAACAAGGTATTGAAGAGAACATCAAAGAAAACTAAAATTCAGATTGTAGTGATGACTATGTTGGACGTAGCAGTTGGGAATAACTATATGTCAAGTAAACCAAAGAGAGGCCAACATTAACGAAAAGTTGTTTGATCTATCAATTATGCTTATCTACTTTCTTTTATCTTTCTAACATTATCATATAGTCATTTAGGTTGTATTTGATATTTGCACATCTTGAATGTCTATGCCCCCAGTTCTTTTTCCGTAAGCATTGGATAGACTAGTGTTGTGGAAGATCCAAAATCAAGGGCAGTGTAGCTATTAGATTCAATAGCATCATCTTTATTACTTTCTTCCTTGAATATATCTACTTTCTGTTCTTGGCCTTGCTTGTTGCAAATGAATAAATTTCAGGAATATCTTTAACTTTTTCATTTTTCTAGTTCTGTAAATGTGAAGGTAACTGTGGTAAATGCAATTCTCTAATATTCTGGTTCAACAAAATGTACCCTTTTTTAGGTCCCTTTCATTGTAATTTTATTAGAAATCGACATTTCTTTTTTTTTGTCAGTTCTTTAAGCTCAAGGCAAATGATTGAGATTATGTACCCAACATCAATTATGTTTTGACTATATTGTGTCTATGAAAATTTGGCCGCTATACTCCACCTCATTGTTTGTCTTCAGGAGGGGTCCAAATTTTGCAAAATGGTGTGCGTAGGTTGAGGAAACATGATTAGCCAATTAAGACTCGAATAAAGATGTTTCAAAACTTATATTATGGTTGAATGTTACTTGTAATATGTTTGTCTTAAGGCTGTTTTAATTTGACTTTCATTTTTCATATGCAGCACTCACATCATGAAAGCACCTTAACCGCAAAGGAGAAAGTAACTTTTGAGTCTTATCGACATGGATGTCTCACTAATTCAGTGAGCTTTTTGTTGGGTAGTTTGTCTACGTCAATAATTTAGACAATACTTGAGGCTTTTGGATATGGCTTTCACGGTTTCACCCTCAGCAAAATGTTGGCACTACCTCTTATTAGATGCCTTAGTAGCAACAAACTTAGGTATGAAGCAATGCAGTGAAGGGGGCGACTATGGTGGAAGGAGTGACATGCCACTTGGAAGAGGCTAATGCACGTATGGGCTCCACAATTGATGCAGGCATGAAGTTGTTGGCCACCTTGGAGACGGGCAGCCTTGTGGATGCTTCTAGGCAGACTTGAAACGCCATGGTAATCTTCATTCGTATTTGTATAGCCCAATGAATATCGTCCTTTGATTTTCTAGTCAAATGATAGAAGCTGGAGCAAGGAGGACACTGACCACAGTGAACTAGATTTTACATATCAAACAAGTTAAAAAACCAAAACAAGACGGCTTTCTGTCCAAAAATTGATCTCAAGTTAAAAATAATCTGAATTGTTGCAGTTTTATTTACTAAAGAATGTGATTGTTTTGAACCATTGACACATCTTTTGAGTGAGAATGCAGGTTTTGTCGGCACTGGAAGCAACAAAGACGTGCCCACAAGCATGAGAAAAACGTATGACATGGTTGCCACCGTTATATGTCAATACATGTGATGCTATTCGTCGCTGTACAACTTATAGCTGTGGCCTGCGCCGTTATATAGCGTTTAAATTAAAAAAAACTAAATAGACTCCGTCCGCGTGCGCCTCAAACATGAGGCGTGCCACGGATAGAGGCGTACGCCTCTACCAAGTTAGGTGCACGCTTCAGGAACACGTGCGCCTGCCTCTACCAAGTGAGGTGCACGCTTCAGGGACACGTGCGCCTCACAGCTTTGCCTCGAGGCGTTTATCTAAAAAAAGCCTCGACTCACTTGTGTGAACTCGTACGCTTCTCACAACATTGCACATGAGGTCTGCACCTCAAGCGACTGCTTCTCTCATTCTCCCTTTATTTGAAATTAACGCTTGTATCTCATTCTATTTTCTTATTTCATATAGTAACATTTTTGTTTTTGTTTACTTTTTGGTACAAGGAGGTTCTTGCTTAAACAAATTCAGGACATAACTGATGCATAGAATTCAGAATAGCAATCAGAATGTGCCCAGGAATTGTTTCTGCTTATACTAATAATGAGAGCATTAATATAAACAGTAGATAAAAACAGAGCTCTTAAGTTCAAAAACCGTAATGCCGAATAATCTGAAAGCAATTCGCGGAACAGTCTTCATGCTTTTTGCAAAGAAGACGTGCATGATGCACGCTAGTCTATTAGGTATATGAAATGTAACCTGCTCCATAGTCATAAGACTCGTAACGATTTCTGATAAGAAAGAAGGAAACACCATGGACATCACCAGTTCCGCAAAAGTTAATAATATTATGAGATCGCTAAAGCCTATGACAAACAGAAAGCCAAAAGCCCGTCCGCTAATTCTCATGCCTGTCTAAAAGAAGATCTGATCTATAAACTCAGTTACTTCACTAGGCTCTAGCAAGAAATTTACTTCCAGAATTATAGAACTCAAATAGAATCATGAATAAGCAGTGGCCGCACCAAAGAGATAGAGATAAGGAAAAGGGCAATGATCCAACAAGAACAACGAACAGACCAATTTTAGTCTTGAAGCACTCCATCTAACTGATCGAACAAACTATAGCATGAGTCTGAAAAATTCAAGAAAAGCATAAAAGCATCTATGCACTTTTTCCTTTTACATACTGAAGTCAAAAGATCAAAATCAGATTCTTCTTCCACTAGCACCAAGCAAACTCTCACTACTTCAGAAATTCAAACAAGAAAAAGTGGAGAAAGAACCACCTTCTGACCTAAGGAACTTGAATGGCCTGATTCAGCTCCCAGGCACGATCTCCTCGACCGGCCCTTCATTGTCCTTTCTCAGCTTCACATAATGCGATCTCACCGTGTCTTCCCCATTTCCCTCCTAGTGTTTGTTTGGCTTTTCTTTCTGTGAGTTTTTGGTTGTTCATTGGGCTCATAAGAGGCTATCGATGCCTGTATTAGCATTTCAAGGTGCATATTAATCTATGTTTCTGCATCTCTTTCCTGTGTATGTCAGTTGTAAACTCAGTTGCTTGGTGAAGCATCGAACTTCTTCACCTTTGGTGGCTTATTGAGTTATCATACTTTGGATCTTTTGTGCTTGAAAAATGCAATTTGTGTGGATTTTCTAGTGATTTTCCTCTGTTTCTTTTGATAAGAGGCATTAATATGCTAGGAGCTTTGTTGTTCACCTTTCAATGAGTTTGTTTGCTACCCATGACTACAGATTCCATCATAGAGGGATTTTAAAAGTTAAGTGCCCATTCTTTGGGGGACAAGACAAGTGGAGAAAGCGTTTCTTGGTTTAGTTGGTGTGTAAAAATTTGAAACAGGTTTATGTATGTTATGCCTGTAAATTGTAGTTGGTTATGCATTTTGTTTTGTGGATATAAACTGTAAATTTACGTGCATTTTAAAAGTTAAGTGCCCATTCTTTGGGGGACAAGACAAGTGCAGAAAGCGTTTCTTGGTTTAGTTGGTGTGTAAAAATTTGAAACAGGTTTATGTATGTTATGCCTGTAAATTGTAGTTGGTTATGCATTTTGTTTTGTGGATATAAACTGTAAATTTATGTGCATTTTTAGCTGGATGGGAGGTGCTGCTGATGCAAAGGTGTTCACTTTGGAAGAGGTTTTGAAGCACAACTCCAACAATTGTTGGTCAAGTCCTTTTCCTTTTGCCTATCATAATCTTGTCTGCAGACATTCAACTTCGTAGCTCTTTTATTTTCAGGTCACCTGTTTATGGTCGAATAAAAGATTCTGTCAAGAGGCTTGGTGGGTCCACTTGGGATGTCCAAGACGATGGAGGTCATTGCTAGTTGATTTTGGTAAGCTGTCATAACTTAAGGATAGGAGTATGTGTTCAGTGTCCAGGATCACAAATGTGAAAGTGTGTGTGTGTGTGAGAGAGAGAGAGAGAGAAAGAGAGCTTCTGCACAATGCAAAGGTTTGGCCAGATAGGCACCCACCGAAGAGTTGTGGGAAGAGAGTAGGAGGGCATTTGTGAGAAGTCGTATTGGAGGGCATCCATGAGAGACAATTTTACCTTGTTCTATTTGAGGGGTATATTAGGGAAATTAAAAAAATCAGTGTTTTAAAAATGTTTTGGAAAAGAGTGGGTCAATTTTTTGGGGAAAGGGGGTCTTACTGAGGATGACCTCATCTTCCCCTTTCTATCCGAAGGGGGGAAGAGAAGGAGGGAGAACGAAAGAAAGAATAAGAGAGAGAGAGAGAGAGAGAGAGAGAGAGAGGTAAAACAAATTTTATTTTTGTCTTCTCCTTCAATTCGTAGTTTTTCTTTTAGATTAATATCTGAAACAAGAGTCTTGTTTATTCATGGTGAGAAATTTTGGTATAGCTGGTTCTAGCGTGTAATGTTGAGGTCGTTATCTCCTTTAGTTTTAAAAAGGCCTACTTGACATGTATCTTTGCCATTTTCTTTTGATTAAAAACTGGGCTTAACTAATGAAATAAGAATAATCATAGTGGATTAATGGGGCTGGAAATAAGTGGACAGTGGGACAATTTAGTAGGTTCAAGTTTAGACCCTATATGTGATTTTGTGACTGAATTTATGTTATTTAAATATTAGTAGGTGGATGAGGACTTGCACAAAGACCTTATTGAATAGAATTTCCTTTCAACTGTCAAGCAGATTTTAGTGTAGGATTTTAATGTACGTTCATGATTTGCTTAGCTAGTTGGTTGATGGCTTATGATATTAGATGTTTACAGTAGATTTATCATGGTTGAATTCCTTGCTTAGTTTTAACTGGCGAGTTATATGATAGACTATTCATGAATTTAGATTATTATATAGACTATCTTTTGAGATCAGCACACACACACACACACACACACACACATATGTATAAAGAGAGAGAGAGTGTGTGTGTGGCCCAGATTACTCAACTCTCTCTCACTCACTCCCTCTCCTTCTCTCTCCCGGATCCCTCTCCTCCCTCTCACTTTCTCTTCCTCTCTACTCTTGATGCAAAAAGAGGAGCCACTGCCGGCTCCCCCGGTCGTCTCTAGCGAGGCCACCGACCAGCATGGGGCTGACGGTGGATGCTGGCCCACCGGCGGCTCCCCCCTGCCATCGCCAGCAGTGCTGGGGTCCCCATGGAAGATGAAAGAGATGAGAGAGAGAAGAGAAGAAAGGTGAGAAAAGGAGAGGGATTTGGGCCATCAAAATTTTAAATGGATGGCCCAAGTTTGATGTTATATATATATATATATATATATAAACAATAAAACTATCAGAGGGAAAACCCTCGAAGGGCAACGAACAAGTGCTCTAAACACTCCAGATTAGTTAACTTCTTGCCAACTTTGGATATTTTAAAAGAAAAAGGAATCCTTAGAAGACAGCTTTATAATATCTTAGAGAGCTAGGATTGATTAAAGAATAGTCACTGCCAGTCCTTCATGAGTGGAACCTCATTGAAGAGAGCAAGCCTTCCTTTTGAAGCGATAGAAAAAACATTGAGAAAGTTATATAAAAAGGTACATATTTACAAGGAAGCTTAAAAATAAACTGAGCGAAAGTACACATGGAATATATCTATATTCCAGTTTGTGTGAATGGTATCTTTCTTGTTGTATTATATTTTACTAATTGAATGTAAACTGGGTTTCTATTAATCTGCTCACTGGGTCATTATGACTCAATATTTAAGTATTTTTCCTTTTCAGCAGAATGAGATAGAACTCCAGAGCAAAGCGGCTAAACATCAGCAAAGAATCACGACATCCAAGTTCCCACCATAAATAGTAGATAGTTGTCCCATCTTTTAATCTGTTATGTTTCAGCATGGCATGTAGAAAGAATGTGCATCAGTACAAACTAATGAACATAAACTTCGTTTATATCATAACCATTTAGCCATTTTATCTCATCAAGCCATCTTAAGTTACCAATAAGCAAAGAAGCATGTGCCATAAGGTTATTTCTTATCAACCGTACCAAAGTTATACATGTTCTCACTGAAATAAAAAAGTTTGGATATGTTTTTCCTTTTTGCTAAATCTTCAGATGTGCTTTGAAATTTCCCCGAGAAAGAAACCACGAGAACCATGTGACCTAAAATATTAGAATAAATTTGCATCGCCTTTGGATTGTTGGCACCGCCTTTTATTGGTCAAATGGGATTCCTTTTATAGGCGGTACCGTTTTACATAATTGCGTAAATATGAAAAGAGAACGTCATAACATATACTGATCTGAATTATTTATATGCATTGGTTGTGCTGTTTAATCGGATTCAGGTTTCAACATAAAATTCTCTCTCTCTCTCTCCCCACATTTAAGAGCAGCCACTGATAGTTTGCTGTGATACGAGGTGGCAAAGGACACAGGTCCAAACAGAAAACCCAAGCTATCGAGCCTCAAACGTCTCATATGCAATTCCATGTGGAACGAACCTTGAAATAATGAAATACAGATGGTTCTAGCTTTTACTTTTGAAAGAGCAGTATCCAAGTTAAAAGAACAATGGGAAAGAAAAAGAAAAAGAAGTTTACACGGCAGATTTAACAAATACAAGAGATGAGAGGTCCCAACAAAAGTGAAACTCATGGGAAGGAGTGACTTGGAAAAGGGTAGCAGATAAGCTGATAGAACGACTTTAAAAAATTCAAAGCTACTAATGAAGTGGTGAGTGCTGTGCAAGTCGCAAGTTATACTTTAGAAAACAATGAAGAAACAGAATGCCAGACATAATTTATTAGGAATGTCATAGAGCAAGTTAATCAACAAAGATGTTGAGAGTCTTAATCAACTCTAAGCCATATGATGCAGGAAGAAGATGGCATGGCCTACTGGCGTTGCTTCTTCAGCATTTGCTCAGTCGGAGCATCAACCTGATCACAAATTAATAATGTAATATCATGTTTGTTACATATTCTAATAAAACAAGATTTATAACACTTTTTATTTTACAACAAACAAGGTACCTAGGTGGACCAGTCCAGGTGCCCGACTAGGCGGTGCCTAAGCAACCCACTTAGGCATGGTGACACCCAGGAGGGTTGCCTAGTTGACTTGCATGGTACCTAGACATACCTGTGCTCACTTTTAAAGACTAAGCCATCCACACCTTTTCTCTCTCTTTCCTCATGTTATGCTCACTATTGAGCATGTGAGAAAGGAAAGACAGGATGAGATATGAACCACATGCAGCAGTATGACTTAAAATGGTTAGGCATCAACAGTTGACAGTGCGTTATAGCTTGATGAAGAAAAGGCCAAAATTTTCTGGTCAAGACACAGAGAAGTTCTTAGGATAGAGGCATGAATGGTTGCGTCCACAGGTCCAACTATCAATTCTAAATATGATATGTTAAACATTGTAAACACGATTTAGAATTTTTATTGTGAGAACCATGAGAGAGAGTACCACATTTGATAGCTTTTCACTGATATATGCCATGGATCTCAACATAGCGTCCAGGTTGTCCTTAGAGACTTGAAATTTTACTTCTCTCTCCCCTGAAGGTGATCTGGAGTAATCTTGAAGCTGCAACATGGAAACTGGTAATAAGCTAAACCCCTTGACTGATGCAATGTCATGAGCGATACAAGGAGAAACTTTTCAGCAGGTAGAAATGAAAGTCTGACGCTTCCAAATAATTGATATATTGTGTCATTGTTTTATTTATAAGCTTCACAGGTCTTATGGAAGTCAAATTTGCATTCATTTATCACAATTACGAATCTAAGGCTACAAAAAAAAAGTGCAAATGGAACTTCGACAGGAAATTGCTTCTGTTAATGAAGAAACATTGAAGAAGACATATTGTACATTTAACAGCTTTTATTTTGTATTAAGAAACATACTCAGCACATTAAAACAACTTCACAATTGATTCAGTTCAAAATCTTCAAATAAATGAAAATACATGCAGTTTCTAAAAGGTTATGATTCTATTTGTTGGGCCATCCTAACTATAATCCAATTTAGATATTAGTTAAAAAAATTGGATTGATTCCAGCAAAGAACTTATGGAATTCATGAACTCTGGAAAGGTCAAGACCTAGTTCACATGACCCAAGCTTGACTTCTAAAGGAAGGCATGCAAAAAGAGAGAAAAATAAATCAACTACTCATCCACTGTATATGTTCTCCATGCAAGCCATCTAATAACAAACATGAAGCTCCATAAATGCTTAGTTGTCAAAATTTCCACTACTATTAGTCGGATGATCAGTTATCAACTGACCGGTGTTTCAAACCAACGACTAGTTGTTTAAACTAGTCAATTAGTCAGCTTAATCGTTGGTCAGCCAGCTAATAAAAATATATTCATACTTTCCTATGTCACATAGGTACGGGTACAGGTGCCGGTGCGGGTACCAATGCGGGTACAGGTACTGACCATTTTCGAAAAACTTGGGTGCGGGAATACGGTCGTGTATATATATACAATAAGAAATAAGAGCTACAAACTAGGACAATCTATTACTTAGCTGGCCCCTTTATAATTCCCCAAAGATTCCTCTCAATATTCGCTACGGGACCAAATTTTTTAAGTAGTAGTGGGATGGGTGACTTCCTGGGAAGACCTCATGTTGCATCCCGAAGTGTGAAAGTTTAGTCTCGTACCGAAATTTGAGAAAAATATTGGGATACATATAAAGAGGCTTGTTGAGTGATGAATTGCCCCGGTTCGTAGCCTTTTTGGAGTTGTAACTAAAGTTGCTAGGGCGCAGATTGGGATCCACCGAATCAAGAGCGTGAACCTGGCGTACGAGTGGGCTAGATTGTGGCAATTGCGATTAAAGTCGGTTCAACACTTAGATCTGGAATTTCACATGTACGGATGCATGTGCGACAATTGCTATTAAAGTCGGTTCAACACTTAGATCTGGAATTTCACATGTACGGATGCATGTGCCTTAAGGGACGATAGGTGTGTGAAGATTTAGTCCTATATCAATGATTGAGTGGAAAGTTTAGGGACTTATAAGGAGTCATCTAAATGATAGATTGTCCTGGCTCGTAACCCTTTCAGGGCTGAAAGGAAGTTGCTAGGAGGTGGGTTGGGATCTACTAGACCAGGAGTCTGAGTCGGTGTGAGAGTGAGCCAGGTCATCACAACTACCAATATGATGTTCCATGAGTGAAGTCCATGCTACATGGCTGGTAGTGATAGCTTTGAGAAGGAAATAGAGATAAGTCTTCAAAAGAAAAGAAACAGAGAGACTCTGACTTGAGAAGAGATGGCACCACGTCACAAACGCCAAAATGCCTTGAAGCAATGAAACTGTCAAGATGAAAGAAGAATCAATCTCCTCGAAACTGGTCAAAACTAAGTAACATGGATACGGCTAGGAGGGCCCCGTACCCTACCGGTACGGGTACGGTATCGGTATGGGTACGGCGGAAAATTATAAAAAATCCAAAAAATCAGAAAAAACTAGTAAAAATCAGAAAAATTCAAGAAAAATGTATTTAAAGGAACACCCTTAGCATTTTGTTATTGTTTAAATTTTTTTGATATATATATATATATATATATATATATATATATATATATATATATATATATATATATATATATATATATATATATATATATATATATATATATATATAT
>JAANDH010000593.1:169583-184208 GCA_011799765.1 Nymphaea thermarum
ATAGGGTCAAAATTATCAGTAGCACAATTTATGATGCAATATTCAAAGGCTCCCTATTGTCAGTCATGATCTAATACCATGTAAGAGAAGACCTCAAAAGAACCCATGAGTTGGAGATAGTGTTTCACAAACAGTCACACAAGATCGAAAAACATGAGCTCCAAAAGCTCACTTCAGCATTTAGACATGCAAGAACTGAGAATAGACTCAATTGATCAAAGATCAAATGCTGTAACAACTTACAAAAAGTTAACACAAATGGGACTCTCTATCCCTAAACATGATGCAAGGAGAGGGAGCTAGCTGTTGGTTAGCTCCAACATCTAGAAAACTAAACATTGGATATTAGCCAATGGCTAGCACAAAGGAAAAAATAAACAAATAAAAAAAGAAAAAAAATTTAAAAAAAAACCATTCATATACATCTTGTTCCTCTTTTGTACCTTTTCAGAAAGGTTTAATCTCATGGAATGTGCACTAGCTGCTATATCACATGGTGTGATGTGCAGGTGCAGATATGGATGCGCATGCAGCACTTCTAATGAAAAATTGGGCACAGGTGCAGCTATGCATGTGTGTGCGTGTGAAAAAGTTCAAAAAAAACTTGTTATTAGAAGCCTTTAAGTATAACAAAATAGAATTTGAAAAGTAAGATGATAAAAAAAAGTCTTTTTTGGAAATAACAACAGAAAAGAAGTAGGGGTTTACAAAATCCTAATCGCTTTCATTTTTCTCTCCCACAGCCTGCCATCATATATGTCTCTCTTCCTCTTCTCTGCTTTTTTCCTCCTCTCTCCTTTCTCTTCTTCCTCTCCTCCCCCTCCTCTACCACAATCGTGCACGAAGCGTTAGAAATAAGCCTGGGCCAGCCCGGTCCGATTATCACAAAGGTGGGGCAGGCCCGATTGAACAATTTATGGGACTGATACCCGACCAGATAATACCTGGTCAGGTCGGGCCTGAGGTCTATCGGGTACCGGGCCCAACTAGCTCCCTGGTACACTGCTCAGCCCGATAAACATTTTATTTTTGTCTTAACCTATTTGTGTAAATTTGGATTGAACATGGGTTATTTAAAGTTGAAAACTTCATTGGGCTCACTAAAACCCAAGAGAAATATGAAACTCTAACAGGTACCTAAGCCCTTTCTGTAAGGGAGTCTTGGGGTGCCACTCCTCAAAAAAATATCGAAAACATAACTAAAGATTATGAAGTGGCACCCATTTTATAATGGAGGCTTGGTACCTATATCACTCTTCAAGAATATTTGTAGAGGATTAAAGAGGAGACCTTATTAGCTTTTAAAGTAAGACTTTATTACATGTTTTCCAAAATAAGCAAGGACATCATTCAATGGTTTAGTCATGTACCAAGACAGTTGAGGGAGGCCTCCTCTAAAAATGGTTAAATAGGGCCTCAATTTACTACTTAGTGGAAAAAAATGTTGAACGGGCCAAGGGCTGTCAGCATTGCCAGAGAACCCAAACCCTTAAGGCATAAATACTTCGAAAAATAAAAAGGCAAATAAAATTTCCCCTCAATGTGGCACAACCGCATCTTAGCCGTTGATGCAAGTCAGGTGCAGTGCCTGACCCATACCTATGGCCCGCACCAAACTCATGTTGTGTCGATCCAGGTACAAGTAGTACAACTGCTGTGTTAGCACATCCTTGTGATATAGATTAGCTCATATAGGTTATCATCTGCCATTGATTTTGCGACCTCGAATGCAATCAGACTCATTCAATTATGAGGATCTAAGAAGCACAAAGATCCAATGGAGCTGAAAGTTCGTACCTTTAAAGTGATAATGGCTACTCTGGTTGATGCAATCACTTTCTGATTCTCTATTGTCCATGTCATAGACTTTAAGCATGGAATAAACACCTAAATAGTCCATAAAGAAATAAATCAGAACTATCATTTAAAGGGAAACAAATTAAACAAATCCCTCTTTGTCGGTAATTTAGATGCTTGTTCCTCCAAAAAGTGAAAATGTAGCACAACTTGTCAGGAAGGAATTAATACATCTATTCAGCTAAAATGGTGAAGTTAACATACTTCTAGTCACAAGGTACCTAACAAGAGACATGTATCATTTGTGCAAACTGCTAAATTATTAAATAAATAATGCTGAAGGGCAGCTAAACATTGATAGCAAAAAGATGCAACAACAAGATTGATTTTGTGAATCTATCAGTTTCATGGACTTCATGAAATTGAAGGATATGATAGCACTGTCACGTTTCTGTTGGTGTCTTTATCTTACTGCGTGTAGTTTTTAGTCATACATTTATGACATGGAATGTTCAGATACAGCTGAGGGAGAGAAGAAAAATCTTATTCACCAACTCCAATCCCACGTTAAGAAGGAATTACAGGGAGACAACAAAATTAAAAAATAGATCCCTAAGACAAAACATAAATAATAAAGAGAACCTCTTACAATAATAAAATGAAATCATAACTTCTAACTATTTACTAAAAGCCTCAATAGAAGACTCATTTCTCAACAAAACATTTGTTTAAAGCACTGTCATATATATCATGTTTCATTTGCAAAAAAAAAAATGCAATAAACACGTTAAATATGACTCAGCTGAAAAACATCAACAAAACGTGTCTTTTTGAAAATGGTGCCAGAAAATAAAAAGTCCAAAAAAAACACGATTTTTTTTACTGCACATGAGAATTTTTTTTTTAAGTGTTCAGCCAGACCATTAGTTTTCTATTTTCTAATTTTGATTTGTTGTTTTGATAGCATCTGCTATCAAAGGTGTCTGTAGTAATGAAGATTAATCAGTAACAGATATAATAAAGAAGAGAGGGAGTTGGTGCCAGAAAATTAAGCGCAATAAAGAAGAGAGAGAACAGAAATGTGCATGTAGTAATGGTGATTAATCAGTAACAAATGTAATAAAGAAGAGAGAGAGACAGTTAACCACAAAATTAGGCACAATAAAGAAGAGAGAGAGAGAACCCAGCTTCTCCTCAAGGACCTCAACTAATGAAACCCCAATCCCATGGCATTAACTCCTACATTAACTTGGTGGCTGAGTAAATTGGTTCTAGCATGAGGGCCAACAAAATTTATTATATCATAATCCTACAGATGGCTATTATTTACTTTTAATCTACCATTTTTCACCCACTCCTATCATGTTTATTCGGCCATTTTTCCAATATCTTCTTATTAATTTTTTTTTATTTTAGTTTACCTAACTTCTAGGATTTTTTTAAAAATCTACCGAGATATTTCCCAAAAATATAAGTTGCCACATTATATCCGAGAAATACTTCACCATATAATACTCATAAATGATATATGTGACAAGGATTTAAAGATGCTCACCTATGAATGAAAACTCTTACCCAGCAAAGCACAAACAAAATGTAAACCCACTAGTGACTCTTGACACATCAGCCCTAACTTATGTAGGAAATACTTTTCAATATTTTCTCAAATTATACTATTCTATCTCTATGTTTTCTCAGTGTGATGTTCCACAACTAAATTATGGAGTGGACCCACACTTCAGCCAGATGCCTTCTAATTCAGGATAGGCAGTGCACCTTGAACAATGATAATGTGCATTGTGAACCTAAACTGTGATGCGCAAGTACCTACTCTTTATGCAATTCCTTCAAACTCAAAACCTGTCTTTGTTAAATTCGATTTTTCAAATCTTTCTTTAGCAATAACAAAACTGTCCCTGCCACAAAGAAAGGATGCCAATGAAATTGTCAATATAATGTAAAGATGGGATACCGATGTTATTCTACGGAAGCTGATAAATGGATATTGGAATTACACATACCTTACATACTCTTTTATAGCATAAACTGCCACTGGAGACCTCTCTCTTTCTCATAAAGTGTATGTATGTTAGTGCATGTGGTGTGTGTGTGACTGTGTTTACATTATGTGTGTGTGTTAGGCCCCATTGTAACTCGTAGAATCCGGTCTCGTGGGTTTGTAGTTAGGAATAATCCAACCCACTTTACACTGATATATAAAGGATGTAATGTGAGGGATTAACACCCTAATGAAAAGATTACCTTTGGAGGTTGGGCTTCTGTTTGAAGTGCATGTGCGTGCTTGTTAGCTATCCCTTGTTAGCAGGCAGTAAGTGAAAACTAGGACTGATCTTGATGATAGAAACTCTTTGATCACACTCGTGAGAATACCAACAAATTCAAGATCGCACACAAGGAGAAACCTCAAACTAGAGGTGAAAACTAAATCTCATATAATACACCAAACCAGGCCTTAAAGCCCATACAAACCAAAGAATAACAGTCCCTCTAAGTCACATGGGTGCTTCAGTAAGGTCCACGTACCTGTGTCGCTGTACCCGTACCCAAAATGGGTACTTTGACACTTGGGTACCTATAGATCCAAACTGCTTAATTTTACTTTGATTTAATTTTTTTCACCTTACTTTTTATTCTATTCTTTGGATGTGAAAATCCAATTGATGTTCATATTTGACTAGGGGGATGCTTGGTTGTCCATATGTTTAAATTTTTTCATAGGTTTCTTAAACACAATGCTGCAAGAGCCGTTGATATATATTTTCTATGTTATTTATTTGTTTATGTTGATGTATATTCTTTATTTTGGTACATATTTTCTAAGTATTTCTTATTGTTTATATATATATATATATGGCCGTACCCCCGCACCCAAGTTTTTTGAAAATGGTCAGTACCCGTACCCGCACCGGCACCCGTACCCATACCTACATGACATAGCAGTCCCTTATTTATAGTACAAAAAAAGGAAAAGAGGAAGAGGGAGAGGCTGTTCATCCAGCTCCAAAGTATTCTCACGGCCCTTTTGCTTCTTATCAACAACCGTAAGAGACATGGTTCTGTCACCACCGCCTGTTCTCTTGCATTGATCAGCAATCTCTTGTAACTTCCTATACTCTCTAAGTTAATCTGCAAGAATTTTGGTACATGATCGAATTCCAAGACTTGCTATCTTCAATAGATGCACTTTTCTTCTTGTGTAAGATCCAACAAATGAACCCTCACAATATTTACACACAAAATGTACATTGCCACCAATACCGCGCCTACGAATGCATCTTTTGTGACAACCTGAATTCCTTTCTACAATGGTTGCTCTTCGCTTGCATATACAGAACCAGGCTATGAGCCAGACCTTGATTGGGTAACATGATTTACCCTTGATGAAGAAAATCCTATTGCTGGATATTCTGACGTAGTAGTCTTTGTTTTCCCTTTGTTAGCCATCAAGTAAATTTCACCTTCAAATTTCAAAACTGAAAATTTAAATGATAATTGATAAATCTAAGTCTTCATTAACTTTAAAATTGTGAGTGGCGCCGCAACAACCACAAGAGGATCAATCACAGCTAAATAGAGAGAACTCGTAATTTATTGAAGGCTATTGCAGTGTCACAAAAAAACAGACGAGCAACATAGGATGGGTGAAACTGCAGTAAACTTCAGGGCAGCAGGTTCAAACCAGCCTCACAATAAAAAAAAAATTTGCTACTCCCTTTCAGAATAATCAATACAGCAGTTCAATTCAATGAAACTGCTACGGACAACAAAATACAACACTGTGTCAATGAAAGGGAAGCTTCGATTTGAGGAATACGAACAATCACTTCACCAAAATGCACAACAAATGACTAATCTAAACAAAACCGCACCTTCGGTCTTAGATACCATGTTGAAACTGTTACGATCTAACATCTGCTTTTCAAACT
This sequence comes from Nymphaea thermarum, assembly GCA_011799765.1. Taxonomy (NCBI): domain Eukaryota; kingdom Viridiplantae; phylum Streptophyta; class Magnoliopsida; order Nymphaeales; family Nymphaeaceae; genus Nymphaea; species Nymphaea thermarum. The sequence goes on from JAANDH010000593.1 coordinate 175,328, forward strand.
TGTAGCATTTTAACCAAAGTTTATCACAAAAAGAACGCTTGTAATGAAGTCTACGAACTGATATCAGAAAAGATAAAAGGTAGAAGAATAGTCTTTGCAAAGTATGTTTCTCAAACATAGTGATCTTCCAACAAACATAAAAAATCAGCAAGACACAACAAAAGGAAAATCTATTGCTAACATACTTGTGAATAAAAAATTCTACAAACAGAAAGATAGAAACAGAAATATAGAGTATCATAGGATGGGTTGCTGACAACATGAAAACAAAAAAATCATCGGAAATCAGCTGGAGTCACCGGAATGTTCAAAAGAGGGAATCGGCAGTAATTGGGGAAAATGGGTAAATCAGCAAGGGGCTTTGCAATTGAATGTTGGGAATGTCTAGTTCAGGCATGGGGATGGGAAACCCATCATCTAACCAGTTGGTTGTCCAGAAAACAGCGTGAAATCCGGGGAAACAGAGTGTGAAGGGCATCAGTTGATAAGGGAGTTGAGTGCACCTACCTGAACCAGGTGGACGTCGAGGAAGTCATGGGGCGTAGAGGGACTGGACCAGTCAGATAGCGTCCAAAAATCGACCAAAGAAGACGCGATTCACGGCAATTTTGAGGATGCTGGAAAGAAGACAATTCACGCCGATTTTGAGGACAATGGAAAGAAGACGCTTCGCCGGCGAGTTTGAGGACATTGGAAAGAATCGCCGGAGAGAACCACGATTCGCTGGAAATCTTCATTGGTTGGAAAGGAGCTTCTCACGAAGCAGAGGAGCAGTCGGCCATCGGGCAGCTGAAGGGTTTCAATGAAGAATAAAACCCTTGTTCGATGATTTTCAAGTTAAAAAAGGACATATTTGTCCTTCGTGTGTCCTGATTGTACCTAACTCATCGTTGACCGGAGTCGGGTGCGCCTCCGATGCGTCGTCCATTTCAACGGGTGCAGTAAGACTTCAATGGACACTTGTTGACCGTGTCCAGCGCCATGTCGCGCTGCACCCCTTCATGCACTCACACAAGTGTTGGTGCGGCAGCCTGTTAGACGAATCCGTGTGAGTCTGTGACATAGCTTCACGGAATGCCTTGGACTATCACCAACAATCAGGACCCTTGTTCTTGAGTGCTTTTTGGAAGGAATACTTCTTATTTCTGAATCCAGGGTACCAAGCTTCAGCTGAGCACGGGATACCATCCTGAAACGGATAGCCAAAGACGGACAGCGACTGAAACTGTGGGCTGAATATCTTTATTGGGCAGAATTCACCTACAACACGCGCTAACATTCATCCATAGGATCACACCATATGAGGCTGTATACTGTAAACCACCATAGGATATTCACAGGTACCAACCAGGCACAACCAAGGAAGAGAAAGTGGGTATGCAACTGAGATGCAGAGATGCTATTCTAGAAGACTTGAAAGCACACCTCGCAGCAACTAGAAAACATATGGTACTTCAGTCTAACCACAGGCACCGCAACCAGCAGTTCAAGGTGACTGGGTCTTCCTTCTAAAACCAGCACAGGGCTCAAGATTTCGACTACCAAGGAGATACAATAAACTGGCTTCTTGTTATGTAGGACCATATAAAATTCTACAGCATGTAGGGCCATTGGTGTACAAGCTTCAAGGGGAGCTCCATCCACATTGTTTTCCATGTTTCCAAATTGAAACCCTGCGCTCCACAACTAGCTGAACAGGAGGCAGCTAGAGGTCCTTGCGTTGATGGACAAGTTGTCATTCAACTCCATCGGAGACTGGGCACAAGAACAGTTACAAAGGTCTGCAACAAAGTAACCAAGTGGCCAATAGAGTGGTAAGACTATCAAGATCTCCCTGCAACTAGGGAAGAGGCAGACGAGATTAGGAAGTGATTCCCTGACTTTACACCTTGAGGACAAGGTGTTTCTCTTCGGGGGGAAAAGTTGTTAGGCCCCGTTGTAACCCGTAGAGTCGGGTCCGGTGGGATAGTAATTAGAAATAATCCAACCCACTTGACACTGATATATCAAGGATGTAATCATGTAATGCTAGGGATTAATACCCTAATGAAAAGATTACCTTTGGAGGTTGGGCTTGTGTTAAGTGTGTGCGCACGCTTGTTAGCTATCCCTTGTTAGCATGCACTAACAGTGTTTTTGTGTGTGTGTGTGTGTCTCAACAGGTTGGCAACCCTATCATAAGAAGTTTAGTCCCATATTGAAGATTGTTGGCAATCTTCGAGGGCTTATAAGGAGGTTGGTGAAATAATTGGCTGCCCTGGTTCCAAACTTTGTTGAAGCTAGAACCTGAGCTGTTAGGAGTAGGTTTGGATCTGTCAAATTAAGAGCCTGGGCCCAATGTTGGAGTAAGCAGGGTTATTGCATTTGGTACCAAAGCCAATTCAACGCTCGGATGTGGGGTCTCACATGCGCAAATGAATGTGCCTTAAGAGAGGTGTATAACACCCTACTATAAGAAGTTCAGTCCTATATCAAAGATTGTTAGAAATCTTTAGGGGCTTATAAGGAGGTTGGTGAAATAATTGGTTGTCTTGGTTCCTATACTTTTTAGGGTTGGAACTAAAGCCAACAGAAAGAGAGCTCAGACCAAACAAACTAGGAGTCTGGGCTAGGTGGTGGGAGTGGACTACCTTACAGGTTATCTAGTCATCATAGGCGGTGTATTCCTTGAAGAAGAAGAGAAGAAGATGAACAGAATTTTCCAAAAAATAATTTTCTTTCATTTTGTTTTTTTATACATCATACTGTTAATATCCTTCCTCAGTCAGTTTAGAAGCAGGTAGGGAAAGGACATAGTCCATACCAATTTCTCTTGCATGCCTTCACAATTGTGGAGCTGGATGAGTCTAGTCCACGATGGGTGGATCTTTTGAATATCCAACAGATGGATGTAGACTATCCAAATTTAATAGACAACAATTTTTGCTAAAAGAAAAACAAAACACGAAAGTCTGATCCAGATGTGCATAGATTGGATTTTACAATCAACTTGCTTGGCTCATAAAATATAATCAAACATCGTAGTCTTCACAATTTTTTCTTTTTGGTTTTCTCCTGCAATTTTCCACACTCCACACCCATATGTACAAATAGACTTTTGAAAAAATGTTCAACAAGCATTGGCCAACATAGATGGAAGCCAACACAATCTAAATTGAAATATGTATATATATATATATATATATATATATATATATATATATATATATATATGAATTGAAATTAGTCAGCTACCTCTGTGGCAGGATGGCTATATTTTTACTTTGTGTCCCTTAAAGCCATCATAAAAGGTGCATTTGTAACAGCCAGCTGCTTGGTCATGGTTTTTAATGACATAATACACCTTTTGAGATGGTTTTTAGTGAAACAAAATAAAGAAATAACCATCCAGCTACAGAGGTAGCTGACTGCTTTCAATTTTCATACATACATACATACATATATATATATATATACATATATATATATATATATATATATATATATATATATATATGGATGGTTTTTTTTTAATTTGCTCAAAACCGTTGCAAATAGATACATTAACAATGGTTTATGTTGGACCATGGTTTTTTGTGGCATATTGTGACAGTTTATACTTCATAGAATTTTCAGGAGCAGATTTTAAAAAATCCATCTGGCAAAATAAGGCAGCCAGCAGATTTCAATATATATATATATATATATATGTGTGTGTGTGTGTGTGTGTGTGTATTGCTCATACTTGAGTTCACTAACTTCAGCTGTCAGATAATATTCAATTGAATGGTTATAAAGACTGCCAGCACAAAAAGATGTTGCCAACTTAGAAAAATGGATATCCTCTAATTCTTTGAAAAGTTATTCTCTCTGTGCCTGTGCCCATTTGTATTGTCATTCAATATTATTAACTACAAATTAAGGTATATATGTGTGTGTGTGTGTGTCTGTGTGTATATATATATTTATATATTAGTGCTCATAGTTGAGTGCACTGACTTCAGCTTCAGCTGTCTGACAATATTCAATTGGATGGTTATAATAAAGACTGCCAGCACAAAAAGAAGTTGCCAAGTTAGAGAAATAACTATCATTTAATTCTTTATTAAAAGTCATTCTCTCCATGTCCATTTGTGAGTCATTCAATAATATTGATTAGACAGTTGAGGTTAGGACATTTAGGTAATCATATCTGATAATGCTTACATATATATCTCTCCATGTCCATTTGTGAGTCATTCAATAAGATTGATTAGACAGTTGAGATTAGGACATATAGGTATTCATATTGATAATGCTTATATATATATATATATATATATATATATGCCTACAAGAATACACACAGACACACACACATATATATATAGATGTATGTTGTGCCACAGTGTCCTCTCATGGTGAAAGTAGATTTCACTTTGCAACTGTCTGTGCCCATGCTAAGTTAAGTGTTTGGCTCCACCACCGCAAATTACGATAGAAAATAAATGTTCAATAGGATATTAAGTTCATGTATGACAAATAGAAAGTATTTGTGAACTAAATCTAAAATTGCACTTCAACTTCTCTTTCACCGAAATTATGGATGTTGTAGCATCTGAAATGCATCATGGCTCTGTGATAAGCAAACTTATAGTAACACAGAAACAGAAAGTAGAGTACCAATTTGCCAGGAGCAACACCATCCTGCTGGTTAAATGCACAAGCCATGAAAGACTGTTCTTGATTGGCAAGTTGCTTTGCAGGATCATCAATATCAACATGGCTTAAGTTAGTGACAACATCATCTTGGCATGGCCACAATTCTGCTATATCTGTATTCAGCAATCTTGGGAGTGCAGGTGCTGGTGTAGAGCTAACCTTAGCCTGATAAGACACCCTTGTGTCTGGCCGCATGGGCTGAAAGATAACACATAGTGCATATACTGTCAGTGTATTGCATATGTAAGAGAACAGGGGAACCCAGAAACTGACCCACAGCAAGCTTTTTGACAAAGATATGGTACCATACTACAGTGTGGAGAAGACAAAAATTACTTGATCATTTGAAGCATCTTCTTTCCAGCGAGCTTGGCATTTCTGCAATAGTAACACAAGGTCGTTCTGCAACTGAAGAGGAACTTCACTGGGAAGTAGCTTCTGAATTTCATCCTGACAAAGACTCTCACGTGCACACTTTCTTATCAACAAACGTAAGCAAGCCAATACCTACAGTGATCAAACACTTTGATTATGCTTAAATTTGAAGGAAAAATCTCATACTGCCCATAAAATCAATAAAGATGATATTGCCAAAATCCAAAGAAAGAAAAGTAACCTAGATATTCACAGGCTGATCAAGCAAATGTGTTCATTATATTGAGGATATAGCTACTTCAAATAATTGGTAATTTGATTATCCTTGTTGAAAACCAGTGAGTTGAAGTAAAGAGCTTGCTTGGGGGCTAGGCTCCCTACCTTTATTCCAACAAAATGGATATATACAAGGGAAGGTCAGAGTATACCTTAACTATAAGCACAAAGGATTGACCCAACCCTTAATCCAAAAATTGAAGACAGTCATAGCTTACAAGCTATGCATATACATTTTCAAGTCAGCAAAATAGTCATGAGGATCATTGGCATAATCCATGATCAGGCATCCTATATCAACTGTCGCAGCACCCTGCTCCACAAAAATTCTCATTTGCAATTGGTCAAGACACCCACTCCAGCTAGTATTTGGTCTTCTTCCTTCCAGTCTTTGTGTGGTTTTCCTCACCCAATCTTTAATAGGGGAGACAATAACATAGTCACCACCATATTCCTTAGGAAATCTCAGAATGCATTCCAAGACTTTCATTTCTCCTTCATGAATCCTTCCACGAGCCTTGATCATCACCACAAAACCCATTTGGCCATCATCCACATAGCTTAGACCAGCTATTTTCGGTCCATGCCTAGTAGAAGCTCTAACAATGTTAATTAACATTCCATTTCTATTGGAGCCAATGGTGTCCACACTATTGAGACCAGTTTCCATCCAAATTCTCAGTTTAATTTCTGTCTCAGTAGACCACTTGACAGAGGAAAAGTTATCCATGCAGCTCCTCCAAACATCTCTTTTGAACCTACTAACCTGGGGTTCAAGGCTATCATGGAAACATCTATTCTTGAGGCACCACAAATTCCAGCAAACAATTAAAAAGGCCATCCTCCAGCACCGACGCTTCCACTTCCCCGTTATCCTAGCTTGAATCCATCTCTTGAACGCATCTGCAATTTCACTTTGGGGAAATTTCACTCTATCAAACTTTGCAGCAATGTGCCTCCAAACTTCTTTTGCTATTTTACAATTTATTAAGACATGGACATTTGTCTCCTCAACACAATGGCAAAAAGAGCAACGGTTAGCTAGGTGAATCCTGTAAATCTGGCCCAAACTTGAGAATGCAAATGCTTCAAGAGATACACTCTTGAAGATCCCAACAACTTCAATAGATAATACAAAACCAAACCTCAAACTTAAGGAGAAGATACCAAATATATTAATCTCAAGAAAAGAATACACAAGAGAGCCAAAAAGCCTTAAAATAACAAGGGTCCCAAGTGACCTATTTATAGAGGAAGTAAAGGATTGAGCCGAACCAACTAAAGAATGAGGCTCTACTACTTTTTTGACTCGAATTTCTTTGGTTCAAGTTCAAGGGGAGGATCCATAGTTCTTTCCTCTTCGACTTGAACCATGAAATGAAGGAACGCATGAGCTTATACATAGACCATTTTCTAGCGGCAGCAACACCCTTGCAATCCACTTTCATAGGTATACTTTGACGCATCTCTGAACAAGCAAATCTCAATGCGGATCGAACCATGGGAACGAATCTACAGGGCTATCACCTTCTTTGGCCAGATCTTCCAGGGGATCTAAACCGGGCATCTCGAGCAAAGCCCTACGCTTTGTCGATTCGCTTTGCGAGTGCGTGTAGAATAGAGCCTTCTTTTTCATCTGAAATGAACTCATCAGAAAAGTGCCCACAAAGAAAGAAGAAAGGAGGAAGAAAAGAGGAAGAGGAAGTGGCTGTTGGAGCTCCCAAGGGCTAGATTTCTAGCCGTTGGGAACTACCAACAGCTACTTCCTTTCTAATAAAAAAGGAAAAGAAAAAAAATAGAAAAAGGCATGAAAAATAAAGAAAAAATAAATACAAAAAGTTACAAAAAGTCCTATGTATACACACATATATTTATATATATAATTCATATATCAAACTGCTAGGAGTTTAAGATATATGATAGTAGATACAAAAACATGTATGTATACTTACATTATAAATTCTAACACCCCCCCTCAAACTTACGGTGTAATCACCGAAAGTTTGCCAAGAAGAAACTGGAATCTTGCGGAAGCAAGTGCTTTAGTGAAAAAGTCTCCAAGTTGATATTCAGAAGGGACAAAAGATAGATCAATTGTTTTGCTAAGATATTCCTCTCTCACATAGTGACAATCCATTTCAATATGTTTTGTCCTTTCATGAAAAGTATGATTGCTAGCAATGTAGATGGCACTTTTGTTGTCGCAGCAGAGCTTGGTGGCTTCATTGAGGTCAATTCCAATGTCCTTCAATAAGCTTTTCAACCATACAATCTCCATGCTGGTGGTAGCCATGGCACGATACTCTGCTTCAGTTGAAGATAAAGAGACTTTATGTTGTTTTTTGCATCTCCATGAAATGAGAGTCACCTAGAAAAACACAAAAACCGGTGGTGGAATGCCTATTATTAGGATCTCCACCCCAATCAGCATCAGTATAAGAAATCATATTCAAGTTTGATGAGGAGGATACAAAAAGTCCCTTAGTGATAGTGTGTTTGACATATCGAACAATCCTCAATGTAGCTCTCATGTGTACAAAAGTGGGTCTTTGTTGAAACTAACTTATAACATGTACAACATGTGATATGTCAGGCCTTGTGATGGATAAATATGTGAGAGCTCCCACCAATTGACGAAAGGGGGTGGGATTTTCTAGAATTTCTCCATCATCAATCTTCATCTTTACTCCTAAAGCTTCAGTTTGTCCACTACCTTGTCATCAGTGATTCCTGATCTGCTTATAATGTTATTGACAAACTTCATTTGTGAGAGTAAGTATCCTCTTCTACTATAAGCAACTTCAATACCAAGAAAATATGTTAGTTTACCCAAATCAGTCATTTCAAATTCATTCTTAATAAAAGTCTTTACCTGCATAATTCTGTTGGCGTCATTACCTATAATAATCATATCATCTACATATAAAAGCAACACAATTGTACCTATAGTTGTGTTTTTAACAAACATAGCAGTGTCAGAAAAACATGATTTAAAACCTTGTTTAAACATAACATTGCTAAACATATCAAACCAAGCTTTTGGAGCTTGTTTCAAACCATACAATGTCTTTCTAAGATAAAGAACTTTGCCTTTAGGTAAATCTAGCCCAGGGGGTGAGTACAAGAAGTCCTATGTATACACACATATATTTATATATACAAATCATACATCAAACTGCTAGGAATTTAAGATATATGATAGTAGATACAAAAACATGTATGTATACTTACATTATAAATTCTAACGTCTTTTGAATCCTATCAAGAGTGGGCAGTCTGCCTTCTCCATACACTGTGAGAGCTCAAATATTTCTCCTTAAATATGTTGGCCCAGGGGTCCCTACTAGTCAACTGATAAGATGTTAATCTGATCCAGATCCAATGAAAAGTCATGTCTGTTACAAGAAGAAAAGTCATGTCTCTTAGGAAATGAAAAGACATGTCTCTTGAGAGATGAAAAGTCATGTCTCTTGAGAGATGAAAAGTCATGTATGTTGAAAGATGAAAAGTCATGTCTCTTGAGAACTAGAGACCCCTTATGTAACTCCTC
>JAANDH010000594.1:0-12480 GCA_011799765.1 Nymphaea thermarum
CGAGAGCCTGCGGTTTCCCTTCCTGCAGTCACCCGACGCCTTCCCCCCTCTTTTCCCTGTTCTTTCCCAACGCTGGGTGGGTGCCGGCGCGTCGCCTCTACCTGTTCCCTTCGCTGCGTTCTGCAACAGAGAAAGGAACAGCACGCCAGAAAGGAACAGCACGCCGGTGCCCTCTTCTTCTACGTTTCTGCCCTATTCCCTTTGCGTGAAGACATGATGCAAAGGGAAACGCGCAGCGGAAACGTGGTGTGGGCCCATAACCCATTGTTCTAGCTACGCGAAGAATCTAGATAGCGACCAAAAACCGAAAATGCAGAAATCGAAATAACAATCATGATTCATATGTGTGTAATTCATAGAGGGCGAAAAAAGAACCTGTAGAGGCGACCGCCGACTGAATGTCGGCGGCTGTGGGAAGAACGGCTACAGTCCCCATATGCTCGCTCCCCAGCGGCGGCGGTGGCGGCGGCGGCAGTGGGTTTCTCTCCTCAGCCATAACAGCCCAATGATGGGGACAGGCAACTCACGTATGGCTGAGGGGACCGATTACCCAAACCAGATTAGCTTGATGTGTCTCACACCATCACAAGACACGGTATTTATACTTGAGGGTCCGAAACGGATATGGACCCGTATCGACGCAGGACTATCCAGATGAGGAAATCCCAACAAAAAACGCTATGTACGGCAGACAAAAAGACGATATAATTAAATTTTAATTATATCTGTGATCAACTGTATGCGCGCTTGCTTTTGATGCCTTTTATTTTACTTTATTATTCGTCTGAAAATTATAATTAACCAGAAACTCGTTCTCATATGTAGAGAGAGGTGGTCGAAGAGTTGCTTCTGAATTCCAATTCAGGTCATTCAATCATATGCGATAACCTTAAAAAGGTATACCCTGGGAAGGATGGAAATCCAGAGAAACATGCTGTCCGAGCCTTGTCTCTTGCTTTGCCTCGAGGAGAATGCTTTGGAATGCTTGGCCCTAATGGTGCTGGAAAAACGACCTTCATCAATATGGTGAGCGAATGGGCTTAGATATATTCACATTCTAGTTCTGGAAATGACTGTGCATTTGACCCCTAGAAGCACCTTCTGCGCAGTTGTTTCTCAAAACGTGATATTATGTGTTCTGACTGCAGATGATCGGACTTATATCACCCACGGCAGGTACTGCGTACATTCAAGGTTTTGATATAAGGAAAGATATGGATAAAATATATACAAGCATGGGAGTCTGTCCACAACACAAGTAATCGTTCTCTCTCTCTCTTTGAAGCAAACTTTTACTTGTGGTGTTTAATCTATTAGAAAAGGGAACTTTATTGCTGTTGTTTATGATCTGCAGCTTGATTTGGGAAACATTGACGGGAAGAGAGCACCTCCTATTTTATGGTAGATTGAAGAACCTCAAAGGTTCTGCTTTGAGTCAAGTAAGATATCTCTCCTGGTTTATATTTTTATGTCATATTTCGATGATTCGTCTCTTGAATAATGGTGGATTGTTCTTCTCGATTTACATCGTCATGACGAAAACTCACTCAGACTAGATTGTATTCGATAAGATCTCCATACATTTTCTACGCATGTTTAAGCAGTGCCTGGATGGATGACCTTTGAGGGGCATCTCATTCTTCAGACACCCTGTTCTTTTGAAAGGGTGTCTTGAGAGAATATTTGTTTCCGGCTAGTCATGCTCATCGTCACTAGTACTGATGTCACCTTCATCATTTAAAAGTTGTCTCTTCTTTGTTATTTGATTCAGGCAGTGGAAGAGTCATTGAAAAGTGTCAATCTTTTCAATGGAGGTGTCGGTGACAAATTATCCAGAAAATACAGTGGAGGCATGAAAAGGAGGCTCAGTGTTGCCATTTCGTTGATTGGGGATCCTCAAGTAAGTAAATAAGGTTTCATTTTTAGTTTAAGCTTGATTCAACTATTACCTTCGTGAAGATTAAACTATTATACTCGAACATGCATCTACTTTCCTGCCAAGGTCGTCTATATGGATGAACCCAGCACCGGGCTAGATCCTGCTTCAAGGAATAACTTATGGAGTGTCGTGAAACGTGCAAAGCAAGATCGGGCAATCATACTAACAAGTAACGTTAACTTGCAGCTTCCTTTCTGAATACAACATATTGCATAAGAAGCTCATATTTGTTTTGGCTTCACCTGGGTATGTAGATCAAAATTTAGAACCAAAGTTTCGAGTATAATGATGGTCTTTTCTCCCTTCTTAAGCCATGCTCCTTCAGGACCAAAGGAGGGTGGTAAACACCAAAATTCAGCTCATGTCCCATCTCATCTCAGCTAATCGGGTGAGCTCATTGAGGGTTATAAAATAAGACCAAGACCCTCGAGGTGAGCCGTGAATCTAAGGCTTATCGAGCTGAGCACGGTGCAATATCTTTAATATTGCTTTTACTTGCATCTAAACGACATGCCAAAGTTAACCGACCACTCCCCTGCCTTAATTGCACGAGTGTTCTGATATTTTACTCATGTACAACATCAATGATTAATTCTCTGTTTTGGTTGTTTCAGCACATTCCATGGAAGAGGCAGAAGTTCTTTGCGATCGACTAGGTATTTTTGTGGATGGAGACTTGCAATGCATTGGAAATCCCAAAGAGGTACATTGTTGGACTTGTTTAAATTGAAATGCCTAATTTATCTCTTTTTTTTCCCTCTCTCTACCAGTCCCCCAACCCTGGATATTTCAGTATACCGTCATTTGATACCACCACAATAACATAGAAAAGAACATCTAGTTGGTTCTGGGGACTTGCTCTGCCTTATTATAGTATTAGAAAGCACAAAAATTGGATGAGACATCATTCATAAAAAAATTAAGAAAAAAGAAAGAAGAGGAAAATGTTTTAAGGACATGAGGCAGTTAGGAGTTGAGATGAGGATCAGGGCGATGACAGCCATGGGAAAGAAATTAAGCAGTGATGGTAGCTTTCCTGTAAATCGCTGTGGATTTTCATTCATGGCCTTTCTTGTTGCACCAGTTGAAGGCTAGGTACGGAGGATCATACGTATTCACAATGACAACATCGGCTGATCAAGTGGAAGAGGTTGAAAACCTAGTGCGGCAACTTGCTCCAACAGCTAACAAAATATACCACTTATCAGGCACCCAGAATTTGAGTTGCCAAAGCAGGACGTCAAAATTGCAGAGGTGTTCAAGTGCGTGGAAAGAGCGAAGAGAAAGTTGATCGTCCAGGCATGGGGTTTAGCAGATACCACCTTGGAGGATGTCTTCATAAAGGTTGCTCGACGAGCAGAATCATTGACCGAGCTTCCTTGATGGTGCGTATGATGGTTATGATGTGCGTGCGTTTTACTGTAGATTACATTTGGATCTTTACATATTTAGTGTGCAATCCTTTTAGATCGACAACTCTTTGCATATTTAGTGTGCAATTTTTAATCGTTCTGTAAAAAATCGATAACTATTTACTTTTGCTTTTTTCATGGTGCTGTGCTTAAATAAAAATTTATAGATCATCTTTTGCAGTTTGGTAATTTTATAAGGTGCCCTTACGCAAAAGTCTCCTATTTTACTAGCAGAGTTATTTTTAGGAGTACACAAGGTCAACAAGGTCCTGCATATCAAGGTTAGCTGCCTGTGAAACACCAAAAGTTTTTAACTAGAACAGCTTAAAACTTAGGCATGTTCACGCTAAGCACAGAAGAAACAAAAATTGGAAAAATCAGATGGTCTGATTGAACACATGTAGAATCATGGAAAAACCAAAATTCACAGAGAAGCGCCACCATCGTCCAACCAACAGCGGCAATGTATTAAAAGAAGAAATCATGAAGTAAGACCCCATGAAATTTCATGTAGTAAAGGTCCCAGGACAAAAAACTCAAAATTTAACTTAGGAATGAAACTGAACTGTCACAAATAGTGTTATTAGTCACATAGAAATCACTTTAGTTGATCAGAATGTCTATACAATGAACGAAAATGTAAATTTGATACTCTAGTTTCAATAAAAAAACATGTGAATTTGATTAACAGAATTGTCCAGTAGCAGAAGAACTTGAAACCCCATGAACAAAAACAAGTCCATAAGATTCAGCCAGAGACAAACAGACTTAACTCCAAATTCTGTTTTACTGCAAAAATCATCACAGAAGCAAAAGAACAGTAGTTGCAACAGTGAAGATGCAGGACTAGTTATGGCATTTTACCTAGTCCTTAAAAGAGTCATTTATCCTTTTCTTCTCTAAGATATTTGGCTTAAACACTTGATTTGCAAATAGACATACCGGAAGCATGTTAATGAACATACTATATCATAAATACATTGTAGTAAACAAGGCGCCACAAAGAAAATACTTACACCACTGCCGAAAGGGAAATCTATAACTGCTTAATGCAAGGGAAAGAAAAATCTTATACCAGATCTTCTAGACTAGAAAACATCAACGTCAATTCCACTAGTAATATAGAAAGCCCCTTATCTTCTAGACTAGAAAATATCGATGTCAATTCCACTAGTAATACAGAAGGCCCCTTAAATCATCTCCGGTGAAGCAAACAGAAGTAAAAGAAAATACACCAGTGAAACAAAAAAAACCACTTAAAACGCATAATACAGAAATTGGCAAATCTAGTACCACTAAAAGGAGAAGGAATGACAATCACAAGAAAGAACGAGACAAAAGGGGGAAGCAAGAAGAAGAAAAGGCTTCTAACAAAGTGATGTCGAACGGGGTCTGCGTATCCACATCGGCGTACTTTGTGTGCCACTTCTTCAGCTTCTGGTTCTTCTGCTCGACTTCCAAGTCTTCGGCGTCCACCGTACCTTCTACGTGCTTCTTGCAGAATTCCAGCACCTTCCCCAGAACCTGGCCGCTGACATCGTGCAAGGGAATGGCGTCCCCAAGATCGGCAACCTTGATGTAACTCGGAGAGTAAAAAAATCAAAACTGCATATAGAAATACTTGCGACAAGAGACGTGGTTTGCATCTAAGTGCCTACACCTACGAGAAGGATGAGCTTTATTTGATATTGATTTTCTGCTACACTCGTTACATGAACATCTTTATAAGGAGTGTAAACAACAGTAACAAATGATGCATTTTGGCAAGCAACAAATAAAGAAAAGGAAAATATCAAGTCGGCAACCACTAGAATGAGCAACCACCAAAGTCGGCAAGAATTGAGCCAGCACCAAAACTTCTTCAAAAAAGTAACGACAGCTGCTATCAAAGGTAATAACAATCAAGTCTCCTTACTTTAACCGCTCAACAGAGAGCACCCGCGGCATTTTCACCACCGTCTCCTCCACCTCTGAGGACTCGCCGTCCGTCGTCTGCACAACCACCATCTTCTTCCCTCCAGACGATGACGCGCCGACGACTATTTGATCAGCTTTAATGGCGGACCCTATTTGATGACGACTGACGGGCATTTTCAGTAGCCAAACTGAGATAAACTCCGATTCTGGATTCCATTCGTTTCCGGCCCTACGTACGTGCGAGGCTCAAACTCAGTCTTACAACTCGGGCTGACTTGGTCGAGCCCAAAGAACATGTCGAATTTTGCAACCATAATCTTTTAATTGACAAAATCACAACTGCGAAGAATAGGAGCTAGGCGCCAATTACAGTCATGGGGATAAGTTAAATTCTTTAACATAATATTATGAATAACATGAATTGTCACCGATTGGGATAGCATTTGTTTACATTGAAGCTCATCTCGCTATAAAGCTAAGAAAAGGGTCTCCGTAAACAAACAAGTTTTTCTCAAAAAAGAGATCAGCGTTCAGATGATGACTAATAAAGTCTTCCTCACTCCAGTTAAGAGAAGATGCCCATCATGGTTGCCCGCAGAGAGGACCAAACAGGTAACTCCCTATACACCGTTCATTGTTGTGAGACTTTCTCTTCATACGCCCCAGGGGTATTCATTTCTCACTTCTGCCTCCTCTTCTTCTCTGTAGTCATTCTCAAAATTGAACATCTCTGGGACTTCCTCCGTCGACACGGCTTTGATCAAATCCGCAATTTTCTTGCACGTCAACTCAAGGAGACCTTTGATCTCAAGGTAGTTAGCAGCCTGAGAAAAGCCACAACAATTTTTCAGTTCACAACGTATTAATGCTACATAGAGGTTAAGTTTTTCTCAAAAGAAAGGATTTTCTAAATAAGAAAGTTGAATCAAGGATGAAAAAGAACTGATGGTTTCAATATCAGGTGAATTAAGCAAAGTTATTCAGCAATGTTTCCTGAATAATGAAAAAGTTACATGTCAACTTAATTATCCACGAATACTAAGAATAAGAAAAGGAAAAGGATATTGAAGTTGGATGTTATCTTAGATCATTAGAGATATACACAAGAATCTGTTCATACATTATTCATCCTCGTGAGTCATGACATCTAACAATGCTATGTAAATATATAATAATCTTTATGTTCACTTGCAATATCGTAAAGAACAAACCATGGTTGAGGTAGAGAACAGGACATTTTGATTGCATAGAAAATTTGTAGAAACTTTCATAGTGACTTATAAACTGTCATATTGTGCCGTTGAAAAAACTTGGGTTCAGAGTCATAGACACGATCATATACGCACACATGTCTATAAAATGAAATTTTAAGCAAATGAACATGCAAATTCGTCGTTTATATTCACAAAATTATACTTATTGTACCAAAAAAAAAATGCTAAAAGTATACCACGCATACAAAAGATATTAAAATATACTAAAGAAATACAGCAGGAGGAGGATTCTGTACCAGAACGATTTCAAAAAGTGTTTCGCGATCCACATCCACGTATTCCGCGTCCCACTTCTCCATAGCGCGTTTCTGGGTCATGTGACTCGTGTCGTCCTCCTCAGGGAGGTCCGCCAGAGCTTCTTCTTCCGTGTGCTTCTTGCAGTAATCGAGCACCTTGCCGAGGATCTTTCCGGTGACATTGTGAAGGGGAATGGCGTTCTCAAGGTCGGCGTCATCGATCAACGGTGACAGCATCTGCAACATCTTAGCCACCGTCTCCTCCACCTCGTAGACCACTCCGTCAGATGCCTTCAGAATCACCATCTTCTTCTCTCCAGACGAAGACAACTTTCCGCCGCCGCACGCTGCCGTTTCCTCCTCAACCCCCGTCATGGGTTGTCTGATCCGCGTGACATTCTTATTCTTACTTCTTTCCTCTTATTCCCGATTCTTGCTTCTCCCCATGAAAACCCCAACAAGAAGAAAGGCGGGAAAAGAAGAAAACCGAAAGAGAGGGACGTTTCTTACTCGATTCTTCTTCTCGATGCTTGCTTCTTCTTGAGGAAAACCCCAAACAAGAACGGATAAGAACAGATACTAATGAGGGCGAGAAAGGAATAGAATAGAAAGAGACGTACGTTTCTTTTCGATGAAAAAAGCATACAAGAAAAAGGTAGATTGTACAGGATCAACTGCTCAAAGGCAGGATACCATCAGGAAAACAAATTTACTGGCCAGCAAGTAGATTGAGAACATCAGTAGAGGACCCCTGCAATTCTTAAGCAGTTCAGCAAATGTTTCACTGTAAAACAAGAGGTTTATCTCCAGTGCCCATCATCAATCAATCTATGCAAGTGCCTGAACCAGTGATTGCTGTTAGAATTAACTGGAACAATATGAATATCAATCACGACTTAATGTAATGCGTTAAACATCCTCTGATTTCTAAGGGCGGGCTGTTCAGAAACGCTTTTGCTGTCCAAAGATGCTCAACCTGCTTAGAGCCAAATTCATCGCTTCCCTTCACACAAGAGTTTCATAACTACTGAAAATCCTCAAAATCCCTCCACCGGGCAGGCTGATTTGTGTACATCGCAATCGCCTCTTGAACTGAAAAATTCTGCTCTTTCTTACAATTGCCCACAGATCACCATTCATGGAAGTACAGTGCTAAAAGTCCGTTGTTAACATTCCAAGCTATTAGGTCACTAATCTTCCTACAACATTTGACAATGACAACTCGGTACTTAATTTAACCCTTATTGAAAAGTAGTCCTGATATTTACACATTTCAGGCAGTTATAAAATTTTATCCTTTGTTGTTTCGCTTCTCTAGATGAAAAAAAAAGTCGCTCCCAAAAAAATCGCACTGGTAAAGTGATAATGTGTGTTATTTCCAAATTCTAAAAAAGCCAACGAAAATACAAAAAAATTTCTTTTTTATAAAATTGTTTTTTTGTGATGGTAAATACCAAAATAAGAGCTACCTTCTAATCTTTACCATTAACACTTAAACCTAAATCAATAGCACAGTTTTTCATCCTACCATTAACAATCGACCTTCAAAATAAACATTCCTTTTCCCAGTTGAGAGTAAGAGGATATATATATATATATATATATATCGACCTTCAAAATAAACATTCCTTTTCCCAGTTGAGAGTAAGAGGATATATATATATATATATGGTACGTATGAGACGAAAAAGCGGACCTCTTAAATTCATGTTAAAAAGTGTTTTAAACAAACTATGAAATTTCTAATGTGTTTATAAACACTAATTTAATATATATTATGCTTTAGTCAAATTACTTTGGTAAAAAAATCGATCTTTGTACTACCAAAACTTGATGCTGTATGAGCCGTTCATTTTTTTACTATTAAAAAAATATAATTTAAGTAAGAAAATAACTAACTTAATATATGTTTGTTATCAATTCATTCTTAAGATCTTATCCATAAGGTTAGATTTCAAAAAAAAATGTGGGATTCCACAACCTATATTCACTCCGAGCAACACCATCAAAGAAGAACTCTGCGTGTAATAATGCAGGTTGGATCGTAATGATATCACAATATGATATACTCAAGTATGCAGGTTAGAATTTAGAATCCAATAAAAATGAAAAAAAGTCTAATACCCATATCCTTATTCGAATTGGAATTCACAATTCCAATCTGATTTTTAACTTCACATCTGAATTTGAGTTCGATTTTTAACCCCCAATCCAAACTGAATGACGATGTTAAGAACCAGCTTTCAAAATGTATGAACATTGGATATATGATATTTACTTAAAATTAAATCAGATCCGAATTTGAATCTTAATCTGATTCCAATTGGATGCTTATTTAATCCAAATTCGATTTGATGTTAATTTGTTAAAGTTGAATCCCATTTGATTTTCTTAATTAGATGTCGAGTTATTTTTCATATCCTAACCCGAGATCGATTTCAAGTCTTCCATGGATCTAAAATCTGAGCCTGAGGATCTCATATTCCATGTTTTCTAAAACATGGATTTTCCTATGAAATACTCAGCTTCGGATATCAGGTCCAAGGCTATCAAACATGGCCTAAATTCACGGTTTTAGATGACTGAATCTCAAAGCAAAAATTAAATATCCTAAATATGCTTCAATTTCATTGATTCAGATACAATAATTATGAATATATGATGCAATTCATGAATGTTTTAAATAAATGATTTTAACTACTTGTTAGTAATCAAATATAAACATTTTATATTACAATCAAATGCATCCCGAGGAGCTGCTTGGTATGCATTAGATTTCATGAATCTATGTAAAAAATTAGGCTAGATTCATTAAATATTTTTGTTTGGGTGAATCTTATTTGACATATTCATAAAATATTAATACAGTGTTGCTGTTACCAAACACCCCTAAAAGGTGTGCTTGATGGATATGAGACTTAAAGAATAGTAGGAGAAAGATGCGTACTAACATTCTATGAAATGATCAGTCAATTTGGTTTCCCAAGTAAATCTATTTTAAAAGTAATGTTAACATTCCTATCAAGATGTATGATCATTAACTTGGCCTTGCAAAAAGAAAAAGGGAGAAATATGTGGATATTCTTATAAAAAGAGATTGTATAAATTTTAATTCTTACACTCCTTAAGGTTGATATTGGTCTTCTGATCTTTTTTAATGTTCTTTTAACATGGTGTTGGAGCAAGAAGATCCCCATATGAGGAACACTTGGCTTCACAAATACATCATCCAATTTGAAGGAAGTTGAAAATAAAGAGCATTATACAAAGTGTTTAATGTTATCAAAATGGATTTTTACAATAAAATGAAGGTTATTATTGATAAACAATAATTTTGTGACCTGTAAAGGAATTATATTTGTGGAGGTGAAGACACAAGCAAATAAAAATATCATTATTATCAACAAGAAAAAAAAAGTAGAAATATCTTATCTCTTGGATTTTTTCAACTATGTCTTCTTGGGGGGTGAAAATAGAATGTGTTATGCAAATGATTTAATGTTCTAAAAAAAACTTCTCAATTAAAGAAATATTATTATTGTTAAAGATAATGTAGCGACTTATAAGAGAACGACATCTATAAAAGCAAAGATGTAATAAAAATAATAATGACATTGTTATCAACTAGGGAAGTCTGAATTTGCAAAAAAAATCAAGTTCTTGACCTTATTGTAAAGGGAGAGTGTAAATATCAAATCTAAAAATATTGATGTTATGCAAAACAACTAACATTTTTGCTCAACAAAAAAAATGTTATTATTGTTGACGATAATGTTGCAACCTATAAGGGAATGATATCTATAAAAATAAAGAAACCAACAAAAATAATAATTGCATCGCTATCAACAAAGAGATTCGTCGAGCCAGAGTTGTAAAAGAAATAAAAAAGATATCTAGAGATTATTACAAACAAAGAGTATAAATATCAAATCAAGCACTATGATCCTTAAGGGCAATGGTGACCTTCCGTGGTGGAAAACCATGTTATATCTCATGCTTTCATGATTTCTTATGTATTTCTACCAGCATATGCGTTGCATGTGCAGCTGAATGTGTTATGCAAATGATATATATATATATATTATATATATATATATAAAAAGGAAAACGCAAACTCTGTTGCACCACAGACTTTTCTTTGCAGACCGACGTTAAGTTAAATTTGAAGAGAAAGAGACCATCTTCAACGGCAGTACTGTCTCCCACTTTCATTTGCTGTCATATTCTACTATTTAAAAACAATGCATTAAGGTGCCAATTTAATTGCGTTTAATTATTGTTTTTGAAACAGGAAAACCGACCACAACAAAGCATGAAACACAAATTGCTCCAAATATTAATCTTCAAATGAGGTCGGGAAATGAACTAATTGCAACTTAAATGGTGGAATGCACGACAAACTAGTTGAAAGGATGCACAATCGATACATAGCAGTCTCCAAATCATGCCAAAGCCTTGAAGACATAAGGATATAGAATTAGAGGTTTTACGTGAAAGGCGATTACAGGATGATTCGAACAAAGCACTCGCAACTTTGAATGGCGTGAGCTCTAAGCACACTCGCTTCGCTTTGGCCGATTCAGACAAAACTCCCTTAATTAAACATTAGAAAAAAAAAAAACTCTTGAATTCTCAACCAATTTAATCGCCAACATCTTTTTGGTCTATTTGGAGGTCCGATCAAGGTCCTGATTCATTTGTGCTCAATTGACATGCAGGTTGATAAAGAGACCTTTTCTTTCACCATTTTATTTACCAGAAAAAAAAAAATCAAAAGGTCACTTTATATATATATATATATATATATATATATATATATATATATTTATATATATATATATATATATATATATATATATATATATATATATATATATATATATATGTTTCAAATGTTTTTGTTTCTTTCCCTGCTTATGCTTTTGACAAGTTGGTTAACCATTTACAGAAATGACAGCGAGGTATCAGCTTAATTTACTGAGAACTTCATTTCTGGGAGTTAAAAAATGAGCAATATTTAGAAGGCATTGTTCAGTATCATGCTGCTCAGCGGCTTTTCTTTCTAACTCCTCAGTTAGAAAGAAAAGCCGCTGAGCAGCATGATACTGAACAATGCCTTCTAAACATACTGCTCACTTTTTTAACTCCAGAAGTGAAGCCAAGTTAGTCTCAGTAAATTAAGCTGATACCTCGCTGCCATTGCTGTAAATGGTTAATCAACCTGCTAAAAGCATAAGCAGGAAAAAAAACAAAAACATTTGATATATATATATATATATATATATATATATATATATATATATATATATATATATATATATATATATATATAATAAGATGGTAAAAGAAAAAAACCTGCATGCCAATTGAGCATACCCCGATCAGGACCTTGATCTGACCTCCAAATAGACCAAAAAGATGTTGGCAATTAAATTGGTTGATAATTCAAGTGTGTGTGTGTGTTTTTAATGTTTACTTAAGAAAAACTGCCTTTCATGTGCATCCTTCAACTTAGATCCAAATTCAGTTATGAGAATGTAAATCGGATACGAATCTGATAAGCAATCAGATGATTCAGATTAAGATTTTTTTTACTATATATAATCAGATGGGTATGCGTGGGAAAGAAGACACCAACTCCACGACAGCCGAAAGGGATAGATCACCTCTCAAATCCTCAAAGTTTGATTGCCATCTTCTTT
>JAANDH010000594.1:12580-42303 GCA_011799765.1 Nymphaea thermarum
TATATATATATATATATATATATATATATATATATATATATATATATATATATATATATATATATATATATATATATTCTCCATTTTTGTTTACGAATTATTGGTGTTATTAATAGATTCATGAGTCTTTTTTTTTTGTTTTTTGGAATAATACAGTTCGGAATGTCAACAGATGATTTTCACATATGATCTTCTGTTTTTGGGGTGTTAAGATATTCAGATTTGAGAATCGAATGCAAATGAAGAAAGGTTTAATCAACAACATCTAAGAGTTCTATTCCACTTTGAGCCGCACGGTTATCTTTGACACGACTCAGATCTGATAATTTATCTTTGGTCCAATAAATTATCGGGTTCGCCCGACTCTGACCAAAATAATAATAATAATAATAATAATAATAATAATAATATTGTTATTATATCTATGATTATATGTATTTTCTTTTGGTATGATTAATTATATTTTATACATTAAATCTTATATATATATATATATATATATATGTAACCGGTCAATGATATGTGTCAAAATTAGGTATGAGATTGGTTATCAACCAAACCGAACTTTCAATTATCAATCCATACAATTTTATTCTCCAAGAGTAAGAGAATTGCATTACATCACTTACCAACGCCTATCTTATGTGATGTGACAGTTTACAAGTGATATTCGTTGACAATTAATATATTCTTAGCAAACGAGTAATAATAACTTAGTCTCGTTTTACCAACTTCTTTTTCAATGACAGACGAGAGAACCAAGCTTTTAGGACTACTTGCACCTGGCAATTAAATTAACTGAAAGAAAACCCAGTTCTATAATGCTGGTCCTTTTTTCTTTATGTAAAACTCTTGACTACCCATTTATGTAGTTAGAAGACTTCGACTCAAGACATTTGTATGGTATATTTTTAGAACATTTACTTCAAAATTGAGTCAATGTTTTGGTTCCATAACATAAGTAAGAATAGTTTGTATTTGATTGTTGGACTTAAGAAAAAAAAAATTAAAACTATAATATTAAGTTTTGTGGAACTAGAACATGATATTTTTTGAATCCGTGTTATCGAATCTGTGTTCCCAATTATATACCTGAACGAAAAAGAAAAAAAAAAAGTTTAATATCTTATCATTTTATAATGATGTATAGACATTTGAATTGGATCAATCCAGGATACTTTTCCATATCTATTCACAGTTCGTGCCGTTAACCTTGACGCCCTTCTTGACCAACTACGCAGATTAGGAAGAAGGTTTTCAGAGGGAGAGAGATGAGATGGTCCATCTTCCACATGTTTGGTGACCGTCCAATCCGTTGAAAAAAATATATACTCTGAACATTTTCCAACAAAATCAGCCGTCCATTCTTTTCTTTTGAATATTTGTTCCTTGAAGCAACTTTTCAACATTACCGATCGTGTGAGATATGCCTTAAATTTACAGTAAAAAGATTATTGAATAGCATGAGAATCAACTTCGTTTACACTAATTATAAAGCTTATTGAATAGCATGAGAATCAACTTCGTTTACACTAATTATTTGAAACTGCATAGTCACAAATAATGTCTCGGAGTTTTAAACGGCAAAGTTTCTTTCGAGTATAATACGGCGAGCCTAAAAAAATGATATAAAAATGAGAAAATACGGCAAATTTTTAAAAAATTTAAAACTGAAAATGAGGAAAAAATCAAATAAGTGAGAAACTAATAACACAAACATCAAAAAATAAGTAGATTTGCAACAAATAAAAAATAGAAAATGAAAAAAATTGTTTGACATTAAAAAGACTCAAAAAATATGAAAAAAATAGTTAAAAACGTGTTTCGTTTTTCACATTTTTTTTAACACTTTTTTTTTAAATTGTAAATGGCTAGTTAATTCATGGAGTTTTTTTCGCATTTTTTTTCAAAAAAAAAAAAAAAAGAAACGTTTTCTATGACCATGCTTGAAAGCAATGTATTAGCTGACGTACATTGAGTTCATTGAGCCATTTTAACAAGAGGCAAAATAACAAAGCAATGTATTAGCTGACGTACATTGGGTTCATTGAGACATTTTAACAAGAGGAGGCGGGTTCCGCTTTCACCGGAACGGTAGACACGAAAAAAAAATTCAACACTTTTGTCAATGATATTTTTCTGTCTAATTTTCAAATCATTGAAACATCCACCTAACTGAATTAGCTTCCGGTCACGCTTGCACAATTATTTATTTTTTCCGAGAAACACTTAAACATAAAAAGAAGCTACCAACAGCCTACCATTTGAGGGTCCGGACTCAGGACCGTCCTCTTTTCACGTGTGCCTCCGTCTGCTTATGTTTAACAACATGTCATGTCTGCTCAAACTGACCTTTTCATATATATATATATATATATATATATATATATATATATATATATATATATATATATATATATATGAAGGTCAAAAGATGACCTATGAAGAACTCGCGTGCCTTTTAAAAATGCATTTGATTGACGCTTTCAAGGCAATGAAGAGTGGCATTTGTTGACCTGTCAGCTAATAATACCCACCTAAAGAAAACCTTTAAAATAACAGTGCAGTTGTTAATGAACAGATTTCAAAGCTTTGAAAATGGGAAATAATAAAAGACCGGTTCACGAAAAAGAATACTACCATAGTTCGTGGAAGGTGATGAGCATATGACCTCTTTATGTTAATACACAAGCAACATGTCAACATTCATCCTTTGCATTTCCTTCCATTTCTTTACTGCAAGATCCCACATTGTTGACCTGTGGGGCTAGCTAGCTAGCACCGCCACATTTTATAATAAGGTGTTAAAAAGTGTGATTAAGCGTTGATTAGCGCGCTCGGGCACGTGGTTAAGCGATTGTTTGCTGCTTTTGAAACATCTTGAGTTGGACGCTCGCGACAAGCGCTCCTGCTAAAGAGAATCTTGTCTAAATACATCGGAAGTCGGACCGGAATTAGATTCACTACATTAGAAATTGACAAAATCCTCAAACCAGATTTGGCCTACCCGCGAACCTACTGAATAGGAAAAAACAATGCTTAATATGCTTTTAAATAATCTCACAAATAAGTGCCAATTAGCAACTAAGAAGACCTTGAACAACCCAAAAAAATGCTAATATGATTGGAAGTTGGACCGAATCCATTGATACGTCTGGCTATCTATTTAATGGTCCCATTTTCAAAGTACATTTAACCATGACTCTCTATTATGTTAGTTTCCTGCCTTTGAAGCAGTGGCGGAGCCAGCGTGTGGCAGGTGTGGGCGCTGCCCACGCCAGCCCAAAAATTTTCAAACAGCCCAAATATTTTCAAAATATGTGAATCTTAAAATATGTGAATATTTCATAAGTTCTTCCTTCCTCTCACTGCCCTGTCCACGCCATTCCAAAATATCCTGCCCCCGCCAACCAATTTTTCTGGCTCCACCACTGCTTTGAAGTCTTCCTAAATGTTATAAGAAATAGATGACGATTGATTGAATATTTCAAGATTTTTTTGCACTTTCAAATAACTATATTATTTTTTTTTTTTCAATAAACATGATTCTTTAATATTCTTGGCCTACCAATTTGGTAATATTTTTCACAACACCGCAATCTACTGCCCCCTTGATGAAGCTTAATTGAATACTATTTTATTTTCAACAACTTGGGCTTTTCTAAGTTGCGAATTATAAGAGGAGCAGGTTGCTAATATTAAATTAGGGAGGGTCAACGCTTTTTTAATTTAGACATTGAAGTAAGTTTTCTTTTGTTGGGAACTGAGATTCCTTCCTAACTGTTTCAAGCAAGATCTGATTAGCCTTTGGTTTCACCAGCGGTTTTGTTCTTCCCCAGATAACGATCGGTCTCCTTAGGTGATCTAAGCATGATTTCATGAGAAAATATAAAATATATAGCAAAGAAAAAAAAGAATGACTTTCAACACACTTGCATGTTAGGCTGAAGTTAGCTCATTACTTAAATATTTTTTTATGAATATGAAGACTTTCTTTAGTCTGATATCATAAAATAATTCATTATATAAACCGATTTCAAGGTATCATGTTGTAGTTTAGTGTACAATTCAGTAGCAACTAATGCTAATCTCTCTCTCTCTTGAGTTGGCCGGAAGATAATTAAAGGTAAAAGAACATAAATTATCAGGAGAAAGAAAATAATGCTCCGGACGTGTTGTTATCATATGAAACATTGGTGACAAAGAAAACAAAGCAAAAGTTGACCAACTGGACATTTTTGGTGTAAATTAAAGTGATCAAGTCGAACATTGGGTTTTTGTCGTGCTCAATGGACTGAGGATAGATTCCTCGGGGTCGTTTGATGTAACACCCCATAAGTTTAGTCCCGTATCGAAGATTTTAAAGAATCTTCAAGGGTTTATAAAGGGATTTATTGATGAGAAGATTGTCCTGATTTCTAGTCTTTTTAGGTTTGAAGTCGAAATTGCTAAGAGGCGGGTTGGGATCCACCGAACCAGGAGGCCCGAGCCCGGGAGTGAGTCAGGTTGTTACATTTGACATGCGAAACATTATGTGAGTGCTTTATGAGTCTACCCCAAATATTCAAGCAGATAGTGTTATTTATATATATATATATATATATATATATATATATATATATATATATATATATATATATATATATATATCATACTTTTTAAAAAAAAATCTGCTTGTATACCTTGCAAAATGGTGTGAATTAAAGGTTTTGGATTGACTTGGGTACACGTGCATAAATGAACTTAGAAAATGAATACAGAATTTGAAATATAAGTTGAAAAACAAAGAGAGAGGGCCGAAATTCATGCGTGTGGGACTCCACTCGAGCGTACGGCGACCATAAAGTGCCTCTGCCCAACTTGACTTAGATCGTAGGTCCTCCAATGCAGCTACCGCAGCACGTTTCCGACGTACCCTTACACACGGGTTTTGACTTTCAGTCCCTCAGACATCGTTTACCGTGTTTGCTCCTTCGTCACGCGGACATTGATGTCAATGACTTCGGTATTAATTTCCCGTATCCCATCTAAATTTGAAT
This sequence comes from Nymphaea thermarum, assembly GCA_011799765.1. NCBI lineage: Eukaryota > Viridiplantae > Streptophyta > Magnoliopsida > Nymphaeales > Nymphaeaceae > Nymphaea > Nymphaea thermarum. The sequence continues at coordinate 17,620 of JAANDH010000594.1, forward strand.
CCGGTTTTACTCGATCCAATAAAAATCGAATTCAACGGATTATGCGTAACGATTTGGATCTTCTTCGGTACTTTGCAGTTTGCACGTCACAATTGAACGAGTCTGGGTCGCAAAGAATAAGATCCAACTGGTCAGGCTTTACGACCATCTGAGTCGCGGATCTGATCCAATCGCAGCAATTTGGCTGATGTGAAAGAGAATTCAAAGGTGGAGCTGCCATCGCGTCAAATTTATCCAACCAAAAGCTTGAATTATGACCCCACGTAGACCTGGTTTTATCCGGACTCGGACCAGTTTTGATAGTACCCGATCTCCCCAAGCTGAAGCTGGCCCTGTGAAGGCTCGACCTGGCCCAATCCATTTACCATATGACATAGATTTGTTTTTTATTTCATCAAACATCGTTCGATGTATTGCGTCTTCTTTAAATTTAACGGGCAATATATACCATGTACAGTTTCATCGAGCTTAATAGGGATCAGGGTCGAAATCATATGCAAAATCGACCCGTTATTTATATTATGTTGAAGTCATAGCATAGTTGGTCAAGTTGGCATTCGGTTTAATTTCCGTTGGCGCTATTTCTTGGGTGGTGCATCGTGTTCTAGTTTTCGGCGCAACCATGGAGCTGGAGAGTTGCGGAAAAAAGTGAGTGGCTTCGGCTCTCATTTGAGCAGTGGGTTCTTTTCCGACTGCCCCGCACTTAGGAGTGACTATAAGTTTCAATGAATCTGGATTCGAGTTCAGAACAAATCGGATCAGATGTGATCCAATTAGTTGCGGGACTGGAGTCCGGGCACTTTGCAGCCGGAAATTCAATTCAAAGAAGTTGACGAAGTAAGTGGAAGATGAAAAATGGGGCCCTTTTCTTAGACCGCAAACCGCCAAGCCCATGCTTTTCCGTCGCTGGCCTACCGAGTCTTGGTTTTTTATTACTTTTCCCTTTTGGCCCCTTCCGAAATGTCAAAACCCAAAAGCTGTCGAGGAGAAAAACAACAAACGAAGAGTCTTTAGCCAAAGGGTCTGACCAAACTGGCCTTCCTTTTATTGAAATAAACAAAAAAAAAAAAAAGGCTCTACTTCTTACCTAACTCCACGAGTTCATTGCCAGGTTTTTGGTATGACCAAATTGCCCCTTGAGTTGGGGCAGATTTGAATCCTTGAATTTCTATCCTCAAATGGTTTGAATTCAAATATTCACCTTCTCAATTAGTTTGGGATCTCGTACCACTGTGGATCTCAACTATAACAACCCGACTCACTTCTAAACTCAGACTTCTGGTTCGTTGAAACTCAATTCGCCCCTGTCAATTTAGAATCTAACCTCAAAAAGGCTAGGAATCAGAACAACCATCTATTCAATAACCTCTTTTATAAAGTTCTTGAAAATCCCTCACAATCTTTGATACAAGACTAAATTTTTGAGGCATTATAAATCCACCCCCTTAAAACACATGCATCCGGCTCTGATATCATTGTAACAACTTGACGCACTCTTAAGCTCAGGCCCTTGGTCTAGTGGATCTCAACTTGCCCTCTAACAGTTTCGACTCCAACTCCAAAAAGACTAAAACCACGACAATTATCTCATTCATGGCCTTCCTTTATAAGCCTTTGAAGATATCTCACAATTTCCAGTACAAAACTAAATTTATAGGACGTTAAGTCAACAAAGTAATAAACAAACACAAGCAAGCAACGGATTTTTTTCTTGCCCCGAGCTCTCAAATGAGTTTAAATTTCAATTTGTACTTGCAATGAATTGAATATTAATTTGTTATTTAATAAACTAGTGGAGTTCGATTACCTTTATTCTTATTAGGGTACAAACTATCTTTGGGAGCTTGTACCGTACTATTGCATTTTTTTTCGTGATTTTGTATTATCGAAAATGTAACTAAGCTTCTTGTTTTGAGTGTGGTTTCTTGGTTGGCATGCGCAACAGTGCAAGTAATTGGATTTGGAGCAAGCAGAGGCTCGATCGGGTCCATTTGGAAACCCGGAACAAAACTTATTTCAATTGCAAAAAAGACATGAGGACATTTTAGTCATTGCGTAGGCGTGCTGCCGTCCACTCGAGGCTTTGAAGGGAATCTTTTGACAGTACACAATACAAGCCAGCCGACGTCAACCACAACTGCGGTGGACGGTATTGAAAAGTAGATGCCACAAATGCCCCTAACAATTTCCGTAAATGAAAGTTCACGCTTTTAAGACCTTGAGCAGCTACAGTTGAGGGTTTTAGCAAAAAAAATGAAAGTTGTTGCCCGACCTTCGCTATTTAAAGAACACGCATAAGTAATACTACAATACTATTTCCTTAGAAGGAAAAATAATGAAAAAGATGAGAAAAAACAATTTCAAGCAAGCCCTTTCAGTTCATAAACGAACCCTAAAAATGGACACGTTATTTGCATTCCATAATATGACAAGAAAGAAAAACTCCTTGCTTTTGGACACGGTTTTCCTCATTATCCATAGTTCATGAGGCTTACCAAATAAGATAAAATAAAAGGGTCTGGTTTGAAAATCCTAAAACCCAAGGTCAGAATAGTAAAATGCTGCTAAAAAAGGTCAATTTTAGGAACCCAGTGAGAAATAAAAGGCAGGAACGGGACGCCGAGGACTGCGACTTGAAGTTTTCACATGTTGCATATGCACTCAAAACACACACCGTTGAAAATTTTGCTTGTGCAATGCAGTGGTTGACATCTTTGAATAAAGAAATATAATTTTTCATTCAATATTCAACCATCGGCCCCCAATTCTACATTGGAGCCTCATATTTTTGACATGCATGGCTCATAACAAGGGACCAGGCGTTATAAGTTAGAAATAATCGAAATTTCTGTCAATGGTTAAGTTTTTTTCTGTACGAAAACTAACATGGATACACGTCATGTATAAGCTTTTTTCTATGGGGGAGAGGTCAGAACTTCAATAAATATGAACATGTTGGAGCCCATCTGATATTAAAATATGGGTTTGAATTTCAACTGCCCTTTTCAGGCTCTGTCAACGCCCACCGGGTCTATAAATAAATAAGTTGGGAGATAATGGAAGAACGTGAACGAGGAGAAAGAAACGAAGGCAGGAAGAAGGGAAGAAGACAGTGGAGATATGGCGAAGGACCTGCTCTTGTTCAAGAGGTCTTCCTCCGTTCTTGAGGAGGAGAAGAGTCATGAATTCAAGAAGGAAGTTGATGAAGATATGATAGGAAAGGTAGATGTTTCTCTGTTCATTCTCTTCTGTTTCTGCTAATGGAGCCTAACATGTGAAATCAAAGATCTCCTTATTCCCTTGGCCTGTGTTCTTCCGTTTCGTCTTGGGTTTTCTTCGAACTGTTTGTTGGCATGACCAACCAAGCAGAAAGGCTTGAAGCCTTAATTTCTTTTCTCAGAAGAATGTAATTTTTGTTAAAACTTTGAGATCGTTGGAACTGGGAAGTTCTTATGGCTTTGCACTACTTCGAATGCATTAAAATCTTTTTGTTAACATCTTCCCAAATCATCGTGATGCTTATCCAGTTATCTTATTGAGACCAGTTTCAAACCAATGGCCGATATTTTTTTCGCTTTCTGGGTGGTCCAAGTTTTGCACACGGCCATGTGATTTATCCTTTCTTAGAATGAGATATTGATGCTTTATTTTCTTCCTTATTTCCTAGTAATTCCCTTCTAATTTCTATTACTTTGCTATACATGAACAGGCTTTAAGAAGTATTACTGTAAGAGCATCAACCGATGATAATAGCAAGGCATCTCTGGAAAACCAGAAAGATCTGATCAGGAGTGATAGGGTGAGTTTCATCGCTTATAGTTTTTCAGGCTAATGAAATACATAAAAAGCAACTAGCTGTTATAGATATCTGCAGAGAAAATATTTACCGAGGAAAAAACCGATCATTTTCTGTCAAAATTTATTTTTAAGAACAGAAAAAACTTTGGAAAAGACAGCTGGAACAGGTGGATTCTTCATGCTAATTTTCTAAACGTCCTTTTGTAATTTCTCTATAAATTTTAATTAATTCGTTTCTCCTTTAGTCATGTGAAAATAGTCTATGAATTTGTCTGATGTTTACATGCCTGTAGCGGATCTGTTTTCTAACTTATAACGACCTTCCTCTTATATGCAGGAGAGCCAACTTGCATCTGCCAAAGCTGAGATGGGTCAGGTGAGGGAAGAGAATGAAAGGTTGAAGATGATCTTATCGCGCATAGTGAAGGACTACCACCAACTGCAGATGCACTTCTTTGATATTGTCCAACAAGAAGACAACAAAAAGAAATCCTCAGAACTTACTGCCGCTGCTACTACAACTACCAGTTCCTCAGGCCATGACGTTGACGAGTCGGAGTTGGTTTCTCTTAGCCTTGGAAATAATTCAACAGCAGTTAACAAGACAGAGGACAAGGTGGACAGCAAAAGCAATGAAAAACTGCGTGATGCCCATTTTGCGGAATGTTTAGATCTTGGTCTTGACTGCAAGTTTCAACAGAAAGATCAGAGTCCGCAGAACAGCTCTGAGGAATCAAAAGGGGAGGATGCTGTGGAGGGATGGCCACCTAACAAGATGCCTAGAAGTGCAGAAGTTACCTCACAGAATGATGTCTCACAACCTCATCTTAAGAAAGCAAGAGTTTCAGTTAGGGCAAGGTGCGATACCCCCACGGTGAGTACTGAAACTGTTCTCTCCTTACTGCCTCTGTAATTCTGATAGTTGCAGAGAAGAATATATCCTATATAATAACTACTCATTTAAATAATTTATGTACTCTGTATGGTGACATTTCATAATTGTTTTTTCTAGTCTCTTGGCTAGTGTTTAAACTTTAAACCAGTAGCTTTTGTTGAAAGTCGGAAAGTTCAGTTACGAAAAGGAAGCTTAATGTTCTAATGATGAGAAAATGATGTTAACAGATGCAAGACGGATGCCAATGGAGGAAATATGGGCAAAAGATATCCAAGGGCAACCCATGCCCAAGAGCCTACTACAGATGCACTGTAGCACCGTCATGCCCAGTAAGAAAGCAGGTATATTATGGTTTCAAGAAGCTTAAAATAAAATTACAGATCTTCCTTTTTCAGCAACTTAATCACGACTATAGTGCTAAGTCTATTTTTTTCAACAACGTTTCAGGTTCAAAGATGTGCAGAAGACATGTCCATTCTGATAACCACATATGAAGGAACACACAACCACCCATTGCCAATTCAAGCCACAGCCATGGCTTCCACCACTTCTGCTGCTGCTTCCATGCTCATGTCAGGCTCGTCTATTTCAACATCCGGAACTTCTGCTTCCGCTGGGTTCACAATGGATATTTCCGATAACTCGAGAATAAGGCCGTTTTACTTAACAAGTCCTGCGATTTCATCATCTCAAGCTTACCCAACAATCACACTGGATCTTACCTCTAATTCCTCCACTCCCCAATTCACTAGGCCACCATCTGTTTTCAACACAGTCCCTGGTTACTATCCTTCAAATGGTGCCTCTGGCTTCAGCTTCTCCTCAGACAGAAGTGCATTTCCTCTATCATGGAACACCACTACTGGCTCTTCAACTAGCAATGGCTACTTCAACAGCTATGGCTCACACCAATTCAATGGCAACCCAACTGGGCTAGCAAGGCCACAACTTACACAATTCTTTGGAACCCATCTTTCAAATCCAGTTCCTTCTTCACTAGGATCAACATCATCGTCTCAGCAGAACTTGCCCACGGCGGTCACAGCCACCACAAAGGCAATATTGTCCGATCCGAGCTTCCAACCAGCGTTGAGAGCGGCGATCACATCAATTATCAGTGGCAAAAATAATGGGGTTGCAGCATGAAGTGCAACGGGGTTGTCTTTTCGAGTTCAATCTGCTAAACCAGTTACTATCAGACCAGGCATGACTGGGCTAAGTTTAACTCAAACCAGACCCAGTTATTAGAAGAGATCCACTGCTCGCGCCGAGCACACGAGAAGGAGTGCTGGTTACTCCTGGAGAACACCAACGTCTTTCTCTAATCTCCACAGATTGAAATGCTTGATGTGGATTATACATCATACATGAAGTGGTTTTATTCAATACGATTCCATTTATTTTTCACATTTTATCAGTTTTCAGCATCAACACTTCAGATGTATACTGTAACAAATTGCATCAATGAAAGATTCTTTTATACCTTCTTTTGAAAGAGTACCTTGCTACGAGAAATCAAGGCCATAACATATTCATGAATGCTAACAATTGGCGACGTTCAGATTCGGGTAAAATCCAGCATTTGTTTACAATATTGTACATACTGTAAGAATCTAGTTAGTTTATATACAGTCAGTTTCATTCGGGAAACTCGAATGCAGTTGGTGTTGGATGTTCTAGTAGGATATCTAATGTCCTATTTGATCCGAATGCAAACCCACAAACCTGAGTGTCGTCCAAACTTATCAGTTTCCATTTTCATAAGTGCATGACGCAGAAAAACATAAATCCAAACATTAGGAAGAAAGATGCTCAAAAAATAAGGAGTGTTAATCAATAGCTTCATCCCAAGAGCTAGGGCATTTGGCAATAGAAACACCAACATAGTCTTCCAGATCAGGACAGATTTATATAGTACTAAAACATACAATTCTAATTTTTATGTATTTGCTCCAATTTTTGTGGCAGATTCATAGAAAGTCACCCTGCTAGTGTTCTTATTGCCAAATGCCCTCAGAGTCCTGGGGATAACATATTGGGCAAAATGTAATCTTAGAAAAGTCAATCAATATTAACAAATCTTTTATTAAGATTTTTCTTTCAAAATACAAACTGTTCCACTGCACAGGAGATTGAATACTAGATTGTCTGCCATTCCCCCTGCTCGCCATGACATCATTCATTTGGTGAGTCCACCTTCTTGCTTCTTCACATTCGGATTCAAACACTAGACATGTTCCTAGATCAATTTAATCGAAGTTTGTGGACCGAAAATTCATCAATGTACTGCTTGACTTGCTGAAGATTAGGTTCTCGATTGATTTGTTTGTGTATCAAAAGATTTTTCAAGATTATATAATTGTACTTTTCCTATATGTCAGCAATTTTATATAATTGTACTTTTTCAAGTTTCTTCCTTGAAGACGAAAGATTGGAAACATCACTAGGTGTTGTGTGGTACTGAACAAAAGAAACAAATCGGGCCGTTTACAAGATCGGCTCAGTTACAGCTTGCCAAAGCTCGCTGGTCAATAAGTTGAACCCATCATTTGGTGATTTGTGTCTTTGAAAAACAACTCAAATGACATGAACATGAGCATGGGGTTTCCACCTTGTTTCAACTAATATATTCTTGCACATATATACATGGAGACATTTACAGAAGAAGCTCCAACTGATAATTTCCTTATAATTAGTTAATTACTTGAGCCAGATTACAAATCAAAGAAACTCGATAATTTCCTTATAATTACATGTTTGTTAATTACATAAAAGAGAAATCAAGGAAATGATTGGGTTCAGAAAATATGCAGCAATTCTCTTTCAGTAAAACAGATGTTGGGAGGTCACAATACTTAGCTTGCATTAGGTAGTTTGACCAAAATAAAATTAACAAACCTAATTTTGCAAAGATCAAGATGAGAATTTGGTTCAAACATTGCCGAATGTATAAGGTTAGGCCACAGCAATTAACCACTACCGGTCGGTTCAACTACTTCCATATGGAACAAGGAAAGGAGAATAAATTGAGAAAATATATCCCCATGTGCTAGAAGAATGTATATAAACCAAAGGAACAAGTTGAAAAATTAGAGAAAACATATTCCCATTGTTGGACTTGGGAACGATGAGAATCTGATCCAAAAAGTCCAAAAGGCTGCTGGTGGATGTTCAGGATAGTGTTACAAAGTCTGATCTCTCTCCCTCTTTCTCTCGCTCTAGAATTAGGTGAGGAAACTTTCTTTGTCTACATACCTTAAAAATGCAGGATCCTATATGTATCAGAAACTCACATCTGAGCTAGTGCTCCAAGTCTATGGATGAAGTTCACTAGGACCCACTTAGGATCATTATTCACATGGAAAAAAAAACATTATTTAAAGGTTTATTTATAGAACATAAACCATGGTGCCTCAGAGGTCGTAGCACAATCGGGCAGCAAGGTGGTTCACATATAAGGGGTTCGAGGTTTGAATCTCGTTCGTGTTGTCACCCTTTGGTGTATTACTCCTATGGTCTATGAACTCTGGCAAGCATGACACTTAAGATGAAGGGTATAATATAAGTCTACATGTGCCCAGAAGTAATCATAACCTTAAAAGCATAAAGGTATGACTTTAGGGGCTTTATGCCAAAGCGGTTTTCCTAAGTTTGAAACCATCGTAAATCTTAACTTCAAATGTTGTCTCCAATTTAACTAACGACATTTAACTCATGACATGTTGTATAACATTGTCACAAAAAACATGTACGAGTATTATACGACGAGGAAAAAGATGGGTATAATATGGCAAAATTGTATATCTCGGGAATGAAGTGGAAAAATTTAAAACATTAAATAAATCATAAAAATTATAAAAAAAATAAAAATAAATAAATAAATGAAAAAACGGCAAAAACGGAAAAAAAAGTATAATAGGGGTATTACGACACGTTTTATAAGACTGACTTGTTGTACGTGTTCTCATCTAAGACACATAAGTCTTAGCTAGTTAAAGACAAATTAAACAGATGGACTTAATATTTTAAAATGGTGCAAGGTATAGATAGCATTTCATGAATCGAATAGCATTCAACATTCAAAACAAAACAGAGATACTTTTCTACAAAAGATGCTAATGATCATGAAAGCGCCAACATGGAATCCTTGCTGGGTCTGACCGCGTGGACCTAGCTAGCTAGTAGCCAGGAACTTGTCGTCTAGAACCAATGACATAAGCTCTTTTAACACTTGCCTAACCAGCTGGATGACTGGAGAAGAGACGCAAATTATGTAATGCTGCCATCATGCAAGAGTCATATTTTTTATTCATTTTTAGTTGGGCCATTTACTTTATATGTGACCTACAAGTAACCTTTCATTAACTACCAAAGTAGGTTGCTTACATTCCCTTTCTTGCAGGAAGCTTTCAAGTGGACGCAGATCTTGGACGTTATTACATTTCAATTGCTGCTTTTAGTTAAGTTCAAACAGTGCCGCTGACCTGTTTGTGAATAAGATCTAGATTCGCTACCAAGAGTTAGGCAGGCCCTTACCGGATTATATGCAAGAGTGTCTAATATAACTCATCTAGGGCAAAAGACTAAGTGGGCAGTCGTCGAGCTTGGATGTAATCAGATATCGATCAAATTGTTTCGAGAAAAACCTGGATATGGAAAAAAAAAAAATTAACATCCGATATTGAGAAATCGGATTGGATTGATCGGATTCAAATTTAGATTTGGTTTTAAACAAATATCTATTGAGTTTCAAATAAATAAATATCTTATATCCACTACCCATATACTAGTTCTTAACATGCCATATATGCAGTTTGGATTCGATTATGTTATCTAAAAGTCAGATTCGGATTTCGATGTGAATGAAAGTGGGATTTTAGATTTTGAACTTAAAGTTCAAACTGGGATTACTAGACTTTCTTCATTTATATTTGAATTCCAACATATGGAAATCCTATCAATTAGATATGATAAATTGTACATTCTATTCAATTTTGATCCATTGACATCCTTAATCATCGTGATAAGCCAAAGCATATAAAGACTTTGGAGTCAAGGGCACTATGGTCATAGGACCACAACTTTCAAACACACACACACACACACATTCGAGTTTTGTTGGTGGAGTGGAAAAAAAATTTACAAGTTGGGTGTTTGTTGAATTAAATAAAGACCAAATTGCGAATATGAAATGAGGAAGGGTCATTGCTGGCTCTTGAATAAACCCACAACTGAAACTTCTATGTGGGTTTTGGCAACGTATGAGATTCTTCCGCTACTGTTTCAAGATTTCGTCTCCTAATAAATAGATAGTCTGCTGTCCCTATAAAGTTTGATCTCCTTTAAATAATATAAAATAGGAAAGAGTTCCAGTAATTTGCTGATCTAGCATGATTATTTTTCCACTTGAAAACAAAAGAGAAAGAGAAAGAGGAATGCTTCGAAGAAACTATATACGTTAGTCGGATCTGGTGGGCTTTTCAAACCAGTTATTTTATTAATGTTGCGTATTTATGTAGCCCTGGCTGTACTGTGAACAAAATCTTATTGAAATTCATTTGAAGATCATGTCCCTCTTATATTATTCAGCAGAACTTGGCGCCTTTAGTGATCCATGTTCTAATTCTGAACCAAGTTAATGCATTGATGGTGCAAGTTGATCTTAGCTAATTGCTTCGATGATCGTGGTGCGGCTAGGAGGAATATTCTCTTAGCTAATTTCTCTCTCTCTCTCTCTCTCTCTCTCTCTCTCTCTCTCTTCATGGGGTCATGTCTGGAGGCCGTGGCTCACTTCAGCTAGGAGCGCAACAACAGAGTCTTCAGGGACACCTTCTCTTCGTCAGATTCTGTGGCTCTGTCCATCTGCGGCTAGGTGACTGTGCCGCGCCGGTTTTCCCCTCTCTCTTATTTTTCTCTGCATTGTATTGTATATTTTTTCTTCCTGATTCTGTTTTTGCGGTTTGTTTTTTGCGGATGTATCTCGGGACCTCTTGTCCCCAAATTTTGTTATATATTCTCATTTTATTGGCTCTCTCTCTCTAAGTCTTTCTCTCTCTCTCTAGTGAAGAAATATGATTTGAAGATCCCAAATAATGAAGTTCATTTCGGCTCTCTCTCCCTGAAATATGATTTGAAGATCCCAATTAGGGTTGAGGACAAAAGTACTTTATATGAAAAGCAGGCTAATAATTGGCTACAGGGTAATGCGATATGAAACCGTGCACATATGAAAGCTAATAAAAACCATTGTTTATATTCAATTGATGGACGACTGTATATAGTGAAATAATTGAGCCAGGTGTTTAATGTAGTCGATCCCATGATCTATATCATGCTACCAAGTTGCAATAGAAAAGCTATGCACTAAGACACTTGGCAGTATGAGAAACATTATATAAGATCTTTTTCGAAATCCTTGATCTAAAACTAGCTTTAGCTTATTTTTATCCGTTAAATATTGCAATATACTTCTCTAGAAAACACGCATTCTTTTATATGAGACGTCAGCTCCTGTGTCGATCTTGTACCAACCCATCATATTTATCTTAGGGATTTGTTTGATGGCCACATAAGTTCATAACACTTGAAACGGAACACGTGTGTTCTGTTAAAATTATTTTCATATCAAACACTATCCATGGTACAGGGCAGACAAGGTGGCTATTGGACGAGGGGTATAAATGGAGCTCCTTGCAGCAATGAAATGGGCGTGGAGAGCAATAGAGAGAGCAAAGGAGGAAGGAGAGAAAGAGAAAAGGCGAGGGCAGCTCGAGGGCGAGATGAAGGAGAATGAGACAAAGAGAAAGGGCTAGGGTAGCTCGAGGGTGGAGACGGAGGAGAATGAGAGAAAGAGAAAGGGCTAGGGTAGCTTGGGGGTGGAGACGGGGGCAGAAAAGGAGGAGAAAGGGCAGCTTGGGGGCAGAGATGAAGACGGAAAAGAAGGAGAGAAAGAGAAAGGACTAGGGCAGCTCAGGGGCGAGGGCAGCTTGGAGCGGGAAGGAGGCATGTTCTGTTCCACGCTGTTCCGAAGGTTAGCTTGGAACAGAGGATAATTTATACCCCATGTTCAATCGTCCGTCGTGTCCATCCTGTACTGTGGATAGTGTTTGATAAAAATCGACTAAACATGAGACGCGTGTTCCATTCAACGTGTCTTGTGGCCATCAAACACGCTGTAAAGGATTGTTTGGTAGAAGGGATACTTTATCAATATCTTATAAAGCTGCCCCAATATTATAATATAATCATTAGACACTCACAAAGTGTCTCTACTACCAAACAATCCCTTAAAAACATCATTTATAAGAATAACATTTGGTTCCTAGAACCCACAACTAAATGCTAGACATAGTTACACCATATCTTTTGAAACAGAAATGTTGTTTTTAATCATAAGTTAATATGTTTTCAAGAACACAACGTTCACAGTAGCAAACACTAAGCAACTAGATTAATCAACATGTCAAATATACACAATCTGAACTCTTGGTGGTTGAAAGGAAATCCTAAAACCGACAATTAGAATAGTAAATTTCACATTTTCAAAATTTATGAGAAACCAAAGTTTTGAGATATTAGTAACCAATATTGGGAAGTAATTAATTGACGTCACCAACTTGATGTTCTATTCTTTGGCATGCTGCACATGCACGGTTATGTCATATAACATCTTGAAATAGGATTATTTCAACTTGTGACAATGCAATCCAAATTGTTGAAAAATCTTTGTAGGTGTGTGTAATATATATACATGTGTTATATATATATATATATATATATATATATATATATATATATATATGTGTGTGTGTGTGTGTGTGTGTGTGTGTGTGTGTGTGTGTGTGTGTGTGTGGAAAGGGAGAGAAAGAATATCTTCATAAGCTAGGATAATATCTTATTGTTTGCCATTCTGGGAAACTAAACAAATTTGTATAGGTAGGCATGTAGATAGGACTAGAAGATGTTGAAGTCAAAAGTGAAAAATTTAGACCTGTAGGCATAAATAGTTGCCTATATATGCGATAGGTCGACATTAAGTACTTTGATTGGGTAATCAACCATGCCTAACTTCTTATCATTCATGTCAAAACCATAGCGTGAATTGTATATTAACTTTCTATAACAGGCAATATTGATCAAGCCAAACCACTAATAGTACTCTTATATATATATAATATCACACGCAAAAGGATACTGATCTTCAAAGAGGTCCACAAGTGCTGCTGATGGATATTCAACGGCTAAAGCCTGGAGTATAAAACATCACACGTAAAGCCTAAGAAATTGTGTATGATAAAGAAGATTGGTCATCATTGGCTTGTAACTCCATTCTCCACAACCCTGCTGTGGACGGCCTTATTTATTAATAAAAAATCACTGTTTAACTTTTAAAAGTAAAGGGATTGCGTTTAACTTTTGAGCAAAACTCTTTTTCACCATAAAAATAATTTTTGATGTAAAATGACAGTTTACGGCTCATGAATGACCATTCTCACATCGGTCAATAAAAGGTGTTATTGTCTTTAAGAAGGGCATATGGGGCATTTACATAAATGGTCTTTTATAAGTAGGCAGCTTTATTAGAATTCCTTTCAACGGATGAGCACCTATTCGTTAACTTAAAAGGTTGTTTAGTAATTTGTTATTTGCTCACGGCGTTAGGCACCTTTTTGTTATTTTTATAAAATAAAGAAAAAAATGTGGGGAATGAAGCCACTTTGGAATTGATTGCATTGTTAGGATCGATTCAGGACATGGGTCATGTCATTCATGATGTGCAAATGGAAGCCAATAATTTTTCATCAAAAGAACCAAAATATAGTTTCAAAATTTTGGTAGGAGATGAAATATCATTTTTCAAAATTTTTACATAAAATAAATAAATTTTTATAAATTTTGATTTTTTTTTTCTGAATGGGGCCAGAACCCCTGCCGCCCCCCTTGGCCCCACCCCTAGGTTGAGATTAAACTTTCATTGAATCTCATGAGTTAATCGGGTGTGAATCTTGATTCAAATTCAATTGCTATTTTCTTGCAAAAATTTGTCGAATTCAATCAGCATATATGTAACCACCCCAGGTTATAACAAGATTATATAAGTTTCTTGATTCGACAATTTTATATATGTAACTGGGTGGCATTTTCATTGGATCACACTCTTAGAAGACTACATACTGAATCCTATTCGTAATTAATTAAATTCAAATTTAATATCCAGCTAAAAGGGTTTGAAATCTGATGATGATCAGATATGTCCCACTATGGATTTTGAATCAATTTGATGCTCGACTACAGTGAAACATTGAAATAAACTATTTATGAAGCCGGACTGATGACAACCATCATATTAATGAACGAAACTTCAAAGAATCAACTGCTAGTTATCCAAATTCCAAAGTAAAGCCACGACTAAATCCTACTTGAAGCAATTATTGGAAGGAATCTTAGTTTCCAACGACCTGGAACTAAGTTCGAGGCCTATTTAAAGCATTACCAATCCCTCGTTTACTAGTTGGCAACTTGGTCTTATTATAGATTATGATAGATCAGAAAACAATTTCTCCCAAGTCATTCTTTTCCGATGATGTGTGTCTAAATTCTAATATATATATATATATATATATATATATAGAGAGAGAGAGAGAGAGAGAGAAAGAGAGAAAGAGAGAAAAAAAAGAAAGAGAGCTGATAAAATAAAAATATATAACAAAATTTGGGGACAAGAGAGAGAAAGAAAGAAAATTTATAGATTTCTCTATTTAACATTCTGAGAAATCCTCCAACCTCTTATAGTGAACTGGGTGACTATCTATGTATATATAATCACATATGAGAAATTCTTTTTTCTTCAATTCAAATAAAATATATTCCAAAAGAGTTGGTGCAATGGCTGGGATGAAGTAGGTATGCTATCAGTTGTTGTTTTGATCTTTTATAACGTCTATTCTCTGTGCTGCAAAAAGAAAGCACCGATATGCAAATAATATGTAGCAAAGCACTTATCTCGAGGTACCACAAAGCAGCCTTAAATGAAAGTTTGGTTTTCACTGGAGTCTTCCCTTAAGAAAGTCTTAATCAATTTTTCTTGTAGCTGAATACAATCAGTGACAGCTAAGAGGTCAATGTCACTGTTTGAATTCAACTCAAAAGCGTCATCGAGAAACGCATCGGGGAAGATAGGGTTGCGATTGGGGTCTACACTGACGTTTCTATGCATACTTTATACCCGAAAGGTCAAGCCGTAGGTCGAGATGAGCTACTTTAGTATATTCATTGTTAGGTTAGTCACAAAATTGAGCGGGAAAGATGTGACCTATTCGCGACGGAAGCATTACGTCGGTAGCCTACTCTCCTCAAATTGGTTAGGCAGGTCTTTAAATCTTTTATATATCCAAAAGCCCTATGGATCTTTTATGTCCAAATATGCCACCTGGCCCACCCATACCCTCTTAGAGCAATTTTGATAATGTTGAATCTCTCTCTCTCTCTCTCTCTCTCTCTCTCTCTCTCTATACACACACACACACACACACACACATATATATATATATATATATATATATATATATATATATATATATATATATATATATATATATATATATATATATAGTTTCTGTAAATTTAGTTGTGATCTACAAACCCAGAAACTTGGAAGGAGGAAGTTACGCGCTTTTGGATCATGTAAGAGTTCAAAGTTCTTCAAATCTCAAGTTGATATTTGGATCGTTGACTCTGATTAATTTGTTCAAGATCTTGAAATTCTACTGGAACAGTGTCAAAGTGTCATATTTCGTTATGATGTGTACACAATTTAGAGAGAGAGAGAGAGAGAGAGAGAGAGAGAGAGAGAGAGTAGTATGGGAAAATAATTGACATTATGGATACAAACAAAAGCTACCGGCAAGACATACAGTTCAAAAGCATAATGTTGTGTACTTGGAAAAGAAAAAAAAAAAAAAACAGCTTCTGTCTGGCCGTGGAAAATGAGATCCAGGAAAATTTTGGAAAAGCTTAGCAAACAACAAGCAAGTTTGGGGCCGAAAACTTAAACGTGTAGGACTCCAACTTGAACAATGCCCATCCTGAGATCCATCAACATCTCAGTTAGGTTTCAGTGGTTATTTAAATCAAAGGATGATTTCAACATCACACTAAAGCTTATATATATATATATATATATATATATATATGATTTGGTTGTTAAAGTAAGAAAAAAGGAAAATAAAAGTATGGGCAATGCTCAAGGCAGGCTTCATAAGTGAGATGTGGATTGAAATTAATTGGCAACATGGTGATGCTTTGAGGGGAGTTGACAAAGAAGTTTGGATCTCATCCCCACATGGAAGAACTAACTAAAAACTGTGTGCTTTCATGGACCATACGACTCATTCTTCATTCCCCACTCAAGTTGCGTTTCTCTTCTTTCTGTTCCTTCGATGAAAGAGACGCATCATTCCATATGCCGATTCTTCTTTCACAGACCTACCAAAAAGGCGAGAGCCGTTAGCAAACAAAATTGACCTACCTGTTCCATATATATGTCACGCCATCTTGACTAATCTTGGGGAATACTGGAACCCTAATTTGATGTATCTATCTATGAAGAAAGACCCAGATTTCGAATAGGCACTACCTACTTGACGACTTTTTGGTGTGACCAAAATGCCCCCACCGGCGGCTAGCCTAGCTTGCACATAACGCGGGCTTGAGAGTAACACAGGCTGGATTCTGATGTATGGCTGGACTTAGATTTTAATGCAGGAATCTTGACTGCAAAGTCCAAGTGAAAATTTCCATGTACACCTGCCTAATCATTTGTGAAACTTTCAGCTTCTTATTACCTGCTTCCCATGGCCGACTAGCAGCTGCTACCACACAATGTATTCGGCACCAAATAAGTTCTGTTTCTGTTCTTGCATGTCGAGATTTGAGTAGAAATCTAGCTGCTTGTTGCAAATGGATTTTCCTAGAGAATTTTCAGATGCCCATATGATTTTTTTTAGTTTCTGACTCGAAAAAAGCACAACCAGATCGAGAGACTTTAAAACTGAATATGGAAGGATTCCTCGCCCACAAAGTATGGTATCTAATCATTATCTTGGCAATTAAGTCTGTATCATTTTTCTAAATGATGAGGCATTTTGGCTGGTAAAGTCGCCCCTATGTTTTGGCTCAAATAAGTAATTTCAAATTAACTTTATGTTTTTTTTTTTTTTAAATATACTATTTCATGAATGTATTGGCCGGCACGAATCATTGTCGAAGATAGAGAGTAATCATTTGGCCAATGCATGCAGGCCCCATATAAGTGGATAACATTCAGAACAGTTAAGTTTTTTGTTGTGATATGCACCCATACTGATATATATATGATTGGTTTCTAACAGAAGGCTAGAACAATATTAATATCTATTCTTTCTCATTATTTGTAGAACAATATTAATATCTATTCTTTCTCATTATTTGTATATTTCAAAGAGCGAATTTCGTTAATAAGTTAGACAGGCCAAGAGAGAAGTCACAGCAGAAGTCTTTGAATTCAAAGAGTTGATGAGAAACTAGAGATGAGGAGGAGCAGTAATTGCAGGCAGCCGAAGACTTCGGCTTCAATTTCTCTCACGGGTTGCACGTGCACCGCCACCTTATCATATCACAGCGCGCGTTGAAATCTCAGTCCGCTCCGTTGTCGACATTGTTGAACTCTGAGAGCTCTTTAACTAATGGACAGTTGGATTCGAAAGTATTCATTGAAGATGTGTACAGTCCCATCTGCCAATAAAATACAACTTTGAAGTTTTCATTTTCGCCGCTGTTGCTGGTTCCGTGTAACAGCGTCCGGGGACTATAAATATGCTAGTTGGGGAGCGTGGGGAAACGTGCATGCGTCCTCAAGAAAAAGAAAGAAGACAGTGGCTATACCTAGAGATCCGGCCATGGAGCTGTTGCTGTTCAAGAGGTCTTCATCTGCACTTGGGGAGGAGAGAAGCCACGATCCCAAGAAAGAGATCGATGAAGAAATATGGAAGGTATTATAAGTTCGATCTTCTGCTTTTAGTTTCTTTCGATTTTCTGAACATTTCGTCTAAGTCTTTGCCTTTCATTTTCTCGATCTTGGTTAAATACAGTTGAAATTTCTGAATTTTGTGGGTTAAGTATTTCTATATCTTTGTGTGAATTTGGTGTTACGTAAAATGTGAAAACAAGATTTGAAGCTTCATTGTTATGTAATATCTGGTTTATTGGTCGGCCTGTACATATTTCTTATTACTTACTGTTCATAACCAGAGCTCAAGAGCTACTACAAGCGACGATAACATCAGGCCGGAGCCTTCCGGACAAGGAAAGCACCAAGTTCCAGTTGACATGGTGAGTTTCAATGCCACTTTTGTTGATTTTTTCTGGCTACTGAACACGCATGTTTGCATTGAACTTCACCAAGAATTCAGAATTCTCAGATTCTAGAAGTTTTTCTTGGGTTATATCTTGAATTCTCTTCGAGTTTTAACATTTCTGTTCTAGGCTATGTGTGCAGTACTTTTACCATAAGAATTGCCATTACTTACTAGTATTGCAATTTCACTATTTATGTCGCCGGATTAAACCAAATTAGACTGTACATGTTCATAAAGATCCGACTGAGTCTGCCCACTGGGTATATTGATGCTGGTAGATCGTGCTTGATTGAACGATCTACATAAAATGCTTACTTATTCACTACATAGATGTGCGCAACCGTGACTTATGCTTTCTAACGTGGCACCGTTTTTATCATGTTCAGGAAGCGCAGCTTGATTCTGCCAAAGCAGAGATGGGCCAAGTGAGAGAAGAGAATGAAAGGTTGAAGATGATCTTATCACGTATAGTGAAAGACTACCAAGCACTAAAGATGCATTTCCTTGACGTTGCCCAACAAGCTGACAATGCCAAGAAGGTCGCAGACGTTACTGCTGCTCCTGCAACCACCAGCAGTTCAGACCATGATTCTGAAGAGACAGGGTTGGTGTCTCTGAGTCTTGGGAACAATTCAACTTCATCTCACAGGACTCAGGAGAAAATGAACGAAAAGAGCAACGAAGAAACGCATGATGATGCCAATTTCAAGAAAGGGCTGAGCCTTGGACTTGATTGTAAGTTTCTGCAGAATGGTCAGAATCCACAGAGTAGCTCTGAGGAACCAAAAGGAGAAGATATGGCAGAGAGTTCAACAAACAGGCTGTTTAAGACACCTAGAAGTGCAGAAGATGATGTGTCGCAGCAGCCCCATGTGAAGAAAGCAAGGGTTTCTGTTAGGGCAAGGTGTGACACAGCAACGGTATGTTCTCCTCTATGCTTTCATTAATTCTTTTCTTCTGCTGCTTCTTTTTAGCCTGACCTTAGTTAGGTGTACTGAACATGTGATTCAGAAGGCTTGAATTAGAAAAGGCGTGACGAAAGGGTTAAATATGCTTTTAACTGTCAACCATTTCAAATTGGCATTTAAAAAAAAGAGTTGGTAAACGAACAACTGAATTCATTTAATATAAAGATGTGTGAACTATTCAAGGTAATTGACACTATTGGGCATCAAAGTTCTCTGAGAAATATCTTTTCTGATTCATTTTATTTTATTTTTAGCAGATGAACTTTAGCTTTAATGCTAGTAGTAAAATTTCTAATAAAAATCCATCTCTTGAAGAGGATCTCGATAATTTTCTGCATGCCCAAGCGATATATTGCACATGCAAAAATCAATTCACTCTTATCCGCACGTATCTGCACTTTATGTTGTGTCTTCTGCACGGGTGTTTGTTTATTTTACATGTTCTAATGAAGAAAAGGATTTGTCTTCTCAGATGCAGGATGGATGCCAGTGGAGGAAATATGGGCAAAAGATATCCAAAGGTAATCCATGCCCAAGAGCCTACTACAAATGCACAGTAGCACCATCATGCCCAGTAAGAAAGCAGGTAGGCATATACATGATTATAGAAACTGAAGTGCAGTTGTTTGACTGGATGATTTCTAGAAACTAAGCTGAAATGCTAGCTGATAATAATTAATTGTGAACTTCTCCTTTCTTGTTTTCCCAATTTTGCAGGTTCAAAGATGTGTAGAAGACATGTCTATACTGATAACCACATATGAGGGGACTCACAACCACCCACTGCCATTCCAAGCCACAGCCATGGCTTCCACTACTTCTGCTGCTGCTTCCATGCTCATGTCAGGCTCATCTACTTCAACATCCGGGAGTTCCACGTCTGCTGGATTTGTGTTTGATGCTTCTGATATTTCAAGATCAAGACCATTCGCTCTAGCAAGTCCTGTCATTTCAACATCCCCATCTTACCCAACAATTGTACTAGATCTTACCTCTTCATCCTCCACTCCCCAATTCACTACGCTGCAGTACTCTTCTGCTATCTCTGCAGGGCCTAGATCACAGCCTTCTTCAATTAGTTTCCCAGGCTTCAGCTTCTCTAATTCAGACCAAACTACCTTGCCTCCTGCTTGGAACACGAACAGAGGCCTCTCTGGCAAATATGCGCCAGTATATCAACTCAATAGCATCCCAACTATGGAATCTGCTCTAGCTAGGCCACCACAGCAACAATTCTATCAAACTTATCTTCATAGACCCAATCCTTCATCATCAACATCACTGCCATCACCCCAACAGAACATGTCAGAGACAATCGCGTCCGTGACAAAGGCTATAACATCAGATCCATGCTTCCAATCGGCATTAGCAGTGGCGATCTCATCAATCATGAACTCAAGCGGTGAGAGGATTCTAGGCCAAAGCATGGAAGAGACTTCAGCTCAAATTTGTGCGAGTAGATTGACATAGATCTGGCCCTTACGGGTCCAGTTGGGTGCAGAAAAAGAATATTATTCATTCGAAAGTTTCAATTCCTTTCTTTTTTTTTCAAAATTGATCACAGAGCTGTGATGTCCATAGTTGATTTGTTAGGACAAGCTCCAATTGATATTTTTTAAATGTAAACATGTCCTCTTTGAATCTCAAGATTTTGGCATTTTCATGTCCGTTGATTTCTTTTATGCAATAAATTCCTGTATGCATGTCTAATTCCAGAAAATCAAAGAATTAGTTATCAAAACATCCACATATAAATATACTTCATATTTATGGCAGGATCTGCAGAAAGGTTGGAAAAGACTACTTCTCTATATTTCTTAGTAGGAACAAGGTCTGCCAGGTCATAAGAATATTCCCTTCATTAGAACCTAAACTCTGAGAAGACAGATACCCATTTTTTCTTTGATATCAGGGAAAATACGATCTGGGGAGAAAATTCAAGTAATCTTTCGAGTAAAAGGGAACTTCTACCTTTCAAACATCCCCTTTTAGCATTAGTCAAAATTGTCAACGCATTAAGATTTTATATAAAGTTTGTAGAGTTTTGGCCACAGAATGCTGATTACCAGTTCATCAATCAGTCCAAAACTATAGCCGAGCATGTCAATTGTTTGCCTGATTTCATCAACACCAATGGGTTCGATCTCAATTCTTTTGGCCGGATGAGTCAATAAACAGGCCATAGTACAGATCTTTAATTGACATTATCTTCAATCAAACGCAAACGCAAACGCGCGGACGGATTCATCATGGTCAATGTCTATCTTCATAATTCATATCCACAGGTTTGGCTTTATAGTGAAAATGAGTCTTCTATATTCCTTTAACTTCAAACCTTCACCGATCGTCCAAATTTCCACAAGTTACATATTTTTCCTTTCTCTCCTTTGGATGTTGGAGAAAAACGTCATGCTGGCCTAAGGCTTGAATAAGCAAACGTAATAAGTTCAGATAGACATCAAGTAATCAACTCCTGTATCTTTAGAAAAGTATTTCATTGACCCAGCTTTTAGGGCGACGAAGATGGTTAGTATTGACTTCTTAGCTAAAAGAAGACAGCTCAAGAAATCTTCAAACTAACTTCATGTGCAGTGACTAATGAACAGTCAAGACATTCGAAAATTTCTAAGAAAAGTGAGTTGTCATCTAGTTGGCATCTTTCCACAAGTCCACGAAAACACTCCTAAATCTTTCTAACTTTTTCATATTGCGAATAATTTCTTGGTTTATTCGAATATGGAATTTCTTTGAACTCGAAAAGCAGATGCCAAACTGTTGTTGTTAATCAAGAATTTGGAATGATATATTTTTGCATTAGAAACACAAACTAAAGACCCGATTCTCATCCAATCGATCATTACCTCAAAAGAATGGCCTCCATAAGCTGTTAAAATATGATCTTTGGTGCATAACAAATTAGCCATCCAAAGTGCCAAACCAGGAAGCCAGATAAGTTCTTTTTTCTTGTTCCACTTAGTATTTTTGATAAATTAAACTTTATACATGTGATCACTGTAAGGTGAATTTCAATCATATGATGGCAAATATGCATACAGCTTTTTGAAGCGCTTCAGATATCAAAGCCTACAATGTAAACTAAACTATTTCCATACACATATAACCTTTTTTTATATTTATATGCATAGTACTGGGTCGATAATGATGCTAGCAGAACACTGGCAGAAGGATTAAATTAGGGATGGATAGTACTGTTTTGAATTAATGTTACTCTGATAGCTTGGCTTCTATACTTGATAAGGACTATTCTCCCCTGCTGACATAAACAAGATGAATTTCTCTATGAGTATGAAGGTTTAAATATTCATTCAAGATCACGCGCCTTTAATTAAGAACTGACTTTAGGGTAATTATCAGCTCCTTACTTGGGACGGTGTATATGATACGAGTTATATATAGTAATCCAGCAATTGTATATGTTATTGATAAATGATATAGCTAAGCTGATGCAAGTTCTCTCTCTCTCTCTCCCCCATGCTCATTCTCAATTGAATTAAAGCTAGCCAATGATAAAGTGCTATCAAAGGCCAGAGTTAAATGGTTCCGTAGATCGACTTAGGAGAAATGAAATAATTTACCTTTTCTTTATAAAATAATCTGTACATGTTAAGCGTATGAGAGAGAAAGAGAGATGTAGAGAGAGAAGTAGGGATGCCAATAAGTCTGATCTAGATTAGATATCCAATCGAACTGCATAAAACAAACTGGACACATAAAAAAAATTTGATATCTGATTGATAGTTCTGATCGGATTCAAGTATAAGAAATGATATCTGATCGGATTCAGATTTAAGTAAATATTGACTCGATTCATATTCGGATTTGGATCAGATATAATTGCAAATAAATATTACTCACTGTCTATATTATGGTTTGGATTCAGCTTAAAAATCAGATTCAAATTCAGATGTTAACATAAAATTAGGATTTGGATCAGATTCCGATTATACATTCAGATTTCAGACTATATATATATATATATATATATATATATATATATATATATATATATATATATATATATATAATTCAACTCCAAATAAATAGATATCTAAAAAAGTAGATGAAGGTAAAACATACATTCGATTTTTGATTTGAATATGATCCATTGACATCTTTAAAAAGAAATGGGGTAAAAGGGAGGCAATCAACAACTGCATCCCATCCCAAAACTACTGAATAACACCTCGCCGCTCGATTCTCAATGTCCTCAGAAGAGGAGCACCCGTAAGAATCAAACAAGAGACCACCCCTATCCAATCAAGAAAGAGAGAAAAGATAACGTAATTTCATTAGTGGTCCTCCCAGCAAAAGTTAGAAAGCAAAACCTGCTATAGATTTGAAAAAAAAAAAGACAGCAACAAGGGGAGAGAGAGAGAGAGAGAGAGCAGAAATATTAGATCAACGTTACCAGTCACAAGAAACCATGACGAATGTTGATACAAGGCCGATCAAAGGCAGTGTTGGACTTTATGCAAATATTCCTTGTCTTGTTTAGACTCGGGAAAGTATTTTCGCAGTTAATAAATGGCAAAAGCAATCCGGAAAAAACAGACAAAAGAACAAAAAACAAGGAAATTGATACGTATAGGACTCAACTTAGACTAAGATGGGATCACAGTTGACCCTTTACACGCGTTAAGTTTTGAATCTCGATCCCATCAATTACGTTTGCACGCATGCATACACAGTACACACACACACACAGAAAGAGAAAAACCTTCTCAAATATAAATAATTTCATATACGTCTTGCTAGAGCACGTAAGAGTACTGTATGCACATATATTTGCATCTACATGCATGTAAACTTGGTTCCCTGCACATAAGTATATAAACACGTAAACTCTCGCTCTCTCTTATGTGAGAATGTTCGTCTTTCGTCCCAAACACGTATGTCAGTTCAAACCCTTTCGTGTGAGTGGTGTTTTGGTCCAAAAACCTTTTGTCCAGGCATTCTTCTTAAAAACTGAAAGATATTTTGATCATTTCAAACAAGTGATTCAAGTATCCAACCACAAAAGTAGTAAGCATCTTCAATATGAAAATGTGAATATTCGAAAAAGCAGATATAATTAAGAATATATTTAATCTGAATCCAATTCTACATATAACAATCCTAGTCTTCAATCTTCAGCACATTAATGATTTGCATACATATGTTTTATGATGAAGATGAAGATGTGTTTGTGTTTGGTCCCAAGCGGTTGAGGTGCTCAAATTTATAAAAAATACCTTTTTATAAAACACAAATGAAACAACATTGGTAAATGTTAAACCCCTTTCTTAAAAGGAAAAAATAGTCACCTTATGGAGAATTAGTGGTGGTTTATGATACAGTATTGCGTCATGGTGCTTAAATTTTTGGCAATGGATTTTTAATTTTTAACCATTTCGTAACATTTGGCATCTTATATATATATATATATATATATATATATACATTGAATGGCAGATTAAGATGGCTGAAGTACTTTTACTGATTACTTATCGCTTGCGAATAATGTTTTTCACTTCATCAGGAAGATAAGAATAAATATGTGCGCTGCTTTGGAAGCGCGTGTAGTGTTTATTGTCAACGGTCATATCTACTAACTAATGAGGAAGCACTT